>OX608073.1:47872167-48472167 GCA_951509635.1 Eupeodes luniger
TTATTGGCAACGTAAACCTTTTCTTTCAAATAACCCCAAAGAAAAAAGTCCAATGGTATCATACCACATGATCTTGGCAGTTGATATCACCATCACGTGATATAACACGGCCGTTGAATTTGTCGCTCAAAAGAGCCATTTTTTTGTTAGCTGTAGGGCAAGTGACACACCGTCCTGTTAAGACCACATATTGTCCATATTCATATCTTCAAATTCGGGCCATAAAAAGTTCGTTACCATCTTACCATAGCGAACATCATTCACAGTAACTGCCTGACCGGCCCCTTTTTGGAAAAAATGCGGCCCATTGCGGCACCAGTCACTCTTTGTGGGTGCATTATTTTGTCGACAATCAATCTTGAATTATATTTCACCCAAATGCGGAAATTCTGCTTATTGAGGAAGATACTGAAGATGATTTTCTTCGGAAATTGACCATCCACTGTTACCATTTCTTGCTAACTTTCTGACCATTGATTGACGACACGCTTGAAATGGTCAGGAGGCTTTAGTTTTTTGAGTCAATTGTACCTTGTATAAGCGTGTAAATACAAGTCTGTATTTAAAGCGACGAGCGTGATAGGTGCATTTGGTGGGCAAGAGGAAGGTGACGAGTTGAGGTGGACGGCTGTTCAGCCACACTTCCACGAACAGCAGCAATATTTTCTGCATTACGAGCTGTACAAGCATGTACTGATGTGCTTACATCTCCCGATTTGCTCAAACTTTTGCACGATGTTTCCGATTTTTCGTAAATTTGGACGATTAAATTGATCGAAAAAATTACGAAGTGCACCATATTATCCATTTTGATTTGAAACCCCATTTTTATAATAAGCCTGAATAACTTTAACGCCTTGCTCGATTGTAACTCTGGTAATGGTTCAAATTGAAAAAATCTGAAATTAAACAAATTTAAAATGAAATGTAGAATAAAACTTGACGTTTAGGTGTCGTTTACATTTATTATCGGCCCTTAAAATTTAACCACCGTTTAGTAAAGAAATAAACATACAATTCTTTAAAAATCATCGTATTATGTTTTTATTTTTCATTTTGAAAAGCTTAATTTCCAAAAACCTGACCTGATAGAAAAATTGTGTGGTGAGGTGAGACTCCAATTCAGGACAACATCATCCTTTGTTTTGGTTTGTGTGGTAGCCAAAAAAACATTTTTTTTTTAACTATTGCATTTTTTTTTTTTGAAAATGTATCACTTTGGCACTATTTTCCAAAAATTGTTATTCAAAATACGGCCTCCTTAATTCGATGTCGTCCCGAAAATGTTAAAAGTAGTAGTGACATTTTTCTTGTAGCACACATTATGTATTACATAACCTTCAAATTCATGTTTTTAATAATTCACATCATTATTTTAAAAAAGGATTTCACTGCAATGATTGCACTTTACACTTAATTAAGCACAACTTTCCATCACGTACCTATGTATATAAAGTCAGAAGAAAAGTTTTACTAACACAAAAACGAAACTTTTCACTTAAAAACTACAAACACGCAGTGAATCATGAATGTAAGACAATTTTTCAGAAATTCTACAAGGATACCACATAACTTACCCGAAATCAAAAAAATAAAAATAAAACTTAAACTTAAAAAAGGATTTATTTGTTCGTTCGTAAAGAGCACTTCATCTTATACATACATACGAGTAAAGACCAACCACCAATAAAACAAAGGAAAACTAATTTCCGGAAATAAAATAAAATAAACAATAAGTAAGAAGATGACGCCTTTAATTAAATTCATTTCATCGTCGTCGTCTTTGTCGTCTTCACCGCCACCATATCTACACTAATTCTTTCCATTTAAATAACATTAAAAATAAAGAAAAAAAAAAAAACTTCAACAAAATTCCATTTCTTGAATTCTTATGTCCTTGAAAAACTATTATAATCATCTCTTTCCATCATCATACAAAAACCCAACCAAGAAGCTCTTTTAAAACAAGCTCCTGTATATGTACATAGTTCCCAGCTCTTTTATTCATTGTGAAAAACAAATCTAAAGTTTTTGTCTGTTATAAAGTTTTCCAAAATCAACCAAGTAAAACTGAATTTTATTCACTCCCAACATTTCTCGAAGACGCCGGCCGTCCTTTCGTCCTCTTCGTCATCCTTTAGTATCTTCAATCCCTATACCTAATTCATGGCCAAATAAGAATCAAGTAGGTAACTTCCTTTAAGATTATATACAGACACCATAGCCATTCAACGAAAAACATCATCAAAAACAACAACAAATATAAAAACAACAAAAATATACTATTTTTGAATTTTCCAACCCGATCTAAATTTAAAAATTAAAAACCAAAAAACAAAAAGAAAACACTACTTTTTTTATTGCTTAAGTCTTCCATGATGTAAACTTCATGGCTTATGTTGAAAGATTTCTCGTCCTTTTTACCATCTTTGCATCAAGCAAGACCGAACGAACAAAGTTGCAAACTGGTGTGTCTTGGTTCTTGATGGTTCTTAGTCGAAGTTGTTGTTGTTGTTGTTGTGTTAAGACAATTCGTGTCCTTGGTGCAGTGGAAACAATTAAATTTTCTCCAAGGATTTACACAAAGCAACTTTTGTAATTATACAATTTTTTCCTCCTTCTCCTTCTCCTCCTCCGTCTTATTCTTATTCTTTTTCTTCTTGATTCTTTCGTATGCTTTTTCCGTTATAGAGCTTCACTGTCTATAATATAAAAGTTTAGCTATCCTTGTCACTCTATCTTTATCCGATTTGATGGAGAAAACTAAAAATCAACTTAAAGGATAATTTTGGTCGTAAAGGATTTTATCTGATGTACCTCTCGGCTTCCCTTGCACCGAATTCACCACCACCACCACCACCACCACCTTCCAACCCCCTCGTGACTCCTGCTTAACGAAGTCTTTGATTAAATAAGTTCACCACAGTGAATTCACTAGGAGCATGCAAGAGCTTCCTCTTGTCCATCCTTTTTCGTCCTTTTTACATCCTTATTTTGGTTCTCCATATAACCAAGTTGTTTTGAGGGTTTCATCGTGTACATTTAGAAAACCATTTATTTTGTATAATTTGTATCTTTTTTTTCGCAATTATTTTAAGACTTAGAGGAGGAGGAGGACGAGGAGCAACAGCAGCAATGGAAAGGTCCTTTTTTTGGAGGTTTAAAGCAAACGAAAATAATCACAAGGGTGGCAGGGGTTTTGGTGTACATGTTCTATGGGGTGTTAACGGAACGAGAAAGGTAAGGTAGTTTGCAAGAGAAAAAGAGTTATACGAGCTCACGGTTAAGCGCAGAGTAATTAATGTTAGATTGCGTGCTCAATGAGTTTTAATTATCGCAACCGAGAAGTGTGGAAAGCTTGAAAAAGTGTTTCACTTGTTATTTTTGTTGTGTTTGTTTCTATTTTGTTTTTCACTGGAATAGCTTTAATTTAAAAAGAAGGAGTAGTTCTTTTGAATTATATGGGTGACTAAGTATATAACCAACATAACTAATTCAACATTCCATATTTTGTTTGACTTTGTTTCGGAACCGCCACCGCCGCCGCGCCGGCCGCCACAGGCGTTCGTCCCCTTCTCGAAGTTTTACGACTCTTGCTGCTTTGCTGTCCCAAGAAAGTTGTATGTTAGTAGAACCACCTCTTTTTATTTTGTATTATAAAAATAAATTTTCCTCTGACACTCCAAGTCGTTAGATTTAATATTATCAATTTAGTAAACTTTGTCAGGCACGTGTCGTATTTAAAAAAAAAAAAGTTAAAAAATTAAAAATGTTTATCCAAACCAATTCGGATCCTTGAAAACATGCTATTTTAAGTAATTTGTCATTTTTTAAAGAACGTAGTTAACATTTATCAAGAAATATTTCAATGATTGACAAAAGTCGTTTATCAATAAACAAAAGATTATCTAATTTTAATTTCTCTTAGTTATATAATTATAAAATGCGTCTCCAAAATATTTACGTTTATTTACAAAATGTAACTTTATTTAATCCAAATACCTTTAGAAGTAACTTGGAGTGTATTTTTCAAGTAATACATCATCCATATATGTATGTGTAACCTTTTGTTTGTCATATTAAAAGTGTAGACCTCCAACCTCTTGAATGTAAAATAATATTTCCTTTTTGTGTTAAATAAACGCAAAACGCAAAAAATAAAAAGGATCAAAAATAGAGGTGTGGAGAAACTGTATACCACCCATTAACTAATATATTATGTATATCTTAATGCGTTCTTATGTATTTTAAGAAAAAGAAAAAAAATACAAATTTATTAGTTAATAGCTTTGAAAACGAAAACGATATAAGACCAAGACAGGATGAGTGTTTGCCGACTTATGGGAGCCAAGATTTAATATTATGTCTTTTTGAGAATTATTATTGTTTAGAGAATTTGATTTATGTACACTCATATTTTTATTTTATAGTTTTTATATTAATTATTTTTTTATTGGAACTTTTGTGGTTAATTTGTAAGTAGGTGTATATAATAGGGACATACGTTTTTGATATTTGTTCAAAATATCTATAAACAAGTTAAGTTTTGAGAAGCATCTGGTTTCAGTAATTATATCCAAGGATTAGTAAGCTGATAAAAAATTGATATAGAAATTCATTCTGGTATTCATTTTTAGGATATAATATAATTCTTTTTTTCAAAATTCAATTAATTTTATGCTTTAAAACAATCAGAATTTTCTGAGTTTTTAAAATTTATTTTAACCTACCGCGGTCTCTGAAACCACAACGAATTTTCAAATGTGTTCGTCCTTTGACTTAGTTCATTCAGTGAAGTTTATGTTGAAGGTGCTTATTTAGAACATAAATTCACTCCTTAATTTGATTAATTTCGTAAATTTCTGCAGTCGGTTTTACAGACCGCAATAGAGGGAAAGGTGATTACTTACTTACTTAAGGTGGCGCTACAGTCCTGTGTGAACTAGGGCCTCACCCAACAAACTTCTCCATCTAGCTCGGTCCCTAGCTAGATGTCTCCAGTTTCGCGCTCCGAGTTGGGTGAGGTCACCTTCCACTCGTGCGCGCCACCTGATTCGCGGTCTTCCTCTACTGCGCTGTCCTGTAGGTGTGGATTCGAAGACTTTCCGGGCCGGAGCATTGGTTTCCATGCGCTCTACGTGACCCAGCCATCTTAGTCGTTGGACTTTTACCCTTCTGGCTAAGTCTACGTCGCTGTACAGCCCGTACAGTTCGTCGTTCCATCTTCTCCTCCACTCCCCTTCGATGCATACGGGACCGTAGATCACCCGAAGAATCTTTCTCTCGAAACGACCCAAGGTGCTTTCATCCGCTTTTGTCATGGTCCATGCTTCTGCACCGTATAGCAGGACGGGGATGATTAGGGTCTTATATAGCGACACTTTGGTCTTTCGAGAGAGGATTTTACCACTCAATTGCTTTCTTAACCCAAAGAAACAGCGGTTAGCAAGAGTTATTCTTCGTTTGATCTCAGCGCTGGTGTTGTTGTCTGCGTTTACAGCGGAGCCTAGGTAGACGAAGTCCTTGACTACCTCAAAGTTACGTCTGTCGATGGTGACGTTTTGACCAAGACGTCGGTGTTGTAGGTCCTTTCTTGATGACAGCTTGTACTTTGTTTTGCCCTCATTAACCGTTAAACCCAAAAAAGGTGAAAGGTGATTAAGGGTTTAAAATAAATAAATCTTAAAGTGGTCTTATCCATAGGAACCGAGATGGACCTAGAGGATATTAAAACGAGACAAGAACGAAAATGAAATTTGCAAATGCTTTTTAACAGCCTCATTAGTCTTTTCAAGTTTTATAGTTTCAGCGCACAAAATATAGGGATACCTTTTATTTTTAATTAATTTATAAAATTGATTCTTACTTTTTTTAAAATAAAAAAAAATCTTTTTTTTTACGTTTGAAACGAAATATGGCATACATGCAAAAATATGTATTTTATTCATATTCCAAGTAATATGAAGAATGCAGAATTTAATTGAAAAAAGCTGCATTTACAAAAAAAAAACAAAACCCAACAGGTGCAAATGGTAAGTAATTAAAGTAACCTTAACTTTTAGTTTATTTTTTCGAAAAACGTTAAAACGGTTTTCTTAAATTATTTGTGTGCATAAGAAATTTTTCATTTTTTTTTTTAATATTTTTACTATGTTGTTATTTACATTTGAATTTTGTCAACAAAATTTGACCAGAATTAAAAAAAAAAACATTTTATTATTTTTTAAACATCCAAACAAAAAATTATATATTTCACACCATCAAATTTAATTTAGGCAATATAAGAGCTTGTAAAGAAAACAAAATATTTAAATGGATTTATGAGTTCCACAACTCATATAAATAGCTAAAACCTACTACAAAAATGGTGATTCTGCCACAGCGACATATCGTGCCTTAAAAGGAGATTATGGTTTACATAGTCGTCCAACTACGCAAGCAATTGGCAAAATTGGGAAGAAATTTGAAGAGACTCGATTGGTTCCTGATATTGTAAGGATTGTGCATCATCGTTTCGCTCGTACTGATGAAAATATCGCTGCTGTAAGTATCGAGTCAATTCCTCGTCGTTCTCAAGAATAAGGACTGTCTTACGGCACATTATGGTGTATTTTGAATTTAGATCTACACCTATACCATATAAAGTGCAGCTCACACAACAACTGAAGCCAGCTGACCATTCACAATTTCGTAGATGCGTCAAATGGGCGATTGAACAACAGGCGGTGCACGGTAATTTTTCCAAAAAAAATGTTCTTCAGTGACGAATCACATTTCTCTCACTCAGTAGGTATATTAATAAACAAAACTGTCGTATTTGGGGTTCTGAAAATTCTCAAGTAATTGAAGAGAGGCCATTACATCCACAAAAATTCACTGTTTGGTGCGCTCTTTGTTCCGGAGGTGTGATTGGACCTTATTTCTTCGAAAACGACGATGGAACGACTGTCACCGTCAATTTGGAGCGTTATAGTCATATTATACTTAGGTTCAACAAGACGGTGCCACATGCTACACAACTCAAGGGAATATTTCTTTATTGCAAGAGACATTTCCTGGCCGCGTAATTTCTCGTCGTCGCTCGTGGCGATATCAACTGGCCACCAAGATCATGCGATTTGACACCGTTGGACATTTTTTGTGGGGCTACGCGAAAGGCCGTGTTAATACAGATAAACCTTTAACTCTTGAGCACTAAAAAACCAACATTCCTCAAATTATGCCTGAGATACCACCCAATATGTGTCAAAAAAGGTCGAAAATTACCTCAAAAGATTCAATGATTGAAACATTTCACGTGTTGGTCATTTAAATGCTGTTGTGTTTTACACATAATGTCAACGTTCAAACTTTATAATAAACTAGCGGCCCGTCCCGGCTTCGCACGGGTAGACGTGCGTGTGTACGTACGTTCGTAAGTCCGTACATCCATACGCCCGTACATCCGTATGACCGTACATCCGTACGTCCGTACGTTCGCGAAGTTTTCTTCGTCCTCCATAGCGCAAGAATCAGTGGAGATATCGACTTCAAATAAATTTTTGTTATACAGATAATAATGCAGAAAGATGCAGAAATGGCTCTCGAGGAAATTGCGTGGATGGTTTTTTTTAACATAGCAGCTTAAAAAAAAGTGGAAATTTTGGTTAACCCTAAATATCTCACGAACCAATTACTCTAGAGACTTGAACTAAATTTTATATTATATATTGTAACGTGATACTAAACAAGTACATTTTTGAAAAAAAAAAATCCAATTAATTGTTTTTTTATAAATCAAAAAATCTGAAAAAAAAATATTTGTCCCCTCGAAAAAAAACAATTCTGTGCAACGAAGAATAAGGTTTTTGATATCAGGTAAGATTTTGAGAAAAATCTAATTCACAGTTTTTTTTTATAAAAAATAAAAACCTAAAAAAAACATTACTCAAAGTTGGTAAACATTGAATTTCGACTCAAATATTTTTTCCACAATTTGGGATTATGGCTTCCAACTAATTTTATCTTATAAGAAATATTGTTTTCAACATTTGGTAAAATTTTGAGAAAAATAGAATTGACAGTTTTTTTTTAATAAAAACCTACAAAAAAAATTAATAAAAGTTGGTAAAAATTGGTTTTCGACTCAAATAACTTTTTAAAACTTTAAGACATTGGCTTTAAACTAATTTTTAATTTTTTTAAATATTGTTGTCAACATTCAGTAACATTTTGAAAAAAAAATCTAATTGACAGTTTTTTTACAAAAAAATAAAAGCCTAAAAAAAATTAACAAAAGTTATTAAAAATTGATTTTTGACTTAAATATCTTTTCAAAACTTTGAGATATTGGATTCCAACTAATTTTTTCTTATGAGTAATATTGTTTTCAACATTCGATAAAATTGTGAGAAAAATTGAATTGATTCGAAACTAACATTTTATGAACATATTAACTTCATAGTTAAATAAAGTACACGACTGGGTCGCACGAACTTGCTCCTGTATGCAAAGAGTCTGTTTAAAAAAGTATCTATATAGTATTTAAAAATATACCTGTAAAATAAGTTTGTCTTCAAAGATATATATGCCATTTGATTTGTCAAAAAAACCTCCATTTTTCTTTGGGAGGGGGTTACATTTAATACAGTTAAAATAATTTAAAAAAAACTTATTCAAGATTCAAAATTTTACCTGAAAAATAAGTTTGTCTTCAAAAATTTAAATGCCATTTTATAAATCAAAAAACCCTTGATTTTTCAAATTTTTTTTTTGAAAATCGTTAGAGCGGTTTTTTTTTTAATTAATTTTTTATATATAAAATTTTTCAATTTTGTTCTAAAAATATTTTTGGTATGCAGTTGTTTAGTGATTGTAAATATACGCTCTAAATTTGAATTTCGTAAAAAAAATGTTGACCCGTTTTTGAGATATAGAATTTTGAAAAAAAAGAATTCAATATTTTTTTAAAAATCCAAACAATAAAAAATTGCACTTTTGATAATCAAATATTGTTAAGGCAATATAAGAGCTTATTCACAAAAAAAATTATTGAAATCGGTTCATAAGTTGCTGAGGAAATTAAAAAAAAACAAAATAACGGTTCCTGAGCAATACAAAAATATATTTTTCTTATTAAAAGAAGCCACGTTAAAAAATAAAATTTTGGAGAAAATTAAAAAAAAGTCTATCGGTTTGTTTTTGAAAAAATTCGAATTTTCGTTTTTTGACCAAAAAAATTGTATGGGGGCCACTGTTAGTTTTGATCTTAAAAAAAAAAATGAAAAAAAACGCCTAACGCGAATCTGCTCAAAACCTTAACTTCCAAGTTTGAACTCAATCGACCCAATGGTTTAGGCTGTAGGAGCGTGGACAGACAGGCAAAGCAGACCGGACGGAATCGCGGGACCCACTTTTTTCGAATTCTCTACCATCGTAATATCATGTTTGATTAAAATCTCGAGTTCGAAATTTTGCACGAATGCAAAACTTGCCATATACATAGGTAGTTCCTATATGTCGCAAGTAAAAAGAGGCTGGGATGCGACCCACACTGATAACTTCCCATCCCGTCTTTCGATTTATTTGTCTTTCCCAAAAGGTTTGTAGGTTTTCGAGCTTCGTTGTCAGTTGAATTATTCTAAAAAAATTTAAAATTAGCAACAATATTTTGCATATGATGAAATAGTTTGATTTCAAAATCTATTCTTGCTAACGAGATTTTTAGTCGAAAACCAATTTTTACCAATTTTAGTAGCATTTCTTAAAAAAAATAATTTCTTATATAAACAAATACAAATAGGAAGAATGAAATTAATTTGAAGTCAATATCTTCTATTGTTCATGAGATATCGAAAACCTAGCATCAATTTTTACCAATTTTGCCTACTATTTTTTGTAGATTTTAATTTTTTATGAAAAAACGGTCTGTTGGATTTTTATAAACAATTTACTGAACGTCGAAAACAATATTTTCTGTGAGATAAAATAAATTTGAAGCCAATATTTTCAATTTTTGAAAAGATATTTAAGGCGAAAGTAAATTTTTACTAAGTTTTAGTATTGTTTTTTAGGTTTTTTTTTTGTTAAAATACTGTCACTTCGATTTTTCTCTAAATTTCACTTAATATTGAATAACATTATTTCTTATAAATTAAAATTAATTTGAAGAAATAATCTCAAATTTTTGAAGAGATGTTTGAGTCGAAATTCAATTTTTACCAACTTTTAGTAATGTTTTTTTTGGTATGTTTTATAAAAAAAATGTCAATTCGATTTTTCTCAAAATTTTACCAGATGTCAAAAACCTTATTTTTCGTTGCATAGAATGATTTTGGAGATAAAATCATTTTTTGTTCATAAAATTTTCGAGGTGACAAATATTTTGCTTTTCAGTTTTTTTGATTTATAAAAAAACCGTCAATTGTATTTTTTTCCAAAAATATATTTGTTTGGTATCGCGTTACAATATATAATATAAAATTTAATTCAAGTCCCTAGCGTTATTAGTTCTTGAGAAATTTTTACTTTTTTTTAATTGCTATAGTAAAAATACCACCTACTCAATTTTCTTGAGAGTCCTTTCTGCATCTTTCTGCATGTATAATAAAATTTATTTAAAGTCGATATCTTTTCAGGGTCTTGAGCTATGGACGTACGAACGTACGTACACACGCACGCACAGACATCTCTCCAAAAATCTTTTATTTCGACTCTAGGGACCTTGAAACGTCGAGAAATGTAAAAATTTTCAATTCAACAAATCGGACCGATTTCAATAACTTCCTAACTTAATAATAAGAAACCCTTTTTTTTTTTTTTTTAAGGCGATACAATCAAAAAATAAGCGTTTTATTTCTTATTAAAAAAAAAACACACCTAACTATAATAAATCCCTGAATCTTTTTTTCATAAAAATCTGACAAGCAGTTTTTGAAATTTTTATAAAAGCAAAGCTCTAAAATCAAAAACAAAAATGTTTGAATAATTGATTGGAAACACAACAATGCTACATTTGATACAAAGTTTCCAAAAAAAAATATTAGATTAACAAGCAAGTAGAATATTTATATTTTTTTCCATTTCTTTGATAATGTCAAATTGTTCAGCCTTTAAGCTGTTAATGATCTCATAATTTTCCAATAATCAATAGTTTTGATTAGAATACTAAATGATAGTGTAAGGCCAGGTCGCAAGTGAGTATATGAAGTTTTAGTAAAATTTCGAAATTAATTTTAAATTATTAATTTTGATATCAATCAAAATAAATCTAGAGAAGTGACTGAAAGAGAAGACTCTTGTGAGTGAAAAAAAGGAACTTCAAACATTTTATTTGAAAATAAAATGCAAGAGAAAAACGTTTTTGTTTAAAAAGTAAAAAGTGACATAATGGATTTATAATGTCTGAATAAGGTACAGCAACGTAATATCCCACTTTGCTGTCTAATTTTTAATCCCTATGTCCGTTTTTACACTTTCAACGCAAAATTAATACTTGCCTTCTACAAAGCAAATAAACTTTATATAAAATACCAGCAAACCGATAGTGAATTTTGTCGTTCTAAGAGATGAGAGTTCCTTTACCATCTTCCATCTTTTTTTTTTCTTTCAAGTAACCATTAACCATCCTTAAATCCCTCATTATTTTATTTATACGTACTCTACTGTGAGAGAATGTGGTATAAATAGCTTAAAATACACAATTACCTCAGTTTAAAATATTGTTATCGTGATAAAATGTGGAAAATTCAATGGTTCTGCAAGTACCTTAAAGAAACGAAACAAATACACACAATTGAACTGAACTGAATAAGTGTAGCTTCTTAAGATCAATATCTTTACCTTGCTAAACAAATAGTCCATTTCTTTAACTTTCATCTGAATAAAAACAATTTAAGTATTCAGCAAGCAAAAAACAAAAACAAAAAAAACAGAACTTGCAGAACTTGCAGAACCCAAAAATAAAACGAAAACCTAACAAATTGCCAAACCCTGATGTTCGGAATTATATACTCCCAAGGCGCAATACATTTCAGTAAATGTCCCAATTCTCAAATTGATGACACTATACGCAATTCCCATTGACATCATTTTCCTTTCGTTCATATTATTAAACAAAGAAAAAATGAAGTCACGAAAACGGAAACCACACTTTTTAAAATGATAAAATTATACACCAACAACAAAATGAAAAAAGACGCCAAACCCTCTTCATCCTTCCGCACACAGAATTTTTAGCGCACCAAAACCCCTCCAGAAGCCAGAAGCGAGAAGCAAGAATCCAAGTCAACGACAAAAAACCTATTTTGCAAAAGTGGATTCCTTATTCGTTGAAATTTTTCTTAAGTTAACCTCTTTTTAAAATTCACCTCACAGCTTCTTCAAGTTGAATGGTATTTTTTCGACTGTGTTTTTTGTTGGTTCTTGAGAATGAAATAAGATATTCGATCTTGAAATTTCTTGGGGGAGAAATTTAAAGTTTTCTGTTACTGCTGGCCTGTTGGAGATAAGGGATAAGGATTCACATTGGAAAGAGGATAGGCGTCCGTTCAGTTTGGGTTTCCTCCAGAGTGGTCACGCAAATTAAAGAAAATACAAAATTTCAAAATGTAACCGGGAGTAAAAATTTTCAAATTGAAAAAAAAACCGCACCGACCGACGCACGACGACGCACACCTAACTCCTGTTTTTGTATTGAGCTGTCAGTTGACAGGGGGTCACAATGACAAGGACTATATACTCAAGACCCAATGCAGCAACAACAACAACAACACTTAGCCAAATAGGTACACATTAAAAGCAAAACGTGACTTCTTCCACGCAATATTAACACTCAGTTGAATGAACGATTTCCATTCCATCTGAGCCCAAAGCAGAAAGGACGAAGACTCCAATGAAAATAAAAAACAAAATAGAAATAGAAATAAGGACGAAAGGATAACAACCTCGTTCGCACAGACCATTTGTCACAGCTGGCTGGCTCCAATACTGTTTTGTCTGACAAGCGTAGGCAAATGCTCATTACATCTTGTTGAGGATATAAATACATACCTACGTAGATATGTACTGTACATAGCCTGCCAGGAGGACCCACATAAGCTCTTGCCAGGGCCAACTGGAGATGGAAAGAAACTAGAACTGATGGAAATATTTGTGTGTTCTTGTTCTTGGTTATTAGTTGTTGCCCCTTCGTTTGGCAGAGTACCCTCGTAAAAGATAATTGCAATCCTATGTAAACGTCGCGTTTACTGTTTGAATGTCATTAAACATAGTCACTTTACCAGTTACAAGCTCCTGTAGCCCCAGCTCCACCTCTAACTACAGCTCCAGCTTTAGACCATATATCTATCTATACACAAACCATCCTCATCCCGCCCTTATCTGGAGGCTGAATTTTCGTAGAAAATAAGCCTCTTCAAATAATCTGGGGTTATTCCAATATACCGCACACACTCTATATCTGCTCTGATGGAACTGATGCTATACGAGTTCTGGGCTGGAAATAAATGGTGAAGCAGATGTGTCCCCAAGGGCTTGGGGGGTGGTATATATTTCATAAAGTTTTTGGCCATATTATCAGATACTCTGAGGCACCTAATGAAGGCTTTTCGCTAAAGTTAGCAGGGAGCTTGTTGCTACAATAAACTTTTAGCACTAAAGTTGATTTCGCCTTGTGATATGATGGTTGATCGGGTCCAAAAGAATTAAATAGGAATGAGAATGGAGAGAGGGTTTGTTATGGTGGGATATTTGTTGGTTTTCTCTTATGCGTTTGATTTCGTGTCTATTTATGTCAATACCTAGAGGGCATATACTACATAGGTATATAATAAAGAAACAAAGTCATAAACACTATTAGAGTCTTAAAGGTTGCTGGAAATGTCTTAAAGAGAGATATGTTTGACTTAAGGCCCTTTTGAGACGCTTTAATTCGGGAAATATAAGGAAGACACGGGATAGTTTCCATTGACTGTGAAACTATTTATGAAACAAACATTTTGAAGAGAGGGATGAAATTAATTACTAGTTTTTTCACATAGCTTAGGATAGTTTGAAAATGTTCCGAATTTGGGTTCTTGTCCTAAAAAAAGCATCATTTCCACCTTCAACTATCAGAATATGTATATTCAATTTTCTATTTTTAATTGAAAAAAAAAAACATTTGAATAATTATATTTTGTTGAAGAATAAAAATATAATTTATTTGCACATTCTTGTAAAATTAATACTGAGGTGTATGTGGAACTTGTTTGTTTTTTGCTGTAGGTTTTTTAAATCGACCCTAGTTAAGTCATGTGCAAAAAATATATTCTAACGCCATTCGTTTTTTAAAACTTTTTCACATGGCTTAATGGAAAAGACAAAGAGATATTAATTTACTAACCCCTTGACAGAAACCTTAAATTTGTGACCAAAATTGTCTAAAAATATTAATTAATTTAAAGATGAACGTATGATTCTCTTAACGGTATTTTGAACAAAGGTACAAAGGAGGCTTAAAATTAATCCCATTTTTCATTTCCATTTAAGTTTACAATAACCATCTATTTGACCTCACTCCTTCAGTCTAAGCCACCAAACTTGGAAATTAAGGTTTTAAATAGATCCACGCTATACTTTTTTTCATTTTTTTAAGATAAAAGCATACAAACTTGTTGGTCAAAAATCGAAAATAAGAATTTTCTCAAAACAGCCTGATAGATTTAAATTTTCTCCAAAAAACGTGTTATAAACTTGGCTTCTTTCAATAGAAAAATATATTTTTTTGTATTGCTCAAGAAGGGAAGCCCCCATAGAACATTTATTTTATTTTTAAATTTTTTCAGGAAGAAATGAACTATTTATTTTCCCATAACTAAGCTTTCTTTAATTTCAAAGCTTTTTGAAAGCATTGTCTACGACTATCTATTTTCATTGTTGATTTTTGATTTATTGATTGATTTTTTTTTCACAAAAACGTGAAAAACGTCTTCTTAAAAGACAGATCTACTACAACCAATCTTACTATCTAAAACTTTAAATGAATTACAGAATTTAAATGAGTTGGACGATATCACAACAGGCTTTAGTAATGCCTTTGATAGAATCAGTCACCAAAATATTTATCCTAAATTTGAAGCCCTTGAATTTCTACCGTTTTTTATTTCATGGCTCACACATAGGCATAGAAAACCGCCAATATAGAGTTGTTTTCAGGTTCTTAATCTCCGATCCCATTTATGCAATTTCAAGAGTGCCTCAAGAGAGCCACCTTGGTCCTATATTGATAATTCAACTGCCTTTACTTAAGCTGATGACATGAAAATAATAATATATTGATTCATTTTAGATTTGGTGCGACAAAAATCTCTTAGAACTTAATGTTTCTAAATGCCAATTCATAACATTCACCTGTAAGGCCCTTTTCACACCAAACGAATCCGAATCAATCAGAATCACTCCGAATCAAGTTGAATCTGATTGACCAAGATTCGGCTTCGAGCGCTCCGTTTAAATGTGAAGGGATTCTTTTCCCGCCTTCAGACCGGACGAATCTGGTTCAACCAGGTTTGATTCGAGGTCGCACTTGATTCAACCTGTCAGATTCCTCGTCCGGTCAGTCTTGAATCAACAACCATACGAGAGAGAGAGCAACTAAAAGAAGGAAAACAAAAAGAAGATGAAAGGATTTTTATAGATTCAGGTTGATTCAGCTGGTGTGAAAGAGTGGAGATGACGAATCAGATTCAACTTGATTCGGAGTGATTCTGATTGATTCGGATTCATTTGGTGTGAAAGGGGCCTAAGCGGTCACATCGCCTGATCCGAACTTATATTCTGCACGATGTTTCCATTAATTCTGTTTGTTTTATTCGCGAATTAGGAGTTATTTGCGACACTCACTAAAGTTTTGGAGCCCATTTCGACTTTATAGCTAACTCAAACTTTGTTTTCATCAAACATTAGTCTAAGCAATTTTCGAACCCCTCTGTCACTAAATTATTATACACCATCTTTGTTCGACCTCTTCTTGAATATGCTAATTAAGTCTGGCCTCTCAAAGAATTGAATCTGTACAACGCTTATTCCTTCGATTTGAACTCCGCAGTCTTCCTTGGGGTGATAATCTATTCTTCTCAACTTATGAAGGTCGTTTAAAACTTATTGATCTACAAACCCTCCAAAAACATCGCGAAGTCGTTGAAATTCTCTTTCTACTGAACATTTACCAGGGACCATAGACTTACCATTTCTTCTAGAAAAGATAAAGATGAATAGGAACTAATCCACGGAACTTCACATATGCCCCTCTTTTTCGCCTTCCTCATCACCATACAAATTACGGCCTTTTTGAACCTCAATAATGTTGCGCCTAGCTAACAACGTGCATACCACCCTTAACTTCAATATCAGTTCTTCCTTCCTTAGAACCAATGTCTACAACTCGCTCTAAGTTTTTTAAGTTGTTTGGCCTTTCAGATTAAGGTCCAGCTTTAAGTTTTGTTCCGTGGAATGATGGTAAGTGCGTTGGACTTTCATGCCAGAGGTCTTGGGTTCGATCCCTGCCTGTGCCAACTAAAGTTTGTTTCAGCGGTACTGCCTCTTGCAAGGAATTGACAAATCCTCCAAGAGAAATTCTTGTTATGAATAGTGCTTTCTCAAATAAGCCGTTCGGATTCGGCTTAAAGCTGTAGTTCCCCTCCATTCCTGACAACAATACTCGCACACAGAAATGGTTGAGAGTTGTATGTAAGTCACTAAGCCCTAGTTCTAATTCTAATCGGACTGTTGCGCCAACTAATTAATTTTTTTTTAAGTGTTGTTCTTTTGTTTTTTTTTTTCGTTGATATAGCTTGCATTAATCGTAATAACTAAGACTAAATAAATTTCAAAAGTAAACAATTTTTTTTAACAAAAAGACTGCAAATAATTAATCTTGTGATGGTGCTCTTGTCGTGTCGGTGGGTTGTTGTGGGACATACAGTCAAACCACACAAAAGAAAGCAGCTTTGCTGTGTTCTCAACCGCGTTCGTGCTGTCCGGGGAGGGGGCAGAGATGAGCATTTACTTCATATGTAGGAGATCTACTTCATTAATTTATTTTTATGTATCTGCTACGTAGCAACTTATTTCTACTTCGTTTTAAAATTTTTTCTAACGCACAAAATTTCATTTAAGATGTGTTGTATTGATTCATTTTTTGTTAACTGAAAAAACTTCGTTTTGATTTAACTGACAAAAAGTAAAAATTGTTAGAACTTTTGGATCCAAAAGTCCGACAATCCTTCCACTTTTGAATGAATTTCCTTATTTTGATAATAATGTAACAAACATAGAAACTCTGAACTCCGAAATAAGAACTCTTATGGTTACTAAAAGTATAAAAATGAACGACGACGAAGATGTTGTTGAGTTTTGGACGCGTTTACACTCTCAGAAAAATATATTGGAAGAAGATATGTTTAGGGTGTTGCCCGACTATATGCTTACATTAGCTAGTTTACCGCATAGCAGTGCAGCAGCCGAAAAACGATTTTATTAATAAGAGAGTTTGTGGCTGGGCTGGAAGATTTTGAACCTCCCAAGAAGTTATTACGATATTTTTCAAAGTTTAAATATGTTCAGGAGGACTACGTATTGAGGGACGGTGGGAAGCCGACCGTCACGTTTTTAATTTTTTATGACCCAAAAACCACAAAAAGCTGAATTTATTAAAAAGTATGCGAACTCTTGTTTGAATAGACTGTTGTAAATGTAATATATGTATGATGCTAGAGTAGCTCAACTTCGATACAATACTGTCAGTTCTATTAACCATGAGTGTCGTATCGTGTCTAGAGTTCTAATTTTGGCCACTACTAATAACTTCCTTGCACAATACTGATGGTGAACTATAAGAACTAAAGTTCAAAATTCAGTAAAGTGTGATGGTGAAATTACATTGGTTGCCATTTGCCACTTGTGTGTGTTATTTTACATTTAGCAGAAGGCTGTGTTACATTTTCCATGTGACTGTGGTGATCATGTTGGCGTGTTACAATCTAAATTTGATGGTGTCAATAGTTTTATATACTTTGCAAAATTTTCATAGAGTTTAACCCAGTTTTGTCTAACAGAGAATATTATTTTCTCGAATTTAACTTTTAGAAGTTTTTACAATGAGACTTTTCTTTTCTATTAAAAATAAAATCATGTTAACAATATGGCTGGAACTTTCAATTTTTTCACAATTCCCTCAGTTAAAGTTGGAATTATGGTAATCCTCATGAAAGCATCCCCCAAAAACAATTGTATTCTTAAAATGTATTATTGAAAATGTGTATGCGTGTATATTCTTCAAGATTTTGTCAATTCGAATTTCTAGATTATTTAAAATAGTGTATCATCATACTTCTTACATCACTATCTTTATTTGTATTTGAACTTCTACCAAAAGTAAAGAATTCTTTGAAAAAAATATACAATGTTACATACAATGCTCAAAATACCCTTGAGAAAAATAAGTACAACTTGCAATTTACGTAATCCATCTTTCCATTATAAAATTCAACAGCGTTTTACATTTACACTCTCTTATTCAGCAATATCAATCAATATTTATCGAAGCCTGAATGAATTCATCGCCTCTATAAACGGATTTTATTTCGATCGATTTTCAGTACTTTATTCTACCTTTGCCTTCAGCGGGCTCAAAGGGTAAATAACAACAGGTGTAATATTTCTCTTTACTTCGTAATAATTATTTTTCTTTAACAACTCGTAAAATGATATCAAGATAGTGCGGGTAATTGCTCCTTTTCATAACTCATTCCAAGTTCCATCACACCCACCATATTTCTTCATAATGCATGAAATCTTTTTTAATTCATCGATTATGCGAACACGATGACACAATGAGTTATGATACTTCTCTATAAACCTGGTTGTATAAAAGTCCTTAGAGCATTATATCTATAAAAGCAATATCAAAACAGCAACACCCTTCATCACTTTCACATTCATTCAACACGATAAACAAAACGACAGAATAATAATGACAAATCGGAGTGATGAGACGAAGTCCTTGTTTTATCGATATCACTTCACTCTTCAACCTTTGTTCTACGAGTATGTATGTGTTGTGTACTCTATAGTCTATATTTATTTCGTACTCTTTTCTTACCGTACATGCGATTGTTTACTTCTTGAAAATCAATAAAAATAACAACAATGCGAAAGGAAAGGATATTGTTTCGTACTTTTTCGTTTTTCTGTGTTTTGCTTGTACTTGAATTGTACTATATAAATTGATATATTTTGATCTTATGTTAAAGGTAGAGTACATGTACAATATAGGAATATGTACATAACCTATACTCAGAATAAACATGAACCAATGATGTTGAGGTAATCAAAGTTTACTTATTATTTTCTTTTTTGTTGAGAGGTTTTATAATTTTATTGGTTTGGTACACACTTGTATTTTTATTTTTGAACATACGAGTATTGTGAGAAAACAAACGAAGACAATGTTATTACTTTGAATTGTTTCTTCAAAATGTTCATAAAAATATAAGTTTTGTTTACACAGACAAGATTGAAAAAAACAAGTAACACATTCAACTTTTTTTACTCACAGAGTCATTTGAGCATAGTCCGGAAACCGAAATCAACATCCCTGTTAATTTAAGAAACATCAAGCTTTGGAACTGTTCAAAATGGGAAATTTGTATTTGTATTTTTAACTTCCCATAGGAAGACAAATCGGTCCGATTTGTCGAATTGAAAATTTTGACATTTCTCGACGACACGTTTCAAGGTATCTAGAATCGAAATAAAAGATTTTTAGAGAGATGTCTGTGCTTGCGTGTGTACGTACGTTCGTACGTCCGTACGTTTCGCGACGTTTTTTTCGTCGTCCATAGCTCAAGAACCAGAAGAGATATCGACTTCAAATAAATTGTGTTATACAAATAATACTGCAGAAAGATGCACAAAGGACTCTCAAAAAAATTGAGTGGGTAATTTTTTTTAACATAGCATCGTTAACCCAAAATATCTCACGAACCAATAACTCTAGAGACTTGAATAAAATTTTATATTATGTATTCTAACGCGATACCAAACAAATATATTATTGGAAAAAATTCCAATTAACGATTTTTTATATAAATCAAAAAAACTGAAAAAAAAATATTTGTCACCTCGAAAATTTTATAAACAAAATTTGATTTCATCTCCAAAACAATTTTCTGCAATAAAGGATAATGTTTTTAACATCTGGTAAAATTTTGGAAAAAATCGAATTGATAGTTTTTTTACAAAAAATAAAAACCTAAAAAAAAATTAATAAAAGTTGGTAAAAATTGATTTTCGACTCAAATATCTTTTTGAAAATTTGAGATATTGGCTTCAAATTAATTTTATCTTATAAGAAATATATTGTTTTCACCAATTTGTTAAATTTTGATTAAGATCAAATTGATAGTTTTTTCATAAAAATTAAAACCTACAAAAAATAGTACGCAAATTCAACTAAAATTGGTAAAAATTGGTTTTCGACTAAAAAACTCTTTATCAAAAATTGATTTTGAAATCAAGCTTTATTTAAAATATTGGAGGTAATTTAAATTGTTTTTAGAATAATTCAACTAAGAAAATATTTTTAGTCAACATTTCTTCCTTTCGCTAACGCAAATAGGTTCGACTATTTTCCTACACGCGAACATGCAACATATATATGTATCTGCCCATGAGAAAAACATGGATTTTCTTAATCTAAACCACAAATGGGCATTGTTTGGCCTTGAGACTTATTTATAGACATGGCAACAGTTAATTGGACACTGTAACCTTCTGAAGGGTATGGTTGAATCTGACGGTACCATTGGAATACGTGGCAATAGGACCACTCTTCTTTTAAACTTTCCAATTTAAATTGTAGCTTCAAAAATATTTCTGGTTATCTTTTTTATGAACAAACGTGTACCGTTGCATAATTGAGGTGGATTTTAATAAAGCAGGAGAATAATAGGTGAACCAATCTTTAATCGAAGACTATGTGGTAGCATTTCAGGTATATCTAGTGAATTTAGAAATTCAATTAGAAAATTTACACTATCATTTTCATTAGCAACAGTATCGATTGATTTAAAAGACATCGGATTGCCTGGTAACAAATATTTTATTTGGAAGTTAATTTCGTCAACATCAACATTTTTGTCTGCCCGATGCCTGGCCCAGTTATGATTCAAGTAATTATACTCTGTATTTTCGGAAAAATACTCTGAATTAAATAATTTCTTTCCTGAAGAACAGTGGAGACATTGTCTTACAGTTTAATGCATTGCGTATTTTGTTGTAGTTCTATTTTACGGATCCCAATGTCTAGTAATTTTTCGGAAAATATTTCTGCTGATGGATTATTTTGCAATCGTACGCGCATATTTATGGTGAATCGAAGTGTTTCAACACTTTACCATACGATGATTGTTTTAAACATGCATTAATCTCATCTGTGAAAGTAGAGCGACATATAACTGGTAAGGTCTGGCGGAAATCACCAGAAAAAAGTAAGAGAGCACCACCGAAAAGTTTATCATTTCCGTTTAAATCTTGCATAGTTCTGGTGGATGCATAGTGATTATGCTATTAAATTGTTGCTTATATAAAACGTTTGAAAGTTTGAAAAAGCGACATCTAATGAATACTTACTCAATTCAGTCAACAGATGTCGCTATCTCCTAGAATCGTTTGGGTCTAAGGGATAACTGTTACTGTCAAATAAATTACAATAAAATAATATTGCGATCATAAATTGAGATGTGCGCCACCCTTTCTTTCAAGTTGGATCAAACTGCACACGGTGTACATATTTTAATATTAAAACGATTACTTATAAAAATTAAATAAAAGTAATTTTGTTAAGTTTTATTTTGAAGGTACGAAAATCGAATCTTAAGTGAAATCCATTTTGTTAACACACTATAGCCCCTTTATCGTACACTACCGGATTTTTTTAACATAAGTTAATACTGATTGAGTGTTTTTCAGAATCTCAGTGATATGCCTTCAGAATTAAGCAACAAGTTAATAATGGCTGTTTTAAAGCATTAGTCCCACTAAATAAATGTCAAAATTTACAATCATATAATGTTTTAAGTTGATAGTCCATCTGATTATAAGAAAAGAGGCTGGGATGCGACCCACACTAATAACTTCCCATCCCGTCTGTCTATTTGTCTTGCTTAAAAGTTTGTAGGTTTTCGTGTTGGGTTAAAAAAGTTGTTAGTTGAATTATTCTTACAATAAAAAAAAACTACTATACCTATATCGAAAACAATATTTTCTGTAAAATAAAAAGAGTTTGAAGACAATATTTTTAATTTTTAAAAGCTATTTGAGTCGTAAGTAAATTTTTACCAAGTTTTAGTATAGTTTTCTTTTAAGTTTTTATGTTTTGTAAGAAAACTGTCAATTCGATTTTTCTTAAAATTTTACTGAATGTTGAAAAGAATATTTCTTAAAAGTTAAAATTAGTTGGAAGCCATAATCTTTAATTTTTGAAAAGATATTTGAGTCGAAAATAAATTTTTACCAACTTTTGATAAATTTTCTTTTAAGTTTTTATTTTTTGTAAAAAACTGTCAATTCGATTTTTCTCAAAATTTTATTGAATATTGAAAACAATATTTTTTAAAAGATAAAAGTAGTTTCAAGCCAATATCTCAAAGTTTTAAAAAGATATTTGAGCCGAAAATCAATTTTTACCAACTTTTATTAATTTTTTTGTTTAGATTTTTATTTTTTCTAAAAAAAACTGTCAATTCGATTTTTCTCAAAATTTTTTAAAATGTTGAAAACAATATTTCATATAAGTTAAAATTAGTTGAAAGCCATAATCTCAAACTTTTGAAAAGATATTTCAGTCGAAATTCAATTTTTACCAACTTTGAGTAATGTTTTTTTTAGGTTTTTATTTTTTATAAGAAAACTGTCAATTCGATTTTTCTTAAAATTTTACTGAATGTTGAAAAGAATATTTCTTAAAAGTTAAAATTAGTTGGAAGCCATAATCTTTAATTTTTGAAAAGATATTTGAGTCGAAAATAAATTTTTACCAACTTTTGATAAATTTTCTTTTAAGTTTTTATTTTTTGTAAAAAACTGTCAATTCGATTTTTCTCAAAATTTTATTGAATATTGAAAACAATATTTTTTAAAAGATAAAAGTAGTTTCAAGCCAATATCTCAAAGTTTTAAAAAGATATTTGAGCCGAAAATCAATTTTTACCAACTTTTATTAATTTTTTTGTTTAGATTTTTATTTTTTCTAAAAAAAACTGTCAATTCGATTTTTCTCAAAATTTTTTAAAATGTTGAAAACAATATTTCATATAAGTTAAAATTAGTTGAAAGCCATAATCTCAAACTTTTGAAAAGATATTTCAGTCGAAATTCAATTTTTACCAACTTTGAGTAATGTTTTTTTTAGGTTTTTATTTTTTATAAGAAAACTGTCAATTCGATTCTTCTTAAAATTTAACCAGATGTTAAAAACTTTATTGTTCGTGGATCAAAATTGTTTTTGAGATAAAATCCTTTTGTATTCGTAAAATTTTCTAGGTGAAAAATTTTTTTTTGAATGCGAGCGCAGCTTTCAAGAGCTCAAGCAACGCTTGTGTAATGCACCAGTGCTGACCTACCCAACTCCAGGAAAACCGTTCATAATTGATGCTGATGCGAGCAATGTCGGGATAGGTGCTGTACTATCGCAGGTGCATAATGGCGAAGAAAAGGTGATTGCCTATTAAAGCAAGGTACTCTCGAAGTCGGAAAGAAACTATTGTGTGACCAGAAGAGAACTTCTTGCACTGATTTTGGCAACAAAGCACTTCCATAAGTATCTCTATGGACAGAAGTTTCTTCTCCGAACTGACCATGGTGCACTTAACTGGCTATTGAATTTCAAGAATCCAGAAGGTCAAGTGGCAAGGTGGATTGAGAGGCTGCAGACGTACGATTACGAAATTCAACATCGGAAAGGGAAGCTTCACTCAAATGCAGATGCACTGTCTCGGAGACCATGCAAGCAAGATTGTAAGCATTGCAGACGACAAGAAGAAAAAGAAGTGGTTATTGTCCAACGAACCAGAGCCGATCCCATTTATGGCTGGAGCAACGACGAGTTGAGGAAGGCTCAACAAGAAGACTCAGATATCGAACCCATCCTCGCTTGGAAGGAACACCAGGAAAAACCAGAATGGGCTGATATCTCCGATAGAAGTCCGACTCTGAAGGCCTATTGGGCACAGTGGGACTCGTTTCATGTCCAAGAGGGTGTCCTTCGACGTAAATGGGAATCAGCAGATGGAAAGTCTTATGTCATGCAGCTAGTCTTACCGAGATCGAAGGTTATAGACGTTCTGCGAGAGATGCATGGTGGGGTTTCGGGAGGCCATCTAGGAGTGAACAAGACGCTAGAAAAGGTTCGACAACGATTTTACTGGCTACATGTAAGGGAAGATGTCGAGAAGTGGTGCCGAAAATGCGATACCTGTGCTGCCACTAAAGGCCCGAACAAAAAGAACCACAGCCAAATGCAGCAGTATAATGTTGGAGCACCCTTCGAAAGGATTGCAGTAGACGTGGCGGGTCCATTTCCGGAAACAAATAATGGAAATCGTTATATTCTGGTCGTCATGGATTACTTCAGCAACCAAGTGGCCTGAAGCATACGCCATTCCAAACCAAGAAGCCAAAACAGTCGCAGACCAAATTGTCTTCAACTGGGTGAGCAGATTCGGCGTTCCATTAGAACTGCATTCCGACCAGGGAAGGAATTTTGAATCAAACATATTTCAGGAAGTTTGTGGGCTTCTTGACATCAAGAAGACAAGAACAACACCACTTCACCCACAATCTGATGGCATGGTGGAACGATTCAACCGAACCCTGAAGGAACATCTTTGCAAAGTTGTGGACGACAACCAGCGAGATTGGGATCGACACATTCCACTGTTTTTGATGGCGTATCGAAGTGCAAGACATAGCTCAACTGGTCATACACCGTCTGAGATTTTGATGGGAAGGAACATCAGACTGCCGAGCGAAATAAAATTTGGATGTCCCACGTCGGAGCTGCAGGCCGAGGATGACTACATTGATGACCTCAGAGAAAGACTCCTTCAGATCCACGACAATACCAGGTTGAAAATAAAGATGTTCAGTGACCGAATGAAGACACGCTACGATATACGAGCGACAACAACAGAGTTTCAAGCAGGAGATCGGGTGTGGCTTTACAATCCCCATCGACAAAAAGGATTGTCACCGAAACTTCAACGGAACTGGGAAGGTCCATATACAGTCATTACAAAAATCAACGATGTCGTGTACCGGATACAAAAGGGAGTCAGAGGAAAACCTAAAGTTGTACATCGCGACCGGCTACATCGCTACAGTGGTGATGAGAACGATGGATTTGTTCGGGACGATCAATCCTAAGGAGGGGGCAATGTAATGTGTATACACTCTTTCAATAATAAGGGGCAACATCTAGTGGTAGTAATAGGAGAACTCGCTTCTTTAAGCATCGAGAAACATCTAGTGGCTAATAGGAGAACTCGCTTCTTAAGCATCGAGAAACATCTAGTGGCTTAGAGGGGAACTCATTCAGCGCATACAAGAACCTCGAAAGGGGTAAGCATCTAGTGATAAAGTGGAGAACTTCGTTAAGCATCGAGAAACATCTAGTGGCTTAGAGGGGAACTCATTCAGCGCATACAAGAACCTCGAAAGGGGTAAGCATCTAGTGATAAAGTGGAGAACTTCGTTAAGCATCGAGAACAACCTCGTAGATTCTCGAACCGATTTGAGGTATATAAATAGGCGCTCGGAAGCGAAGCGGTTCAGTATAATTATTGGTTGTAAACTGCGATAAGTAAAGACTGTGTATAAAAGTAATAATTGAAAGAAAAGACTGTGTTCGAAACGTAAAAGTTGAGTGTTCAATAAATAAGTTGAAGCGATTTTAAATAAAGTAAATTTGTGTTTTATTTGCAAGTGTGAATAAGTTTTAATTAGCGGACCAAGCAGAATATTACAATAATATTTTATTTGTTTTTCATTTTCATTCTTTTCATGACATTTTAAAGATAAATTGAATAAGAAAATAACATACCTACATATTATACATTTGTTTGCGTTTTCCTTGCTTAAGTTAGCTGAGTCCAGAAAATAAAAGTCTTATTGAAATATTTCAGTGATCTGAAAGTAATTTTCAGTAGACAAATATTAACTGAAGATATTTGAAGAACACGTGATTTTCCAAGAAAATTCAAAGTTTAAAAATTTGTACACTATAATTGAAAAAAGGAATGCACTTAACGTGATGAAAAGTGAAGGTGGGCCGCCAAGCCAGAAAGTCCATTATATACCTAACATTACACTATTGTCCCTTCTAAAGAATTGCAAAATATGATGTCATAAATAAACTAAATACACTGAGAGCCTGCGACAAAAAAGTGAAGTCATTTGAAACAAATTCTTAAGCCAGATCTAGCTACCCACATCAGTAACGAAGATGATAGAAATAGGTTTAACAAAATATACTCTAGTTAGCCAATAGCCATTGGACAGAATCACAGCCCTGGAATTCAAAATTTTTAATAATGCAAAATACTACATATATCAATTGGAGGGATTTTTTATTCTTAAGATCAGCTAAGATTTTCAGTTTTGTTTTTCAAATTACTTGTAAGAATACATATGCTGTTGTTAATACCAGCCAATAATTATGGAAAACAAGGGAATTTACAGTGACGAGCAAAAGTGGTAAAACGTATTCAATTATTTAAAAAAAAAACTAAAACTAAGTGTTTAAAATAAAATTTAAATCTTTTTATTTTTTATTATTTAGATAATTAATCTTACGTTTTTTATTAATATTTTTTTTTAAGTATATATTATACAAAGCAAAAATTATTTAATTAATTTTTCGACGAATTGTCAAATTATGCGAGTTTAAAAAAATGTTTCTTTTTTAGTCTTTAGTCCATAATCATTAATTTTTATTACTTGTGAGCTTAGGCATACTTTTCAACAAATTATGAAGAAACTTTTCTGGAATATGATCCAATTCCAACTCCATTCGTTGCCAAAACTGAATATTCGATGGGTGATTTTTGTACTGATTCAACCGTCGTTTCACAATTGACCATGAATTTTATTATTGGATCGTCATAAACTGTTGATTTCTCAACCATTCTGTGACAATTTTCAAAGTGTGTTTGAGATCTCTGTCCTGCTGAAAAATTATTTCACACTCATTGTAGCCCATTGATGCAGTAAAGCATCAAATTTGTTTTCAAATATCTAAATAATTTTCTTTGTTTATGATGCCATCGATTTTTACTAAAGGTCCGATAGAGTTCCACGAGAAACAGCCTCAAGCCATCACCGAGCCTCCTCCATGTTTCATGGACTTCTGAACTTGATGTCGTTGAAGTCCTTCTCCAGGACCATCCATTCCTATTCTATTGACCTTCGTCTCGTCGGACAAAATGACATATATCCATTGGTCTATGGTCCATTGTTTGTGCTTTTTAGCAAAAGCTAACTTGGTCTTAATGTTTTTCGCTGTAAGCAGAGGCTTCTTTGGTATCTCTATAGCGGCTAATCCAATTCTTTTGAGTGCTCGGAGGCGTGCACTCCATTCACTAATCTATTTGGGCATATTTGGCTGTCTGCTTAGGTGTTTTGCATCCACAACTTCTCAACTTCCTTTCCATTCTCCTAGAATCCAAGTCAGTAAGTAACCGTTTCCGTCCTTTTTTCATTAATGGGGCATCGATATTTTTTATTTTTCTAATGTTAAGTACAAAAGTTTTCGAAATTTCTAATAGTTTTGATATTTCGCTCGATGATTCACCACTTTTTAGTACAAAAAAAAACGCGGTCCACGATATTTTTAAATTTGTTTTTATTTTGACAATAACCCGCACTAAATGTTTCAAAATCAAGTTTTATTTACAAGAAACTACCAAAAATTATAATTATCTTAACTGTTAGTCGTGGAATAAAAGTAAAATAAACAAAGCACAGTAGAGACTCAATAAAAAGACTATGTTTAATCTCTTGAAACTTAAACGTGCATAATTGGACACCTCGAAAAATTATTATCATATTTTTATTTGTAAAACATATTCTTTTTTTAAATCTTATTGTACATAATAATTGCTGGTGGAATAAACAAAAATAAGGAAAATAAAAAAATGTTGAACAATTTTTTTAAATAGGCGAAAACATTTGACCACTTTGGCTCGTCACCAAAATACGACCTTAAGACGTCCAGAACGTTCAAAATTTTCAATTTTTTAAATTTTACTAATTACTATAATTGCAAATAAGAAATTAACAAATTCATGTAAGCAGATCTTAGAAGCAGATCTTTAAAAGTAGAACAGACAGATAAAAAGATATTATTCAGAATAATAAATTCAAGTTTAAGGGCATAAATCAATGACTTATTATATTATTTAATGGTTTGAGGATTGTCTTTGCTCTATGAATGGAAATTCCGAAAACATGTAGAACCCAGAGGTGGGGTTAGTTCAATTCTTCGGAGGAAGTGCTCTATGAACTTTTAGAACAGATTTTTTTCGGAGTAAATTTCCACAGTTTGTTCTTGTATTTAGCGATGAAAGATGAATTGCTAAGCCTTACTGAATAGGAATGTCAACACCGTTTGATATTCTCAACTGTCAAACCGTAGATAACAACGATCGAAACTACTTATTTAGCTAAAAAAAAACTTAATTTTAAATGAAGGAAACCATTTGCCCTTGAGCAAACTTGTTAAAGAAAGCAATCTTTTGGAAATGCAATCTTTTATGACTACAGACTAATTATGTAAAGACCTCAAAAGAATAGAAATAGACGTTAAGGGAATGCAAAGACTTCAAAAGGTCTTAAAGCATTGCAATGAATTCATTTCAGTGAAATGATTGGAAAACAATTATGGCAAAATATGAAGCCCCATTTTTTAGGTGAACTCAATGAGTGCAATCTTTAAGTTGAATTCAAAAAATAATTTGTAATAATTGCATTTTCAAAAGATTGCATTTTTTCAAGCCTGTCACTATGCGTATTATAGTCTATAAGGATGTGCTAAAATTCGCAATTTTTTTGTTTCGAACCGAATATAAAGGGTAATTTTTTAGCTATTATCTTTTTGGCAACACTGGTTTTAACAGCTGACGCACGTTTTGTGTTTTGTTTCACTGTCAAACATCTTCAGTTTGGTCTATAATTAAACCATGGACCGTCGTCTTACAAACAACCAACGCTTGCAAATTATTGAATCTTATTATCAAAATGCGTGCTCTACATTAAGAAAGTTCATCGCGCGCTTCTTCCATTTTATGGTCAGTTTAATCGACCCACTGAAGCGGCTATTCGGGTTATTGTGACTAAATTTCGCACCAAATTTAATGTTGGAAATTAAACCACCAACACGCTTACGTAGAGTGCGAACTGAAGAAAATATCGCAGCTGTATCGGCCAGTGTTAATGATGACCATCAATTATCGATTCGTCGGCGTTCGCAGCAATTGGGCCTCTGTTACTCAACAACGTGGACAATTTTGCGGAAGGCAACTAGTGTTGTTTATTAAAAGCTCAAAGATAATTATGGTTATTTGTAAAATTTTTGAGAAACGAGCTATGACATTTATAATAATTTGCGAGCACAGAAGGGGCTCTGCTTAGGTATGTAGTTAAATTTTAAAGTATACATATTTTGAAATATTCTGCCTGAGACTAACATTATAAGTTTAATAAGTTTTTAGTGGTGATTATTAGCGGATGGTGTGAGCAGTACCATTCGTCCTTGAATTTTGCGGAAGGATTTAGGTGTGATGCCTTTCAAAATACAGCTGGTGCAAGAATTGAAGCCGAACGACCTACTGCAACGTAACATTTTTGGTGAATGGGCTCTTGGAAAGTTGGCCGAAGATCCACTTTTTTGCCGAAAAATTGTTTTCAGCGACGAAGCTCATTTTAGTCTCAATGGGTACGTAAATAAGCAGAATTGTCGATTTTGGAGTGAATATTAGCAAAAAGCATTGCAAGAGCTACCAATGCATCCAGAAAAAGTCACAGTTTGGTGCGGTTTATGGGCTGGTGGCATCATTGGACCGTAATTCTTCAAAGATGATGCGAATCGTAACGTAACTGTGAATGGTGAGCGCTACCGTGAGATGGTATCCAACTTTTTGTTGCCCAAAATGCAAGAGCTTGACTTGCATGACATGTGGTTTCAACAAGACGGTTCCACATGCCACACAGCACGCGCAACAATGGACTTATAATTGAGACGCGAGTTCGGTGAATATTTTATTTCTCGTTCGGGACCGGTCAATTGGCCGCCTAGATCGTGCGATTAACGCCTTTAGACTATTTTTTGTCTGGCTGTGTTAAAGCTCATGTCTATACAGACAAGCCCGCTTCAATTGACGCATTGGAAGACAACATTAAAGCATTTATTCGTGAGATACTGGCCGAAATGTTGGAAAGTGTATGCCAAAATTGGACTAAGCGGATTTGCATGAAATAATCTTCAAACATTAAATTATATGGACCGTACTATCGATTCAAATAAAGATTTCATGCTTTTTTTTTTAATTGTATCTATGTGTTTTTTTTTTGAAAAACTTTTCTATAGCTTTTAAAAAATATCCTTTTAGTCTATAAAAATCAGCTAAAATTCGCAAAATGTTTGTTTCAACCGAATATACAATAAATCGAAATAAAATTAATAACGTTAAATGCGAAAGCTTAAACGGTCCAGCAATGAATGCCATAAACATATTTTTAACTTCCCATAGGAAGTTATTGTAATGAGTCCGATTTGTCAAATTGAAAATTTTGACATTTCTCGACGTTTCAAGGCTTATAGAGTCGAAATAAAAGATTTTTAGAAAGATGTCTGTGCGTGCGTGTGTACGTACGTTCGTAAGTCCGTACGTCCGTACGTCTGTACGTTCGCGACGTTTTTTTCGTCGTCCATAGCTCAAGAACGAAAAGAGATATCGACTTCAAATAAATTTTGTTATACAGATAATAAGGCAGAAAGATGCAGAAAGGGCTCTCAAGAAAATTTCGTGGGTGGTTTTTTTACCATTTTAAAAAAAGGTGAAAATTTTGGTTAACCCTTAATATCTCATGAACCAATAACGCTAGAGACTTGAATTAAATTTTATATTGTATATTGTAACGTGATACAAAATAAGTATATTTTTGAAAAAAATCCAATTAACGGTTTTTTTTATAAATCAAAAAAACTGAAAAAAAAAATTTGTCACTTCGAAAATTTTACGACTAAAATATGATATCATCTCCAAAGCAATTTTGTGCAACGAAGAATAATGTTTTTGACATCTGATAAAATTTTGCGAAAAATCGAATTGACAGTTTTTTTACAAAAAATAAAAACCTAAAAAAAAATTATTAAAAGTTGGTAAAAATTGATTTTCGACTCAAATATCTTTTCAAGACTTTGAGATATTGGCTTTTAACTACTTTTATCTTTCAAAAAATATTGTTTTTAACATTCAGTAAAATTTTGAAAAAAATCGAATTGACAGTTTTATTACAAAAAATTAAAAACCGAAAAAAAAATTTAACAAAAGTTAGTAAAAATTGATTTTCGACTCAAATATCTTTTCAAAAATTTGAGATTATGGCTTCCAACTAATTTTAACTTATAAGAAATATTGTTTTCAACATTAAACAACATTTTGAAAAAAATCGAATGGACAGTTTTTTTACAAAAAATAAAAACCTAAACAAAAAAATTAATAAAAGTTGGTAAAAATTTACTTTCGACTCAAATAGCTTTTCAAAAATTAAAAATATTGGCTTCAAACTTATTTTATTTCACAGAAAATATTGTTTTTAATATTCAGTAATTTTTTTTATAAAAATACAACAGTCCGTTTTTTCATAAAAAAATAAAATCTCCAAAAAATAGAACGCAAATTTGGTAAGAATTGATACATTTAGACTAACTTTTAAGCAAGACAAATCGATAGATGGGATGGGAAGTTATCAGTGTGGGTCGCATCCCAGCCTCTTTTTTTTTAAAATAATTCCAAACAATTCCTTAAATTTCAGTCCTTGTACCAACTTTCGTTTTATATTAAAAAAAACACATAGCTTAAATAAAAATTCAAAGTAACCATTAAGAACATTTATTTCTTTTAAAATGGAATGAGAAATTATCATAAATAATTGAACAAGTATATTTATGATATTTTCCCCTAATGTTTCCAAATTTTTAAAAATGTATTCTCTTGTAATTTCAAACTCCCATCCAACACACGAAATCCCTTTAATTTCTTAAATAAGTACAATATAAAAAAATATCACTTATTCGCCCCTCTGGACCGCTCGGAAGCATCTATTCTAAAACTTAAAAATTCTCCAAAATCTTTTATAATACTTACTGCCAACAAAAAAAAATATCCCATTTAATTTTACGAGTAACAATACCTACCTACTATTACTGCAAGATTAATAACTTAGCTTTCCTTTCATTTCCTAAGCTTCTTATAACTGTGAATTTTGAAAATCTTTTCTTATAACTTCCTATATTATAGATATTTAAACCAAAAAAATAGAAGAAAAAAATAATTCCTTTTTACTTAATGCCTAATTCCATTCCAAAAAATATAACATCAACAACATTCCTTTCACTCTCGCCTTGAACTCACAGAACTTGCAGAACTCACCAGAAACTCTCAAACTCCTCAAAAGAATTCCCATGAGAAATATATTTCCTACCGCAGAGCGGCGAATTACCCGCAGTGACACCTCTCACCACTTTTTTTGCCATCAGGAGTCAGGACAGGACCCAATACCCATCATCCAGTATCCAAAAACCTTCGTTCTTAACGTCGTCGTCGGTCGCTCGTTGGTTGTTGTTATGTTTGCTATATAGTCATAGTCTTCCAAGTTCCCTGCTTTTTGCCCTTATTCCGTATCCCAACAATAATAAAATAATAATAAAAAAAAGAAAGACTGAATAAAAAGAAAACAATAATGATTCAACTCAGCATGCAGGCACAATGCCTGCCTCGACCCGAACAAAGGCAGTCACTTAGTTATGACAAAATATTCTGCATACTTTTCTACCTTCTTCCGTCAAAAAGTTTAACTCTGCTGCCACACAAACCATACTCTGCCTCCACTCCACTCTACTCCGTTGTTGCCAGATCGCAGTTCGAGTTCCCATGCCATGCCATAGCTAGAGCCCCACTGCCAAACCCTTCACTCTATCTAGACTCTAGAGCTGTATAGTTCGCTGGTGTCATGACCACTGTCAGAGACTTTTGGCCAATGATACCCTCGCCTTTTTACCCAAACCTATGCCCAGCCTGTCCTAGCCAGGCCCAGCTGATGGCAATTCGGAGTGTATTGTGTTTTGGGGATGCGGCAGCAATAGCGCTAAGTTACTACAACAGCTCCTTGCCACTTCGTCTATACAAACATACGAGTATTATAGGTTGTAGCACTGCTGCCATGTCGTCATCGTCGTCGTTGGTTTTACTGCTAATTTTAGCTGCAACAACAGAGATACCGCTAGGACTGTCTGCAAGGCGGCAGCATTGCGCTGTCAGTGTTGCGCATTTTTTTGCGGTAACGTCATCGTTGTTTGTAGCAGCAGGACTATTAAGGCTCATGTGTCCTGCAGTGAGAAAATGGATTCCTATTGATAGAAAACTCAGAAAAAGAAAATATAGACAAAAATAAAACAACACCACTCTTGGGGGCTAGAGGTTTGGTCGGCCTGATGGGCATTGCGAGCAACTAGCTGTACCTACTCGTATGAGGGATCAGCTTGCACTTTCGTCCTTTATAGTTATGTATATCCTTAAATCCTTAATATGTTTGAAGGTAAGGCAGTCATCGTCGTATAGTTGTCTAATGTTTGAAATATCCTTCTTCTTATGTGATATATGAGTGCGGATATTGAAAGTTGGACTTTGCAACTAAATCCTTCCGAACCGAATCGAAGGTGTTGCTAAAGGTGGTGAATTTTTCTATAAACGCTTTCTGTCTTCTCATGATGAGGCTATGGCTGTGGCTATGGGTTGGGGAAGGTTTAGTATGCGGGCAGAGGTAATTTCCGGTTCGTCTTTAGGTGTGGAAGGTGATGGGAAAAAAGTTTTTCCTTTTGGCTAATGGACTCGTATTGCTTGTCTAATGGAAAAAAGTTTGCAAATTAATTTTTCGGAACACATTCTTCATTTTTTTTTTAAAAAACTTATCTTTTTTGGAAAAAGACTTGCAGTTTAACACTTGTTTGTTTTATTTTGTTCTCCTTCTTCTTTTGGACAATTTAATGCCGGAAAGTACTTTTTAAGGAGCACATAAACTAGGCGAGGTATAGGAGAAAAAAGTACCTACATAAAATGCTTTTCTTGACGATAGGTACGTACCTATAGCTTCTTCTTTTTATACATTTTGTTGTTGTTTTAATTGATTTTTGCTCTTGTGATGTTCTTCTAAGAAAAGTTTGTTCTTCAATATTCTCGTATACTAGTACCTTGCTAGCAGATGATGGATTGAAGAAAGGGGGAGGAAAAAAGCACTGAACTGAAAACTGGAGGCAATTTAGTGTGAAGAGAGTAGTAAGAGTCAAATTGATTGATGAGACTTTTAAGTTTAGTTGAAAACATGACACGTGTTTCTTTGAGCACATCACAGCAGTAGTGAGAAAAACTTTAGCAAACAGTGAGAAAGGGAGGTAGAATGGAGTGATAAAGAGAGAAAATGACTAATCGACAAGTTGTTTGTTGGAAAAATTGATAAAATAAAATATATTTGCTGACCTCTTAATGGCACTAATTATATACCAACCAATCTAGAAATTGTTCAAAGGACAAACGCAATAATTGGTATTGAGTTTTCTTTTTTTTGTATAATGACACTGGTTTATTTTTAGAATTTATGTCTCAAGTGAGAACTTTGACTTGAAAACTTTAAAAATGATTTATAATTGGATCAATTGTCGTAAATTAATGTGCCGTGAAGAAATCAATTTGATAAGAAATTAGTTTTAATGAACTGACAATATAGAAATAACCATTGTGAAAATTGCCGTTGTAATTTTTTGTACAAATACTTTCTTTTTAAATTCTTTGATATTGAATATTTCGACAAAAACTACCACCCAAAATCGACTAAAATTAACTCAAAATTGAAGGACAAATTTATACTAATATAATAAATGGAAAATCCAGTTTGTTTGTTTGTTTGCTTGTGTGTTTGTTTGTTTGCTTGTCCGTCTTTCACGTCGCAACGAAGCTATATTATCACATGATTTTTTGTGAAGAGGTAATTACGAGGCTGGAGACTACTTTTTCCCGCTATAAAGTTTCTCAATCCCAGCTCATTCGAGCAGATCTGCTGGTAACACATAATTAGATATTCAATGTATTATTAGCATATCCTAAGTTCATGCCTGATTTTAGGCTTATCATTGTTGCATATCATTTACTGTTTCTTATAACGACATTTACGCATGAAACTATGCTAAAACACTTTGAAAATAGGAGATGGGCACTTGAAAACCGATGCCGAGAGCTATGTGACACTAATGGAAAATGTTGGTAGTTTAGCACATAGTAACTCTGAACTTATTTCAAATGTTTATCCTGATTATTAAAAAAAAGAGCCTGGGGTGCGACCCACACTGATAACTTCCCATCACGTCTATCGATTTGTCTTGCTTATGTTTGTAGGTTTTCGTGTTTTGTTAAAAAAAAGTTGTCAAATGAATTATTCTTAAAAATTTAAAAATTACCAAAAATATTTCGCATATAATGAAATAGTTTGATTTCGAAATCTATGTTTGTTAACAAGACTTTTAGTCGGAAACCAATTTTTAAAAATTTTGGTAGCTTTCCTTCATTGTTTTTTTTCTTATACATATAAACAAATTGGATAAATGAAATTACTTTGAAGTCAATATATTCTATTGTTCACGACAATATCGAGAACCGAACATCAATTTTTACCAAATTTGCGTACTATTTTTTGTAGATTTTATTTTTTATGAAAAACAGATTTTTATACAAAATTTACTAAATATCGAAAACAATATTTTCTGTGGGTAAAATAAGTTTAAAGCCAATATTTTTAATTTTTGAAGAAATTTGAGTCGAAAGTTTTAGTATTGTTTTTTTTTTTAGATTTTTATTTTTGTAAACAAACTGTCAATTCGATTTCTCTCAAAATTTAAGTGAATGTCGAAAACAATATTTCTTATATGATAAAATTAGTTTGAAGCCAATATCTCAAATTTTTGAAAAGATATTTGAGTAAAAAATCAATTTTTACCAACTTTAGTAATGTTTTTTTTTTTAGGTTTTTATTTTTTGTTAAAAAACTGTTAATTCGATTTTTCTCGAAATTTTACCAGATGATTTTCAGTTTTTTTGATTTATAAAAAAAACCGTTAGGTAATTGGATTTTTTTCCAAAAATGTATTTGTTTGGTATCACGGTACAATCTTAATATATATAATTCTTCTGTGAGTGGGTATGTCACTGAACTTCTCTTAAACGACTGGACCGATTTTGATGAAATTTTTTGTGTGTGTTCAAGGGGATCTGAGAATGGTTAAGATTCACAATTTTGTCCGCTAGGTACACCTGTTATGCTTTTAAAAAATTTAAGCCCTCCCAATATGTGTAATGGTACAAGACTATTGATCAAAGAATTAAGAGATAATGTGATTGTAGTAACTATCATTACAGGTCCCGTGGCTGGTCAGCTCGCACATGTTCTGCGGATTCCAATGATACCAACTGATTTGCCCATATCTTTTTAAAGGTTACAGATCACTTTAAAAATATCCTTTGCCCTAACAATAAATAAATCTCAGGGACAAACTTTTTCCATAGTTGGTATCGACTTCAGGAAAGAGTGCTTTTCCTACGGGAAATTGTATGTGGCACTTTCTCGAGTAGGATCTCCTGAAAATTAATACATTTTGTTGCCATCTAGAAATACCACAGCCAACGTAGGGTACAGGGAGGCTTTAAGATAAGCATACAATTTTTTCTAATTTAGTGATTCGTGGTCGTTTTAATTAGCATGCTTATAACTTAAATATCTGTACCTAATTTTGTCTATCCGTGCGAAGCCGGGACGGGCCGCTAGTCTAATATATAAAATATTCCTGTCACAGTGTTAGTTGCCATACTCCTCCGAAACGGCTTAACCAATTTTAATGAAATTTTGCATATACATTCGGTAGGTCTGAGAATAGGTTTTTATCTATTTTTTATATTCCTAAGTGCAATTGCTTAATTGCATCAACATCGTACACTGTGCAACGTTCTCACGATATAGTATTCAGTGACGCTATGTACAATGAAGCATTAATTGCTATTGAGGATCTTTCCATTATCATTGCCAACTTACCACTCAGTCATTTCGGTATGCATTCACCAAATCGAAATGCATATGATTTAATAGACACTGAATTGAATCGTGAAATACAATACAATACTGTAGAAATGGCAACGATTGTTGCTCGAAATGTCCTACTAATGAATGAAGAACAAAGAACCATTTTTGACTACATCATGCTCGCAGTTTTGGCAAGACAAGGTGGATTCTTTTTTTTAATGTACCAGGTGGAACTGGCAAAACATTCCTTATTTCGCTTATTCTTGCTAAAACAGTGTAAAATTATCATCTGGGATTAATGCACTATGGCACACAAACATTCGCTTAAGACGTTGAACAGGACATTGAAAGATATAAAAAACAACGATAGCCTATTTGGCGGCACTCTGTTACTGCTTTCAGGTGATTTGAGACAAACACTTCCCGGTATTCCGCGTTCAACGTACGCTGATGAGATCAACGCGTGCTTAAAATCATCGCAACTGAAAGTAAATATGCGTGTTCAAATGCTTTAAGATCCATCCGCTGAAACATTCAAAAACAATTGTTAGATATAGGCGACGGAAAAGTTACTACAGATGAAACTGGATGCATAAAATTACCGGTCGATTTCTGCACGATTTTTGATTAACAAGATGCTCTCATTGACCAGATATTTCCCGATGTATGAACATAGACAATATACAAATAATGAGTAGCCGTCAGAAAGAACAATTTTAGCAACAAAAAATGTGGATATCAACGAATTAAATCTCAAGATACAACATTTGTTACCAGGAGACTTGGGATCATACAAATCTATTGATACAGTTTGTGATGCTACCGAAGCTGTAAATTATCTAGCTGAGTTTTTGAACTCATTAGATTTACCAGGCATGCCACCGCAAAATTTGCAACTGAAGGTTGGATCTCCGGTAATTTTTTTTCGTCATTTGAACCCACGACGGTTGTGCAACGGCACGCAATTAGTAATTAAAAATGTTATCCAAGTCATAATTCTAAATGGCAAATTCCAAAGTGAAAACATATTATTACCGCGAATCCCTATTATGCCCACAAATGTGCTAATTCAATTCAAGCGCCTTCAATTTCCAATTATTGGCATTTGCAATAACTATCAATAAGTCTCAAGGCCAAACGATGTCTGTCTGAGGCTTACATTTGAGCACTTCATGTTTTTCACACGGACAATTATACGTGGCGTGCTCTCAAGTGGGCAAACTATCCAGTTTGTTTGTATTGGCGAAAGATGGGATCACACAAAATATTATTCACTCTTTTGCATTAAGGGATTGATATTGTTCTTTTGTAGTACAGTCATAATTAGCGATATGTATGTATATAATTTTAAAGAATTAATTTTAATAAATTAAAGAAAAATTGGTTTTTAATATTTTATATTTATATACCACATCCTTACACACTTACAATAAGTTATTTATTTCAAGCAAAATATTCTCTAGAAATTATTTATATGACAACACAACGTTTGTCGGGTCAGCTAGTATATAATATAAAATTTAATTCAAGTCTCTAGCATTATTGGTTCGTGAGATATTTAGGGTTAACCAAAATTTCAGCTTTTTTTTAAACTGCCATGGTAAAAAAAATACCCACGCAATTTTCTTGAGAGCCCTTTCTGCACTATTATCTGTTTAAAAAAATGTATTTGAAGTCAATATCTCTTCTGGTTCTTGAGATATGGACGACGAAAAAAAACGTCGCGAGAAGTACACACGCACAAACAGACACCTTTCCCAAAAATCTTTTATTTCGACTCTAGGGACCTTGAAACGTCGAGAAATGTCAAAATTTTCAATTCCACAAATCGGACCCATTACAATAACTTCCTATGGGAACTTAAAAAATGTTATGAAAATTCATTAAAAACTCTTCCCGAATTATCTAGAGTGACTTTCGAGCATCCCAACAAGTTCATTCTGGAAATAAAAGAGTCATAAAAGGTCAACATTTCTGCTAACTTATAGGTTTTTAAAATCCTATAACAAAAGGGAATTCAGATTGAATTAACTCAAAATTCTCAATAGACCAAAAAGCTTTCATATTTATCAATTCAAATTTAAAAGAAAGTATTTTCAAATACATACATTTATTTTGTTAAATATTCCATAGTGAATTGTGTACCAATTAATGAGATCTACTGGCTAATTGAGCGAAAAAAGGAAACCGTTTCTTCTGAACAAAAACACAAACTTATTTATGATATTTTGTTCTCAATTTCAACTTAACTTATATTAATTAGACACTTGCAGACATCAAAACAACTTATTTCGCTTGCTATAAATTTGAACATATCTAACTCAATCTACTTTACAAATCAAATAAGATGTTAATTATTATTGTTTCTTATTTTTTTTTTGTGTGAAATAGACATAGACATTAAACAAAATAACAACAATAACAACAACAACTGTTGTTGGCCAAGGCTAATTGAATTTCAAGTTTCTAAAGTACTTCCACTTAAGCTTCAGGGTTTTCTTGAAATGTAATCAAATCTTATTGCATTAATTTCCATCTTCGTTCTAAGCATCATCGCTACATAGTTACTCTTCCATCTTCAAAATGAAGAAATATAAAGGACACGTCCTATATACCTAACCATAACAACAGTACTCGGATACCTCAACAAAAGCCACAATGGTTTCCTATGGTTTTGTAATGTAATTTTCGAGCTGGTCTTATTGTATGTTGGTATAGGGTAGGGGTCTAGGACTATATAAGTATATCTTTAACATCATTGTCGTTCGTTGTTTTTTGGCAATGATATGCAGAAATGTTATTTGCAGTAAAAGAACATCCGCATGGCGAGACATTTTATACCTTAAAAAAGAATATATAATAAAAATCAATAAAAATCTTTCAAAATGGGCCCATATACAACCACGATACCATACCTCCTCGTACATACTTTGTATCCTATCCACCATCAGCAAGGACAAAACCAAATAGGAAGAAAAAAGCAATGTTATATGAGATACTAAAACGCATTTAATGCCGCATAACACCAACCAACGGCAACGGCACATAATATACAATCACACAAAATTCAGCACCAGGCTATAAATGTATGTAGATATGCATGTTTTGTATTTGATCCTGGAGAGTCCTAGAGACCATTTGGTTGATATAGAAATAATAACGACACAGCAACAACAGCAACGCGTCATACTACAGTCAGAGAATGACTTTAATGCGACTGAATCTATTGCAATGCGTCAATTTTCTATGCGTCTACGGACTTCTGGCGTTATAGTCTGATAAATAAAGTTTCTTTACATTGAAATGTTTCTACACAAGTAAAATAGTAAACTTGTGTTATGATGTTTTAGGACCACAACAGATGCATTTATGATGACTATATTTCAACTGTATCGAATTTAAAAATGTTCAATATTTACCATTTTGCTGAACTCAAAGCTGTGATATATATATTCGCATGTTAATCAATCTTATTTATATAAAGTCAAATGGAAGTCTTATGAGTTTTCTTTTTTCTAAGAACAATGTTAATAAAATTTTTACTAAGGCGTATGAGCACTTTTTTTCATTTTTATTTCTCATAGGACATTGTTTGTGGAATTGAATCATACTAAGATCTTTTTTGGTAGAAATGAAACAAACAGGTGAATTTGCATAGCAGCTTATAGTACTCCAAATCATCAAAGTACTTCCATCAACGGTTCGTTTATCATGTTTAACTTTGCTCCGCCAATTGTCCTAAAACCGATACTTTTCAGCGAAAGTCAATCTGTTCGCTTTGTGACATAGGTTTTGGTTTCGGGACGCGTTTTATATATTCAGTATTTTTATCAACTTTTAAGACTTGTTGCACCCGCCTTGTTGACACATTAAGTGGAGTTGGTCGAAATGCTGTATTTTAAAACACTGTATGGTTAAAATTCTGTATCATACTGTATGATACTTACGGTGACCATCCGTTCATTATTGTAATAAACAGTTCATTATTTGAAGAAAATGTTCATTATGCAATATTGTGTGTCGGAAAACATAAAAATGTTCATTATTTTAGAAATTGCTCATTATTTGTTCATTATTTTATGATTTTTTTCTTTGAGGAAAGCCTAAGCATGAAAACCATTAAATGTTTAATGAAAACGTACCCTTACATTATAATTCGTTACAAAAATCAGATCATATTATACATCCTAACATACAGGGGAAGCTAAACTAATACGATTACACTTGCACACAGGATGACTTTCACCACTGGAAATTAATTTTACCATTGAGTTTTACTGACCATGACAATGGTAAAAATAACTTTCAGTTAATGTGAATGAAACTCATCTTTTTTCCATTTGGACTTGTTATGGCATTTTGCATAAGTAATTTTGAGAGTGCACTCCGACTGTTGGAATTATTGCATTGTTGAAAAACCCTTCACTCAAAAAATAAATGATGAGTAAGAATAACACTTCTTCCTGGGACAAAGTGAAGTTTAGTTTAATGTATATTATGAAAAAGAGAAGCAATATTTCAATTAATGACACTGATGTTTTCATGTATACAAAATCATGTTTCTTCAGACAAAATTTGTGAATGGAAGGAAAGCCAAATCAGTGCTGGAGATAGGTTAGGTTAGGTTGAAGTGGCTGTCCAAGATGGAAATGGACACACTTAGGCCAGTTTAATGGCCCATTGTGATACCACATGAATCTTGAGGTTTCCCCCTATGCTCAATGGAACCAGTTTGAGTCTCTTACGAAACGTGAGAGGCTGCTTATGCCAATATGATTTAGATCGTTTAGATCGTTAAAGAAGAATTCTCCTAGGTAATTCTTGCGTTTTCGAGCCAGAGCAGGGCATGTGCAGAGAAGATGAAGAACTGTTTCCTCCTCTTCCTCGTCCATACAGCTTCTGCAGAAGTCATTTGAGAATACGCCTAATCTCGTGGCGTGCTTTCCTATTAGACAGTGTCCGGTTATGACACCTATTATCGAGCTTATATGCGATCTGCTTAGAGAGAGCAAGCACTTTGAACGTTTTAAATCCAGTGTTGGCCAGATGTTTTTCGTGACTTGACACGTGGTGATGTTGTTCCACCTGGTGCCTGCCCTCCTCACAGCGTCTTGCATTAGCAACAGTTTACAAGTAGCGATTGGTATACCAGTACGTGCCAAACGTGGTAGAATGGGCTGTACTGTACCGTTCCTGGCGAGTTCATCTGCCTTACAGTTACCTGGAATGTCTCTATGGCCCGGCACCCAGCAAAGGTGAATATTAAACTGTTGTGCCATCTCCATTAGAGATGATCGACAGTTCTGGACTGTTATAGAGTTTGTAGAGACAGAATCCAGAGATTTGATAACGGCCTGACTATCTGAGAAAATACGGATATCAGATGTTGATATCACGTTTTCTTTAAGCCAGGACAAGACTTCTTTTATCGCCAAAAGTTCCGCCTGGAACACGCTACAATGATTGGGAAGGCGGAATGAGAGACTTAATTTCAGTCGTTCAGAGTACACACCTCCACCAACCCCTTCTTTTGTTTTTGACCCATCTGTATAGAAGTGGATTGACTCGTCTTCCAGGAATGTCCTATCCTCCCAAAAAGATCTGGGAGGTATAGAAATCTGGAAGTTTCTTTCGAATTGTAGTTGGGGGATGGTGTAGTCTGTGTGCTTTGGGATTGATTCTAAATAAGTAAGAATAACGGAGTGGCCAATGTTGTTGTTAGTCCACTGCGACGAAGCTTTGAGGCGAATAGCAGAGCTTGCAGCTATTTGTTTGCTAAAAATGTCAAGAGGTGTTAGGTAGAGTAAGGTGTCCAGTGCCGCAGATGGGGTCGTGCGAAGCGATCCGCTTATACATAGGCAAGCTGAACGTTGGACTTTATTTAATTTATCTCGGTTTATACCTTTTTCTAAAGCAGTCCACCAAACTGCCACACCGTAGATTAAAATCGGTCTAATTACCGATGTGTATAGCCAATGCGTGATTCTGGGTTGTAAGCCCCATTTATTACCGATGGCTTTTTTGCAAGAAAAGAGAGCTACAGTAGCTTTTTTGACTCTTTCCTCTACGTTGCGTTTCCAATTTAGTTTTTTATCTAAGACAAGACCCAGGTATTTAGCCTCGTCTGAGAATTTTAATTGGATTCCTTTAATATGGGGAGGGTTGACAAATGGAATTTTGTATCTCCTCGAAAATAAGACCAAATCGGTTTTGTGTGGGTTAACACCCAGTCCACACCGATCAGCCCAAAGTATTAGTCTGTCTAGGGCATTTTGTAAGAGTTCTTTTAACGTGTTAAGATGCTTTCCTGAAACTGCTATAGCAACGTCGTCCGCATAGGCTATCACTCTGAAACCCTCCGCATCCAGACTAGTTAGGATTTCATTCACCACTAGGTTCCAGAGGAGAGGGGATAGAACACCACCTTGCGGTGTCCCTCTACTAACGAATCGTCTGCCAGAAGAGTTGCCCAGTTTTGAGTTAATTATCCTGCTAGTAAGCATTAAATGAATTAACTCCCGAAGCGAACTCTCTACATTTAGAGATGTTAGTGCAGATGTGATTGCAGATGTGTCCACGTTGTTAAAGGCACCTTCGATGTCAAGGAAAGCAACCATAGTGAACTCTTTATGATGGAGGGAATATTCGACGGTGCGTACTAAGGTGTGTAACGCTGTTTCCACCGATTTACCTTTACAGTAGGCATGTTGAGACGAAGACAGAAGTCTTGTATCAATACTTGCCCTTAAATGGATATCAATCAATCTTTCCAAGGTCTTAAGAAGGAATGATGATAGACTTATAGGTCGTAGATCTTTAGGGTTGACTTGCGAGCATTTACCTGCCTTGGGTATAAAAACAACTTTAACTTCTCGCCATGCCGAGGGAATATGGACCAGGTAAAGACAGCTGGTAAAAATTGCCTCAAGGATTGGTGCAATTATGTCAGAAGTCTTTTGTAGCTCGGCTGGTGTTATTCCATCTGGTCCTGCAGATTTAAATGGTTTGAAGCTGTTGAGAGCCCATTGTAGCTTGTCCCTTGTAATCAGACCTTGTGGATATGTTGTATTTGGACTTGAACGTATATAACCGTTGCAAGTCTCGGTAAGAGAACTTCCAGGAAAATGAGTATCCAGTAGTAAGTTCAGCGATTCATTACTTGAATTTGTCCAGGAGCCGTCTGCATTTTTCAAGCAGCTTGGCATCGCTGGATTTGTTGAAAGAATTTTCCGTAACCTAGAGGCTTCAGAAGTTTCTTCTATCGTGCCACAGAAGGATCGCCAAGAAGATCGTTTAGATTTCCTTAGTGCCTTCTTGTAAATTCTTAAGGATTCTTTGTAAGAATCCCAGTGAGAGGCTAGTCTTGCGGCTTTGGCTCGGTTGAACAGTTTCCTGCATTCTTTCCTTAGCGAGTCAAGCTCTGAGGCCCACCAATGTGGTTTCCTCTTTCCTCTTATGTGTATAAGTGGACAAGCAATTTCTAGCGATCTGTTCATAGCTGAGGTAAGGTCATTGACTTTGTTGTCAAGTTCATTAGCGTTAGAGGAAGGACAAGATAGTCCAGGTTTTAGTAAACACTGTAATGAGTTCCTGTATGAGGCCCAATCAGTTTTCCGATAAATTTGAAAAGTCAATGGACTCGGGTTATCATCCACATTGATATTGAACTGGATATATCTATGATCAGAGAACGAGTGTTCTTTGGATACTTTCCAGTCCAAGATCATATGATGTACAGTATCTGAGACAAGAGTTATGTCTAGGACTTCTTGTCGAGTTTTAGTTATGAAGGTTGGTTCATTTCCAACATTACTTACTAAGAGGTTAGTACCAAGAATATAATCAAAAAGAGACTCACCTCTGTCGTTGATATTGGTACTTCCCCATACCGTATGATGAGCGTTGACATCGCTCCCAATAATTAGGCGGATCCTTTGCCTTTCCGCTTCAGCGACGATCTTCTCCAGGGTTTTTCCAGGGAGAGGGCCAAGGTGGTCATGGCCAAGATACGCCGACACTATCCAGAAACTACCCTTGGATGTTTCCAGCCTAGCTACGGTGGTATCTTTGTCACTGAAATGATGGAGTAAAAATACATTAATGCTACGTTTCACTAGTATGCAAGATCTAGGTTCACCTTTATCTGTCACACACAGTATGTAGTATCCAGGAGTCCTGAGTCCACGAACAACGGATCTCACAATCCATGGCTCTTGGATCAGGACAATATCTTCCCCGTTTTTAGCCAGCCGGAGAAGAAGTGAGGCCGAGGCCTTTACGGAGTGCTGGAGATTAATCTGTACTAACTGCAGCATTTTGGCTACAATTAGGCAGATCAACCTCCACCACGGTTTTGTTCTGATCCTCTGAGTCTGAGGATGAACCCAAGAGTTCGTCCTCGCTCAAAAGGATCATGTTGAGGTCGTCCTCAGTCTCCATTAAGGATGGACTGTCTACGACTTTTGGAGAGGGTTGGGTCGCTATTGGAGAGGGCATGGGTGCATCGTCACCCTCGGTTAAGAGAGAAGACGATGTCCCAGGCCCACCAACCGCTAGTTCACCCTCGGTTGTTTTTGAAGGCCCGCTTTTCGCGTTAACCTCGGTTGTTTTTGGAGGCCCGCTTTCCGCGTTAACCTCATCTTTTTTATAAACTCGAATTTTAATGGTTTCGAAGCCATAGTTTATCGAGCCCTCGTTTAAGGCTAGAGGACCCAAAGATTCCTTATTGAGTACCAAAATGGCGCTCCTATAAAGATTCTTTACCTCCTCTAGCTTGGCTATCTTCCAGTTGTGAGTCGGAAGGGACGGGTTACAAACTCTGATCATCTCGAGAATTTCATCGATACCGGCAGGTTCCATTGGGATCCAAATGCGGGCTCTAGGTCTGCTAGGAATGTCTTCCTTAGCGACAACCTCGAGCTTCGCACCTGGCCAAACTTCACCTAACCGGCTGACAGCGAGCTTATATAAGTCACAAGACCTCTGATCGCCACAAACCATGAGTTTTACGTGGCCTTGATGCCAACCCCCATCGCTTATGGAAGGAAGTGGTCCTGGAAGCTCTCTCAAAATGCTTAAAAAGCCACCCGAGAGCTTAACCTTGACCAACTGCCAACGATCAGCCGATATTGTTCCATCATCATCACTCCTGTCAATGACCGCAACCACGACTTTGCCCTTCGCGACGTCACTGAAACTGGCTTTCTTGATGGGATTGAGGGGAGTGCTGGTGTTGTGCACCCGAGGCCGTTTTGGTGTCGGTACGGCCCCCTCGAGAGACCTTTCTCGTTTGGACGTAGAGTCCTTACTGGTCTTAGTTGTAGCAAGTACGCTTTTTGCCCATTCGACGCTAGCGGTTTGCTGCGGTGTCCTTTCAGCCCCCGATGATGCACCAGAGGCCTTCAGGATTTTCGTCGCTTGCCGCCTTTGCCTATATTGGCTTTTCGAGAGTTTCCCCTTTCTCTCATTAGTAGTGGTAGGGCCATTTTTCACAACCCTTCCACTGAAATTAGGTATCGCTACCTTCCTATCCTCGTTGCTGCCAGCTGCAGAGGAGGGTCCATGGTTAGCCACTACTCCCTTCTCTGTGCTGGCCGCAAGAGATACGGCAACAGGCTTTGACGCCAAATTGCCGCCCGGTCTTGAAGAGATACCGGTCTCATCATCCTTTAAATTTTTATTTTTGTTTTTTGTTTTTTCCATCTTAATCCCACGAGTTGCGAAGAAAAGAGGTCCGTCTGCACAGAGATTCGCATGTACAGATAAGGCTAGTTAATCCGGAGGTCGCCAGGTATCCGGATACTCCGTTAGAGACTGGGCTATTTTTGAATTGGGCCCCCAGCCAGGCTGATCATCGGCACGGGTCGTTTAACACCTTAGATCCAGCCCAATAAAGATAACAGGTTGTAGGGAAGGAAGAGATAGGGTGAGGAATCAGTTGATGTTAATTCATCATTCTGATCTGTGAGGAAAAGATTGGGATTCGGTAACAGCAATTCAGCTTATTTACCTAGAGTGAGAAGGAGCATAGGAGATAGGAGCGCTGTCTAGCTTTTTCGCCATTACAACGTGGGAGGTGGGATGGGAGTTGGTGACATAAACGTAGGGTGGTATGCCTTGTTTATGTGGGAATGGATGATGATTTTGGGAAAGGTAGAGGGATAAGAACGTCCTTTAGTTTCAGGACTCATCTGGAGAAAATTCTCGAGAATCATTGACCCTACTCAGCTTCTACAACTCGACAAGTTCGACGTTCAGAGTAGAAGGTGCTGGAGATAGGTGGGTTGAAATTTTCAAGTTTTTCAATGAAAAAATGATACAGTATGGAAACATTTCAAAAATCTTAGAGTTTTGTTTATGCCTTTCTGGTTTTCTCAATTTTAAACAATGTATGGACAAACGAAAAAAACAATATGAAAATTGCATCGAATTTAAGAATTATTAAAAAGGAAAGCCAGAATTAATTAAAAACATGTATTCTTCCGAAAAGTACTTATTTTAACAATATTAGTACATACATATATTGTAATTCAATGTCAAAGTTGTTTTATTAGCCAATCTACACTAATAATAATATTATAAAGAGGAAAGATTTGTATTTTTTGCTAAAACAGTGTAAAATTATCATCTGGGATGAATGCACTGTGGCACACAAACATTCGCTTAAGGCGTTGAACAGGACATTGAAAGATATAAAAAACAATGGCAGACTATTTGGCGGTTGGACTGTTACTCCTTTCAGGTGTGACAAACACTTCCCGTTATTCCGCGTTCAACGTTCGCTGATGAGATCAACGCGTGCTTAAAATCTTCGCAACTGAAAGTAAATATGCGTGTTCAATAATGCTTTAAGATCCATCCGCTGAAACATTCTAAAAACAACTGTTGATAGATATAGACGACGGAAAAGTTACTACAGATGAAACTGGATGCATAAAATTGTGCGCACTTTTTTACATTATCAAAACGATTTTTATTTGTCAGCCTATTTAAAGCATTTTGAAAAACAGAATTTTGGTATACAGAATTTTAAGATACAGAACTTTGAGCTGCAGTATTTTGATCATACAGTATTTTGTACATACAGTATTTTGAAATACAGTATTTTGAGATACAGTATTTTAAATACAGTAATTATGATCCATACAGGATTTCGAACCCAACCCCACATTAAGGTGTGAAATGTTAACCATTTTGTGCGTTGCTTATCGACATAATTACAGCTAGGTGTTTGATTTATCGATTATCTCTAGGTGTCAGTTTGGTTTTTATACCTGTATTACATAATTTTCCTACTGGTAACTATATACTGGAGAAAAATGTCAATTCAAAATTTTCGAAAGTGATAATACATTGTTACTAATTACGATATAATTTTTTGGAAAAACCAAGTCTTGTGTTAATTATATATCTGTAAATTGAAAAGAAAAACCGCTTGTTAATTTCTTTAGTATATTTTATTATTTTTTTAAAAAAGTACAGAAAACTGTACAGAAAATTAAATCAAAGAAATAAGGAATGAAATTAATTGAGTGAATACGAGTAAATTATTTCATAAATTAGTAGAATGTAAAACTTTAATCTCGCTTAATAATGTATGATAATAGGTCCTATCGCGTACTTTCTGCACTAAAATTCATAAAAAGAAATATTTTAAAGAGTGGGGGTAAAATTCTCTCACCTGTTGCTGTTCTTTGAAAATTTGTTTTTAAATCTTATAACTGACAGCAAAAGCGAGCACCTTATTTAATTTATTTGAATTTCTATCAAATTTGAAATTTTCACAAATCAGCCCAAAGAAATTTCTTGGGCTAAAATCCGTAGGTTGGGGAAATATTTTACTCTCTCAGGAGCGCTCTCTTTTACGAAAAACTACGAAATTTTTGAGTACGCTAACAGGATTTGGTTAAATTTCGTATTTTTTAGTAAAATTGGACTGTTTTAGGAGGGTACGCGAACGGACCTATTATTACTCTTAAAAGCATTCAACCAATATTTAAGCATTTTAAAATTGTATATCAATTAATTATGATTAATTATTCCTCAAATTGTCAACGTTGTCTTTTAAACACTTAAAGAATTTTAGTTTAGAAAATAAGATAAAACGTCAACATTCAACACAGCATTCAAAATTAATTTTTTGATATCCGATTAGTTTAAGTTATTTTTCCTTAATTTTATTTTAGAACCTTCTTTGTTTTTTTTTCTTTAATGAATGTTGATTAGAAAAGAAACAGTATTTCCAGAATTTCATTTTTCTGAAACTCAATTTATTGAATTATTTGAAGAGCAGAATTTTGTTAAAACGAATCGAGAAAAGCAGAACTTTATTTTAACAGGATGAAAAAATAACAAAACTAGGGAGCTCCCGAATTTTACAAACACAGCTATTGGTGCAGTTTAGAGGGTGTCCTTAAGTTCCATCCATCGGGCATGCTTTCTTTCGACCATATCTTATAGATAAGTTGGTGTATACTGCTAACCAAATTATCCCCCATCTGCTTTTAAGAGCTCGGCATTCAAGCCATCTGCTCCAGCGGCTTTGTTAGACTTTAGCTTAGATATATGGCAGTCTTTACATCGTCTGATTGTTGACTTTCGTCGTCTATATTGGACGGATCATCCTACCTCACAGCTGAATTCGGTTCGTCGTCGCCGTTATACAGTCTGCAGAAGTCGTCTATGATGACTATGATGTTTTCACTTTCGTCTTTGCAGCCTTTGGTTCGATGTTTATGTACTTGTGTATTTCGTTTCATCTGCTCATTAAACTTTCTAACTTCATTCCTGATTTTGAACCTCTCAACATCTTCGACGGCACGCTTCTCATGCTCTCCCTTTTTCTTTCTGAGAAGTCGGTGTTCCTCTTTCCTCTTCTGCTCATAGAGCTCGTAAGCAGCTCTTGTTTGCGTGCCTGTTGTTTGGCCTGCCAACATTCCTCATCAAACCAGGGTATTCTTGTTGGAAGCTGCTTGAAAACCAGCACGTCAGAGCCGGCTTCTCTAATTGCATCTTGGCAATGTTTCCACTGGTTCTCGATACATTGTGTTGGCGTCAGTGAATTTTGAAAGATGTTAGTTGTGTCTCGGTTAGAAGAGGATTTTGAGATCTCTTGGGATTGTAGGCGTTCGACGTTGAATCTTCTCCCTGTTTTGCCTTAGGTCTGAAAACCTGAAGTGCTACCGATTCTACAACGAGGCAGTGGTCCAAATCGATGTTAGCTTCTCGGAAATTCCGGACATACATGGTGCTGGAAAAGTGTCTAGCGTCGATTGCAATATGGTCAATCTAGTTGACGGTAGATTTATCTGGAGAACTCCAAGTTCGAAGCGAACTGGCTACCATGACGTTTCGCCCCCGAGGCAAAATCGATGAGCCTGAATCCGTTATAGGAAGTTTTGTCGTGCAGGCTGTTTATTCAGATTATTCCACTAAAGATGTCTTCTCTTCCTAGCTTGGCATTAAAATCGGCCAGGACAGTTTTTAATATCGTAGCTAATACACTGCTCATATGCTTTGTAAAAGAGTTCAAGGAACATATCCTAGATGTTGTCATCTCTTCTATGGGGGTGTGTGTGCATATTAAACTAATGTTGCCTTGATGTGGATGGTCATCAGGGGCTCGTTGATGCACTTATAGCTCAAGACTTGTTGCCTAAGTCTGGCTCCAATGACAAAGCCGCATCCAAATAAGCACTCTGTTGGTTTTCTCGATAGCAGCCATCCTCTCCTCCTTGATTTAACTCCAAGGGCATGAGCCGGCATAACCGCTCCTATAAGGTGTTCGCTAAGTAGATCAACCTTACTGGAACTATAGACGCCACCGCTGATTTCATCTTGGGAATATCTCCGTTTAAAAGTTTCAAATGCAAAACCTGCTTTGAGTGATTCTGAACTTGTAGAATAGTATTTATATTCTAGATACAAAATAACTTGTGTCTTTTTCAAACAAAAAGTCAATTGTGTTCAAATAATTGATATTATAACACTTTCCAAAATGCAACATTACTTCTCAGATTGTATAACTTCAAGTACTGAACAATAATTGCATAAAGCATTATAAATGGTGAAAAGTATGAGAGGTGATGGTGGAGTCATTTATATATCTCCTTCATATATTCAACCTCTTGATTTAATGTGTTTTCATTTTTGTATTTTTTGATACCGAAGAAAAGGATAATGCAGTCAACTAGTCAGTCATTCTTGATGACAGATTGTCTGAGTGCAAGTTGAGTAGGAGGTTATTTTTCATGCAAAGTGAAATTTTGAAATGCATAATGCAAATATAGCAGCACATCAGAGAAAGTGGTGATAGGGTGTAAGGAGTAATGTTTAATGAAAAACATGATATTATCCTCTATTGTTGAATGTCAACAATAATTATACATGAGTGATGGACATTCAATTATTTTCTTGTGAATTTCTTTTAAGATATGAAGTAGAAATGTTAACCTTAGAAGACAACAAATTCAACAATGCTTAATTGATTAATAAGTTCTGAATGGAAGTGATGTATTTTGAAAATAATTGGTATAGGACCAAACATTTTAAAAAAGAGAACAAAAGCTAAGGACTATTTTCGTTCAAAACTAATGATTTGCAATTCAAATTCTAACAATTGTATTTACTCTCTGTTTTTTGGAAAACCATCACGCATGTGGTTTTTAATAGTGTGTATATGCAACAGGATCTAATTATACTGACTAAAGTTATATAGAAAACTATAAATAGAATGATTTATTAGCATTTAAAATCCTTTATCGGAGCCTCTGTTCGTCGGTTGGCATCATACTCTACTCACTCGAACTCGACGTTGGATGGCTGACCTTTTTGTTTAAATAAAAAGCCTTTGCATGCTGCATCCATTCAAGTATCCATATATAAATGTACCATTCCGTACATCGTAATATTCGTACTCGTACATGCGCCACAAAGACGCTGTCATCATAAATCATATAAATAAATCATAGTTAGCTTTATAATCTAACTAGACGGAACTATTGTTAGTGAACACGCACAAAAGATTTATACCATGGGTATAATCTAAATTGCATTTGTTCCAAAACAATAAACCAAAAAAAAAACAATGGAATTAAAGTTTTTTTAAATAAAAGAAGTTAACTTAAGCTTTGTATGCACTTTACATCCATCATCATACGAGTTGGTAGAGAATAGGATATTCGCACTTTCTCTGTGAAATCGGAACAGTGCTGACAAAAATGTTTGTATCAAAAATTGACACTCCAATACGAATTTTTCAAATTCTAATTTCACCCATATTCTTCTGAAGGAAAGGTCACACTGGTGGATGGTAAATTTTCAATGTTTTTGATAGAACTCAAAAACTAAGCTATATTCAATAATTAAGCTCGAGAGACTTTTGTGGGGAATTAAATTTTCTGTTACAATAAATTTCACTTGCTTTGTTCCTGGCCAACAAATTTAAATTTTTGGATTGGGTTTTATTGCTTTACCTAAATCTTTTATAACGTTTTAAAATGTCGAAAACAAACAAATATTGAACGCTTTTTAAAGCTATCTTGAATGATTAAGTATTTTATTTTATGATTATTCTAAATCTTTAATCCCTATCTTCAATATTCCGAAAATATTTTTAGGGTTTGAGCAAATAGTAAAAATAGATGATTGGCTTAAAAACTCCGAACTAAAAATAAACTATAAAACGATGTTTTGAAATTCATTAAATTCAAGGGTTCTCGAAATTCGTTAGACAGTAAAATGAAAACTTATATAAGAATTTTACTAAAAAACATAAGATACTAAAATGAATACCGGGTGTCCCGTAAAGGATGGCCTAAAGTGAATATGGTTATAGACCAGGTCATGACTTTTTCAGAATTTGGTAACTTATTAATCCCGAATCAGAACGGTTTTCGGGTAAGGCCTGTTTTGATAAAATTTTGAAAAAACTTTTAGTTGATCTTTCAGTCACCCTGTACATAACTGATTTTTAATTTCCCATATTAAGTTATTGTAATCGGTCCGATTTGTCGAATTGAAAATGTTGACTTTTCTCGACGTTTCAAGGTGTCAAGAGTCGAAATAAAAGATTTTTAGAGAGATGTCTGTTCATGTGTGGAAGTTTTGTTCGTCGTCAAAAGTTCGAGAACCAGTAGAGATATCGATTGCAAATAAATTTTGTTCTACAGATAATAGAGCAGAAATATGCGAAAAGGACTCTCAAACAAATTTAGAGTGTGGTTTTTTTACCATAACAATTTAAAAAAAAGGTGAAATTTTTGGTTAACCCTAAATATCTCACGAACCAATAACGCTAGAGACTTGAATTAAATTTTAAATTATATATTGTAAAGCGATACCAAACAAATATGTTTTTGGAAAAAAATCCAATTAACGGTTTATAAAAATAAATTAAAAAAAACTGAAAAAAAATGTTTGACACCTCGAAAATTTTATGACCAAAAAATGATTTTATCTCCAAAACAATGCACGTTTATTCTAGTACAATTTTAAGGCAAGAGTACGATAACTTAGGCGACAAGATATTATATTAAAAATAAGCATTTTTTACTATGGAAGGGGGGTCTATCTCCCCCCGTTTAGGCAGGAGGGGCAATTTAAAAAAAATTATTACTTAAAATGGAAAAAAATTCTTAAAAAATAACGGTAATACTTACAATTAAGCATTATACATTTTTTTAAAGAAAACATTCTGTTCTGTAAGCCAGTTTTCAAATCAAGTCAAAACTATGCATAGTTTTTGAAAAATTGAATTTTAAACTCAAATTTTGAGTAAAAAATAGTTACAAAAGGGTTTAAAGTGTAATTTTTCAATACTTGAAGATTATTTACTATTGTTTTTATTTTAGACTTTTTGCTCTTATTTGTTTTTGGTCAAAAACTGAAAACTAGATGATTTTATGTCTTTTAGTTTTTGAGAAAATTGAAAATAACCATAACTACTATTTTAATTTAATTCTTTTTTTTTGCTTGAGTGGTCTTATTTTGATAGTAACAATGGTAGGTGGCGAGTTTGGGTGTATGCAACAGTGGGATCTGTTAGGGGGTGGCATGCTGCACCCCTGCAACCCCCCTGCTTGGGTGGGTGCGAGGTGGAGTGGGTGCAAGGTGGAGTGGATGCAAGGTAGGGTGGGTGAAAGGTGCGGTGGATGCAAGATGGGGTGCATGCAAAGTTTCTTTTGCATTTAAATAAGCTGGATTCAAGAAAAATTAATTTATCCATGGTATATATTAATCCATATTCGATTATTACTATCAATATAAGACTACGTAAATACTCAAGCAAGGAAAAAATAATTTAATTAAAAGATTTTTTTTTGCTAATTTTCAATTTTCTCAAGAACTAGAAGACATAAAATCATCTAGTTTTCAGTTTTTAATAAAAAAACAAATAAGAGCGATGAATTCTAAAAAAAACAGTAGTAAATAATCTTAAAGTTTTGAAAAATTACACTTTAAACCTTATTTTTAACTTTTTTTGTCCAAATTTTGACTTTAAAACTATTTATTTCAAAAACTATGCATAGTTTTGACTTGATTTAAAAACAAGCTAATAGACAAAAATGTTGGCTTTAAAAACTTACTTAATTGTAAGTATTACCCTTATTTTTTAATTATTTTTTTTCCATTTAATGTACATATTTTTTTAAATTGCCCCCCCCTGCCTAAACGGGGGAAGATAGACCCCCCCTCTGATAGTAAAAAATTCTTGTTTTTAACTGTTCTATACAAATCCGTCATTTAAATTTGTCGCCTAAGTTATCGTACTCTCCCCAATTTAAAAAAAAATCTAATTGACAGTTTAAAAAAAAAACCTAAAAAAACATTACTAAAAGTTGGTAAAAATTGATTTTCGACTCAAATATCTTTTCAAAAATTTTAAATTATGGCATCCAACTTTTTTTTCCTTATAAGAAATACTGTTGTCAAGTTCAGTCAAATTTTGAGAAAAATCGAATTGACAGTTATTTAACAAAAAATAAAAATCTAAAAGAAGCATTACTAAAACTTCGTAAAAATTGATTTTCAATTCAAATATCTTTTCAAAACTTTGATATATAGGCTTCAAATTAATTTAATTTATAAAAAATATTGTTTTCAATACTCGATAAATTTTTGAAAAAAATCGAATTGACAAAAAATAAAAACCTAAAAAAAAACAATACTAAAACTTGGTAAACATTTACCTTTGACTCAAATATCTTTTCAAAAATTAAAAATATTGGCTGCAAACTAATTTTTTCTCACAGAAAATATTGTTTTTGACATACAGCAAATTTTTTATAAAAATTAAACAGTCCGTTTTTTCATAAAAAAAATAAAATCCATAAAAAATAGTACACAAATTTGGTAAAAATTGATGTTCGGTTCTCGACATCTCGTGAATAATAGATAACATTGACTTCAAATTAATTTCATTCATCTAATTTATGTACTCGTATATTTGTTTATTATGTATAAGAAATAAAAACTTTTAAGAAATGCTACTTAAATTGGTAAAAATTGTTTTTCGACTAAAAATTTCGTTAACAGAAATAGATTTCGAAATCAAACTATTTCATTATATGCAAAATATTGTTACTAATTTTGAAATTTTTAAGAATAATTCAACTGAAAACTTTTTTAACAAAACACGAAAACCTATAGACCTTTTAAGCAAGACAAATCGACAGACGGGATGGGAAGTTATCAGTGTGGGTCGCATCCCTGCCTCTTTTTTTTTAATTCTTTGGGCATTTTAAAATAACCAAATGTCGGGACAAGTACATTTTTCACACTTCAAACCTTAAGTACATTGGAATGCGTTATCCTGCCAGACAGCAGAATTCGGTTCATCTTCGCCGTTATACAGTCTGCAGAAGTGGTCCTTCCATATCATCAGCATTGACTGCGGTTGTACTCTGATGTTTCCACTTTTTTCTTTGCAGTCTTCGGTTCAAGGCTTATGTTCCTGGGAATTGGAACCTCAGTACTATTTGCCCGATACTGAAAAAAGGAACTGCACCAAATATAGAGGTATCAGTCTACTTTACATCGCTTACAAAATCTTCTGTGTCGTAATATGTGAACGTCTAAATCCCATCGTCAATAACCGCATAGGTCCTTAACAGTGTTGTTTTAGACCAGGAAAGACCATAGTCGACAACCCAACAACGTCAAATAGACACCCAACATCTCTTCATCGATTTCAAGGCCGCATATGACAGCATCTACAGGAACGAACTGTATATAGCCATGTCTAGTTTTGATACCACTGCCAAACTCGTCTATTGTGCAGAATGGCCATGGAGAATTGGCGCTGCTCCATAAAGGTTGGAGACAACTTAACAGAACCTTTCGATATCAAAAAAGGCTTAAGACAAGGTGATGCACATAGGTGATGAACATAGGAAGTTATTGTAATTTAAGTTATTGTAATTTAATGTTAATGTTATTTGACATTTCTCGACGTTTCAAGGTTCCTAGAGTCGAAATAAAAAAAAATTTTTGTAAAAATTTACTTTCGACTCAAATACATATCTTTTCAATATTTAAAACTATTGGCTTCAAAATATTTTTATCTCACAGAAAATATTGTTTTCGACATTCAGCAATTTTTTTATAAAAATCTAACAGTCATTTTTTCATAAAAAATTAAAATTAATTGGTAAAAATTGATGTTCGGTTTTCGATATCTCGTGAATAATAGAAGACATTGACTTCAAATTAATTTCATTCATCCAATTTGTATTTGTCTATATAAGAAATAAAAACTTTAAAGAAATGCTACTAAAATTGGTAAAAATTGTTTTTCGACTAAAAATCTCGTTTGCAAAAATCAAACAGAAATCAAACTATTTTATCAAATGCAAAATATTGTTAGTAATTTTTAATTTTTTAGAATAACTCAACTGACAACTTTTTTAACAAAACACGAAAACCTACAAACTTTTAAGCAAAACAAACCGACAGACGGGATGGGAAGTTATCAGTGTGGGTCGCATCCCAGCCTCTTTTTTTAAATTAATATATGAAATATATTCATTTGTTAAATTATTTTTATCACAGCTCTATAAAATGTAAGTCCATCCCTCGTTATGTTAACTTTACTCTTTTCTCATATTTGCTATCCACATGACTGATTGTCAAGGCACGACAAACGGAACTTTCATATATCCCAATGGGCTTGACTTCACTACCTATGAATATGACTATATTATATGTTGTTCAAAAATTCCAAACGGATGTCCTGTTGCAGTTTGTATTCCACAATTCAACATCCCTTAGAAAATGCGATTGCAAGTGCTACAGTACTGTACACATTGCATTTGTATGTGCAGTGCAGTGTAGTCTTACATGCAGTCTAAGCTTAACGATGCATTTACTGCACTCATACAGCACCCCTACCCAGCCCCATATCACCATCAGATGGTATACGCGAGTATAAAGGACAACAATTAGAGTTATTTTTAATTGCATTTAATTACTGCGCGCATTTTGTATATTATATATTTTTTCCTTTATAGTATGCATAAGTATTAAGTACATGTTATAGGTACCTACTTCTCCTATATTTGGATTCTAGTTAATGGATTTTGAGAGAGAAAAACAATTGGATGTACAGTAAGGGTAGGTTCTACGTATGTACAAATGTGTATATAAATGCTGTAAAATCGCATGGTTCTAGAATTTTATGGTGTCCGTGAATTCAGTTCTCTGTATTTTTATTTGAACAAATTGCATAGTAGAATGCAAAATATAAGCTTTGAATAATAAAGATAGAAAAAAAATAAACACAAGAAGAAACCCTTTTAGCACGTACAATGTATTTATTCAGTTTAAATGCATATTTTTTATATCCTATTCTATATCCTTAGTAAAATCATACCATTAATTTTAGTCGATATATATGTAAATATATGTACATAGATATTTTTATATGTAGACTTAAAATTGGATTTTATAGTGCACCAAAAGTATGTAAATGGAATTGGATAAGGACACGAAGGACAAAAATTATATTTACTCAGAGGATTTCGAGAATATTTTAACGCATTGTTACATGCGCAACTGTAATTCTTTTTTTTCTGTGTTTTTTTTAGAAGCCGTTTTTAAATGTAGCTTCTTTAATAAGAATAAGGAAGTAAACTTCTTTTTTATTAAAGGCCAATTTATATTAGTCAATGTTTGTAATACATAATGAAAACATTAAATTTGTTTTATTTAACCAGATAAACAATTAACCTGAAAGGTGTACAAAATAAAAATTAACTCCAATTTTCGAAATTATTTCCATGAAACTTCTTATATGAAAACAAAAATTGTTTTTAAAACGACTTTTACAAGATCTTATAACATCTTTAAAAACATGAATTTTAATAAACATATTTTTAAAAACTAAACAATTAACTCAAGAATTATTGTGAAAAATTTTGTAAAATGTTTAACTTCCCATAGGAAGTTGCTGTAATCGGTCCATTTTGTCGAATTGAAAATTTTGACCTTTCTCGACGCGACGTTTCAAGGTCCCTAGAGTCGAAATAAAAGATTTTTAGAGAGATGTCTGTGCGTGCGTGTGTACGTACGTTCTGTATAAATTTTGTTATGCAGATAATAATGCAGAAATATGCAGAAAGGACTCTCAAAAAAATTGCGTGGGTGGTTTTTTTACCACAGCAAATTTAAATAAAGTGCACGACTGGGTCGCACGAACTTGCTCCTGTATGCAAAGAGTCTGTTTAAAAAAGTATCTATATAATATTTAAAAATTTACCTGTAAAATAAGTTTGTCTTCAAAGATATATATGCCATTTTATTTGTCGAAAAAACCTCCATTTTTCAATTTTTTGGGTTTTTTTTTACAGTTAAAATAATTTAAAAAAAAACTAATTTAAGATTCAAAATTTTACCTGAAAAATAAGTTTGTCTTCAAAAATTTAAATGCCATTTTATAAATCAAAAAACCCTTGATTTTTCAAATTTTTTTTTTGAAAATCGTTAGAGCGGTTTTTTTTTAAATTAATTTTTTATATATAAAATTTTTCAATTTTGTTCTAAAAATATTTTTGGTATGCAGTTGTTTAGTGATTGTAAATATACGCTCTATATTTCAATTTCGTAAAAAACTGTTCACCCGTTTTTGAGATATAGAATTTTGAAAAAAAAAATTTCAATATTTTTTTAAAAATCCAAACAATAAAAAATTGCACTTTTGATAATCAAATATTGTTAAGGCAATATAAGAGCTCGTTCAGAAAAAAAAATTATTCAAATCGGTTCAAAAGTTGCTGAGAAAATTAAAAAACAAAAAAACGGTTCTATGAGCGGTACCTTTCCTGAGCAATACAAAAATATGTTTTTCTTATTAAAAGAAGCCAAGTTAAAAAATAAAATTTTAGAGAAAATTTAAAAAAAATCTATGGGTTTGTTTTTGAGAAAATTCAAATTTTCGTTTTTTGACCAAAAAAATTGTATGGGGGCCACTGTTAGTTTTGATCTTAAAAAAAAAATGAAAAAAACGCCTAACGCAAATCTGCTCAAAACCTTAACTTCCAAGTTTGAACTCAATCGACCCAATGGTTTAGGCTGTAGGAGCGTGGACAGACAGACAAAATTGACCGGACGGAATCGCGGGACCCACTTTTTTCGACTTCTCTACCATCGTAATATCATGTTTGATTAAAATCTCGAGTTCGAAATTTTGCACGAATGCAAAACTTGCCATATAGTTCCTATATGTCGCAAGTAAAAAAGGTACAAATTTTGGTTAACCCAAAATTTCTCACGAACCAATAACGATAGCGAGTTGAATAGAATTGTATATTATATATTATGACGTGATACCAAACTAGTATATTTTTGGAAAAAATTTAAACTAACGCTTCTTTTTATAAATTAAAAAAAATATTTGTCACCTCGAATATTTTACGAACATAAAATGATTTTATCTCTAAAATAATTTTGTGCAACGAAAATTACGTTTTTGACATCTGTTAAGATTTTGAGGAAAATCGGATTAACAGTTTTTTTTATAAGAAATAAAAACCAAAAAAAAACATTACTAAAAGTTGGTAAAAATTGATTTTCGACTCAGATATCTTTTCAAAACTTTGAGATATTGGCTCTAAGCTAATTTTGTATTGTAAAAAATATTTTTTTCAACATTCAGTAAAATTTTGATAAATATCGAATTGATAGTTTTTTTATAAAAAATAAAAACCTTAAAAAAAATTATTAAAAGTTGGTAAAAATTGATTTTCAACTCAAATATCTTTTCAAAACATTGAGATATTGGCTTTGAACTAATTTTATATTTTTAAAAATAGTATTTTCAACATTCAGTAAAATTATGAGAAAAATCTAATGTACAGTTTTTTTACAAAAAATAAAAACCTAAAAAAAAATTAATAAAAGTTGCTAAAAATTGATTTCTGACTCAAATATCTTTTCAAAAATTTGAAATACAAAATTTTCAACATTCAATTAAATTTTGAGAAAAATTAAATCAACAGTTTTTTTTTTACAAAAAATTAGAACTTAAACAAAACATTACTAAAAGTTGGTAAAATTGAGACTTAAGTAATTTTCGACTCAAATATCTTTTCAAAAACTAATTTTATTTTATAAAAATATTATTTTCAACATTCGGTAAAATTTTGAGAAAAATTGAATTGACTGTTTTTTGTACAAAAAATAGAAACCTAATAAAAACAATACTGAAACTTGGTAAAAATTTACTTTCGACTCAAATATCTTTTCAAAATTTTAAGATTATGGCTTTAAACTAATTTTTTCTTATAAAAAATACTGTTTTCAACATTCACTAAAATTTTGAAAAAATGTAAGTATTTAAAAAAAAATACCTCTAACAATTTTCGATGAAAATAAACAATAAAAAAAGAGTTTGGGATGCGACCCACACTGATAACTTCCCATCCCGTCTGTCGATTTGTCTTGCTTAAAAGTTTGTAGGTTTTCGTGTTGGGTTAAAAAAGTTGTCAGTTGAATTATTTTTAAAAATTTTTAAATTACCAACATTATTTTGGATATAACGAAATAGTTGTATTTCAAAATCTAGTTTTGTTAACCAGATTTTTAGTCGAAAACAAATTTTTACCAATTTAAGTAGCATTTCTTAAAAGTTTTTATTTCTCATATAAACAAATACAAATTAGATGAATGAAATTAATTTGAGAGATTTCGAGAACCGAACATCAATTTTTACCAAATTTGCATTCTATTTTTTGTAGATTTTATTATTATATGAAAAACTGACTTTCTGACTGATTTTTATAAAAACTTTACTGAATGTCGAAAAAAATATTTTCTGTGAGATAAAATAAGTTTGAAGCCAATATTTTTAATTTTTGAAAAGATATTTGAGTCAAAAACTTGTAAGTTTTTATTTTTTGAAAAAAATTGTCATTTCGATTTTTTTCAAAATTTGTCCGTATGTTAAAAACAATATTTCTTATAAGATAAATTTAGTGGGAAGCTCAAATCCCAATCTCAAATTTTTAAAAAGATATTTAAGTCGAAATTCAATTTTTACCAACTTTGAGTGATGTTTTTTTTATTTTTTATAAAAAAAACTGTCAATTCGATTTTTCTCAAAATTTTAACAGATGTTAGAAACGTTAGTCTTCGTTGCACAAAATTGTTTTTGAGATAAAATCATTTTGTGTTCTCAAAATTTTCGAGGACAGAAATATTTTTTTTTTCAGTTTTTTTTTATTTATAAAAAAAGCCGTTAATTGGAATTTTTTCCAAAAATATAATTGTTTGGTATCGCGTTAGAATATAAGATTGAATTCAAGTCTCTAGCGTTATTGGTACGTGAGGTATTTATGGGTTAACAAAAATGTTCACGTTTTTTTGAATTGCTATGGTACAAAAACTTAGCACGCAATTTTTTTGAGAGTCCTTTCTGCATCTTTCTGCATTATTATCTGTGTAACAAAATTTATTTGAAGTCGATATCTCTACTGGTTCTTGAGCTATGGACGACGAAAAAAAAGTCGCGAACGTACGTACACACGCACGCGCAGACATCTCTCTAAAAATCTTTTATTTCGAATCTAGGGACCTAGAAACGTAGGAAAATGTCAAAATTTTCAATTCAACAAATCGACAAATCGGACCAATTACAATAACTTCCTATGGGAAGTTAATAAACAGACTCTTTGAATACAGCAGCAAGTTCAGTTACTGAGATGGTCTTAAATTTCGTCAAAAGGCAAACCAATAAACTGTATTGAATGGTATTCAAAGAAAAAGAATTCTAAAAAATGGGCAAAACAAACACAATTAAATGTTGCCCATTTTCCCCGCAATCTGTCATATACATTTTCCAGATCCTTGTTGGTGACTACGGATTGTAGCTAAATGATGATCGGTCTTAAAGGGGGAAAATCAAAGCTTCGAAGCGACCACTTGACTTCACGAAGACTTACATATTTGGGAATTTGGTGCACCACAATTCCTCCAAATCAATGTCTTCAATTTCACTGTTGACTAAAACTTTGTCAACAAAAATGTTTCATTAATCCAAGTACCTACTTCACAATCCAAACCAAACTGTCACTCATCGCTCTAGCTTCTCGTCAATAAATTGCGGGTTTTCTGAGCCTCAGTTGCGGCTACCAGTGTCAAAATGACCACCTTGTACATTCAGTAAGATAATGTTGAAGAAAACAACAAACACGCACCCAACAAGATTTCGTGGAACCGAAAGATCGAAAAAATGGGATTCCGTACATCTCTGACTAACTTAGCCTAGTTTATAAATCTAAGCAAAGTAAAATAATAATAATTTAGATACAAAAAAAAAACTGTAGATATTTAAAAAAAAGTTTTCCGAGCAACAAAATTTTGTTAAAAAATGAGCTTGGAATATGTCAATTTTCAAATAAAAATAAAATTCCTCCCACTGCTTTTTTAACTTTACTAAAAGTTTATTAAAATTTTGAAATTTGTTTTTAATTTTATTTGAACGACTCTATTTTCATTAATTTCATTTCTGGAAATACCGTAAAGTATTTCTTAATCTTAAAGTGTTTGTCAAGTACTAGATGACGGCTCTTCTTCTACATTTGATCCTTCAAAAAATATATAAACAAGAAACAGAACCAAAAATCACAAAGTAACTTGTTCGTTTGACATTTCAAATATTGGACAATCCCAGACAATTTGTCCGCATTACCAAACGATGTCTTCCTGTCTCAGTTATAATTCCTTGTCAAATAATAATAATTTTATTATTTAGAAGAAAATATCAAGAATTAATGAAAATTACGGTAATTTGTCAGACGTGTAAATCCAACATAAAGCACTCCAATTCAAACTTACCAGAAAAACACAAAAACAATAAAAGCAAACAAAGCAGTAGGTAGGTAAACTCGTAATTGAGAACCCAAAAACACGACAAGGACGAGACACGAGACACGAGACGTTATTATTCCTGGTAGCTGTTTTCTGGTTCCTGTTCCTGATGGCCATAACCAGCGCCATCGCTCGTGCTGGGCACCATCGCCACAACGACGTCGACGACGCACGGTGTGTTGAGTTGAGACGTTTCATTTATTATTATTTTTGGATTCCTTGTTTCATTCCCGTTATTTCTAACGTAATATTCTGTTGTTACGTCGCCGTTGCTGCCGCTCGGTCGTCTATTATACCTAGTGTTGGCAGTAATTAAAAGTAAATTAGAAACTATGACTGTGGTCATGTGAGACAAGTAAGACGCGTTCTGGAAACAACTACTGTCATTAGCTTAAATGAAAACAAAGCACAATTGGAGGAAGCGTGTCCATAAAGCTTGGTCTCTCGTGTTTTGGTTGGGTGTAGTCCTGTAATTGAAGTTCCAAAGGGCTTGGGTGTGGTTTTTGTATGTAATCAGTGTAGGACTCATTTAAGTAATTTTTGTAACCCTAGTTTTGGCTGTCCATGTGCAGAAAAAGGACATTTAGGACCTGTGTTTTTTAGAATTTTCTTTGAAAATATGCATCACATATAAAATACCTCAATCTGACTTTTTATAAGTTGAGAAATTAAAGTTACTGCCCCAAGTAAGCAACTGCCTCAAATCCACCTCTGTACTCGCTTAACTTAATTTAAATGTTTAAAGGATGGTAGCCTTTCTAATTGAATTTGAAATTTTGTATGAGTGTATTTACTTCGTATTATTAAGAACTATAAGCTAACAGCTGAAGTGTTTTTCCAAAATAATAATAAAACAAGTTGTTTACAAAAGGATTTTCAATCTCCTTATCTCCTAAAGCCCTTCCCTCATTCTATTCATAAGCTCTGCAATTAGAATTCAATTTAGTTTCTTCTTCTTATTTTTGGTTGTTGTATTGTAAGTTAGAGGACTTATTTACATTAGTTGAACTTTATTTAATTTATTTGCAAATCTCAATGAATAATGAAATTAATTGGAATTTAAAGGTCAACGAATTTGAAATAAATCACTCTTCAATCAATATTCGCGTTAAGAACGTTTGGAAAAAAAGGAGTACAAATACTACCAGACATTATTCCTCGAAACAATTATTCATTACAAGCAAATGTTCGTTAATAATAATTCATTGTTCTAATTAAAAATAAATTGATAAAGTTCACAACCGATGTTTTGATAAACGAATCAAGGTTTGTATTGGGACAAAGTTTAATCAGTTTTGTAAATCCAATTGTAATTCAAAGTTAAATCAGTTTTAAAATTGTAATTGTAATTGTAATTGTAATTGTAATTGTAATTGTAATTGTAATTGTAATTGTAATTGTAATTGTAATTGTAATTGTAATTGTAATTGTAATTGTAATTGTAATTGTAATTGTAATTGTAATTGTAATTGTAATTGTAATTGTAATTGTAATTGTAATTGTAATTGTAATTGTAATTGTAATTGTAATTGTAATTGTAATTGTAATTGTAATTGTAATTGTAATTGTAATTGTAATTGTAATTGTAATTGTAATTGTAATTGTAATTGTAATTGTAATTGTAATTGCAGCGACTACCTCAGCCGAGGTATCTGAGCGTAATGGACACCCTAGATGATGAAGTAATACCTATCGACAACGAGGAAGCTATTGCATTCTATGCTGACCAAGGGTCAGCCCACCATCGTGGCTAGGGCCACACACCTTCAACACACACCACTGGACAACCGGGACGGAACACCCCGAGTTCACCCAAGTCAACCGACTTCTAATTTAAGATTGACAAATACAATGTAATAACAATATTTTATAATTTTAAGCCAAAATGTATAAGGTTAGGCCCCCTAAGTGCCAACAAATTTATAATTAACATAGTATCTTAAATAGTTTATTTGTATTTGTATTTGTATTTATTTATTGAAATTAACTAAAAGCAACAAGATAATGAATCTTTTAGATGCATGAAAATTTATAGTTACCAGGTTTTCATATTTGACGAATACTTAAAATATAAATTATACACAAAAAATTAATTTTAATACATACATACATAAAATTGAAATTAAAAAGAATATATAGAATTAATTTAAGGAAGCTGAGAAAAACAAAGATTATAAGTCAAATTGTAAATATTATTGTTCAATAAAAAAAAACTTGAAAAACTTGTAATTGTAATTGTAATTGTAATTGTAATTGTAATTGTAATTGTAATTGCAATTGTTAATGTAATTATAAATGTGTTTTCTCATTCGTATAAAATTCTTTATTTTAGGGAAATCTAATATTTGGGTTTTTCGACGCCAGCGTTTTTTGTATTCGGAAATTTTTTTGTTTTGTCTTGATCTTCGACTTAAAATATCTTGATATCAAAGATCTTACATCAATCGTGGAGTATCGGCATAACCCGAATCTTCCCCAACAAAAAGTGTAGAGGCGTTAAATCACAAGATCTACGTGGCCAATTTTGATCAGTTCATCGAGAAATAAGACTGTCAACGTCAAGAAATCCTTCTGTAATAAGAAAAACAAAAACACTTTACATGATCAAATTTAGCATTACGATACTTTTTTGGGGGTTTTGACTTATGTTGCAATAATTTTGGCAGTTTACTTCTAACGTTTTTTGAGTAATATGACAATTTTGTGTGCTTTATGTCATTTTTCAATTCGGAGCAACGGCAATGCCAAAATGGTGCTATTTAAATCTTCAATAAGATGAGGATTTGAACTCCTCTTATCCACTTTAATAAAACAGTGAATCAATTTTTTGAATTTAATTCGCACACTGTATTGAACAAAGACCTAGAACAAAACCAAAATAGACGTCAAACTTAACTGCTAGAAACTCCATGCATAATATATTTGCTTCTAAAAATATTCCCCGTGGTCACAGATAAATTAACATGCAACAAATCGCCATTGGTGGCAACGGAATCTTATTATGCTGCAGTTGAAGTGTTACTTAATTGGCCGGAAACATACAAAAAGTTCTTTCGAAAAACTTTTTCTCTAAAACTTCAGATGCATATCCGGCGTTCGTTTAACCTTGACCGTTACAACAATGGCCAAATGCCGATGATTTAAAAATTCTAACGTGGTTTTCTGAAGACACACACAACAAAAAAGAAAACAAACTTACCCAACAACCTCAAGGGACTATATCCTCTCCTGGCATAAACTGATGTCGATGTGCCATAAAACTTTCCTCGCCCAAGACCTCTATACTTATAAATACATTGCATGCATTCAAAAAGCTAAGGCGCATATAACCCTTAGAAAGGAAACCACATGACAATCTCTACATATCCTTCTTACTTGGGTGTTTAGTTTTTGGCCATATTTCCATGTTTTTCCATTTATATTAAAAATGAAAAAAGATAAAAACATTTTCAAACCTTCATATAAAAGACCTATACATAGGTATGTAGGTACATTTTGTTAGTCTTTTTATGTGTTTCTCTTTTACAGATAGTTTTTGGCACGTTCCTTAACTGAAAATATACCGTTAAATGGTTAAAATAGTTCAACATACAGACGGCAAAAAAAGACATTTAAAAAATAGAAGGAAATCTATACAAGAATAAACTTTTGGAAGGTCCAATTCATTTTGGCAAAGTTCGTCATTTGACATTTTGTGTGCAGAGCCTGCTTGCACATGCATTTAGCATGAACTAAAATCCATTGAATGGACGGCCGGCGCGGCGCGACGAACCGAAATAAATTATAAAGGTTGGATTTGAGAACTTGCAGAGCCTAAAAATTCCCAAAACCAAGTTCTCGAAAAAAATTATATCTTTTGAAATTTTGGATTGTTGGGATTTTGGGATAATCGGGCATTATTGTTTTATTTCTATTCAAGATTTTTTAAAGGGAATCTTGTTTCTTCTTTGGTTCTTATTACGGAATTTAAAGACTTATGGTATTTTTGTGGTATTCAGTTTACAGAATCAGCAAAACAATATTTTATGTGAAAAAATTGCACCAATTCATTAGTTATCTGTATTTTTAATTTTTGGAAACTTATATTTCCGGAATGTAGGTCTTTCAGTTTCAGTTTATTGTTATAATTACTCAGTAAGATGTCTGGACTTTTTGTTTTTAAGGGGTTCGGTATGCTTCGGGATCTTAATATTTCAAGATATGTGGGTTCCTGAATTTTGGTTTTAGTCCTTAGAATTACCGAAGGAACATGTGTAAAAAAATGGAAAATACGTTTTTTTATTTATGGGATTTTGTGAAGTTTTAAGAGTTTTAGATTTTGGTTTAAAGAACGTTTGGGTTTCAAGATTTTTGTTTTTTTCTGGCATTGGCGTTCAATGTAATTTGGCGTTTTGTGGATTTTATTTATAGTATTCAGAGTTCGCCAAAAAATATATTAAATGAAATCTTGTCTCGTTTTCTTTATTTTTAGGTTTTGTATTTGAGGTTTTAAGGATTTTTGACATTCTGACCTTTTTTTCGGGGTTTAGATTTACGTGATTATGAGTGTTGTGAGGGTGTTTTAAATTTCTCAGCTGGGGTATGCTCACGGTGTCCAGGGTTAGTTAAATAAAACACCGAAATTCAACATCGATAGGTCTTTGTCTTTATTTGTAATTAACTTTATATTATTTTGAATTTATTTCATATAGTGGGTTAACATTCCTTTTTTTTGTCTAATTCTGATTTTTGGTAATACTTCTTCTCATCTGGATCTCGGCTTGTATCACTGGTCCGAACCCGAAGTAGTCTACACTATAGGTGTCGGTCAGCAGGCGGCGCGGGGTTCGTCTCTTCCGTCAATTCGGTCCGGACTGGGGTAATCGCCGCTACGCGGGTGAATCGCCTCTTATCGGGTGTAAAACACTGCCGTAACTAGTAAATCACAGCCGAAACTGGTAACACACAGCCGAAACTGGTAACACACGGCCGAAACTGGTAACACACAGCCAAAACTAGTAACACACGGCCGAAACCGGTAACACACAGCCGAAACTGGTAACACACAGCCGAAACTGGTAACACACAGCCGAAACCGGTAACAGTAACACACAGCCAAAACTGGTAACACACAGCCGAAACTGGTAACACACGGCCGAAACCGGTAACACACAGCCGAAATTGGTAACACACGGCCGAAACCGGTAACACACAGCCGAAACTGGTAACACACAGCCGAAGCTGGCAATCAATTAAACTTGAATATTTCACAAGAAGCCCCTTACCTCTGGTGGGGGGAAGCCTTGCTTAGCGGCGATCGAAACCCAATTGGTTTCTGCTGTCTGGTTCACTCTTTTCAACTGTCTTTTTAACTTTCTTCTTTTTCTTCTTGCTTTTGTTGATCTTGTTCGGTTCTACTAGGCAACCTTTTGGTAACAACCTAGTGTGAATTATATCCTTGCGAACGACAAAATAACCTTTGTAAATTACTGTCGCCGAGTTTTGGCCAAGTTCAACTGAGTGTGAACTCAATGCTCGGTGTAGTGACAGAACGCATGTAATTTGTTAGTGTTTTCGTCGGTCGATTTGTCTTACTTAAAGGTTTGTAGGTTTTCGTGGTTTGTTAAAAAAAGTTACCAGTTGAATTATTCCAAAAAATTACCAACAATATTCTGCATATGATAAAAGAGTTTGATTTCAAAATCTATTTTAGTTAAATAGATTTGTATTCGAAAACGTGTTTTTTCAAATTAGCCGTTCGGAATCGTCTTAAACTGTATGTCCCCTCCACTCTGACAACATTACTCGCACACAGGTGACAGGAATGGTTGCGAGTTGTAAGTCACTAGGCCCTAGTTTTCAAAGAATTGTTGCCCCACCGAATTTAGCAGACAAAATTTTTTTTTTTTTTATGTGATGGTGTTTCGCCCTAAATAGCTTTCTTTGTTACCTGTTCACTAGATCCACTCTTGAAAGGGCCCCTCTAAGTCTATGATGCACATGCACATGTAGAAGGAAGCAATGAATTGGATAAAAGGTCTGGGCAGACTTTAGAGCTCTCTGATGGTTCTGGTTTTGCTATGCTGCTGCTTCTGCTTCTGTTGGCTGTGATTTATGTCATTCACCCAAGGGCCATGGATTTGAAGGAAATATTTTGAGTGTATTTGGCTTGTAAAAGGGCACACAAAACACATACAGACACAAGCCTAATACATCCTTAAAATAGCACAAAAGTCCTGGTGCACTATAAACTTATATATACAAAATGCACATAGCCTATGTATAAACCTATGTGTATAATTTTATGTGAGGATGTTTTAAAATTTGTTGGCAGACATAAGCGGTGATCCAATTCCTTGATGGGTTCTATCGTCCTTTATAATGTTCTATGGTCTATAGTCCGTCCGTGCGCTGCGCTCGTCCTCATCCTCGTCGCCATCGCGTTTAGTTTATATTCTTTTTTGTATCTTTCTTCTTTAAGTTTGGTCCGGTTTTATCCTGAACTGTTATATGGGATATTGGATTTAAATGTTATATACCTTCCTTTCCTACATATATTTTATTTTTGTCTCGTCCTTTTTTGGCAAATGTGTGAGAAGGATATTTTATTTTATTTTTATTTGTTGGTAGTTGTTGTTTTTGTTGAATTTTCTGTATTATAGGCATCCTCTGGGAAACTATACAGCTGAACTTTTTCAGGTGAATGACTCTGGGGGATGTTATTTAATTTTATTTTTAATTAAGACTTTTTAAATAATGTTTGTGTATGGGATTCTCTGTATAGTGTATAAATACTTATCTCTTGGGAATGACGATGAAAATGGATAAAGATGAGAGTTTTTAATTAATAAATGGCTTAAGATACTTAAACATCACTCAACTTTAATCGAACACAAACTTTTTGTGATAACTATAGATGTAAACCTGGAGGAGCTTTAAAACTTATTCCTTTGAAATTTATGATTGGGAATGTGATTGGATTTAGTTTCTGCTTGTCACTTATATTTTGTTTTATTTCAAAATTGATGCTTGAAAAGCAAACTTCAAGATGTGAAGTATCATCAAATATATAAGCTGTTATTTATTTGTCAACACCAATCGATACAATTATTCAATGTTCTTAAGGCGTGCAGTGGGCTAAATTTATATTTGCCGCCATTTTATTTAACATTTTGATCTGCAACTTATTAATTTTGCAAATTTTTGGTGTTAAGTTGAATCACTAAAAAAATTAAGTTTAGAAGACTTACTCGAATTTTTTAACTTTCCATACGAAATTATTATAATGGGTCCGATCTTTCGAAAATTTTGAAACTTCTCGACGTTTTCGTTTAGAAGACCTTGTAGACAATTCAATTATCTATAATATGATATATCAAAGGAGCTCAGAGTCTGTAATTAAATTTGGTTTTAAGTTATAGTCATGCTCTGAAGAATGGCTATTGTAATAGTTTGAATTTTTCTGGGGTATTTAAATTCCTTTCCTTCTAATAATACTCCTAATCTTTTTTGTAGTGTTTTTAATAACGAAATAAGCACAATTTCATGAATACCGTACAATTTTCATTTTATTTGGATTTTTTTAAAAGCATAAACCACTCAAACGTTTTTCGGAAATTTTCAATTGGCAGTAGTTATTCAAAACAGAAAACGAAAGTATTTTCAGTTTCGAACTTTAAAAAGATTGTCGAAAACCAATATTTACTGCTACAAAAATATTAGCATTTCTTCAAAGTTTATATTTCTTATACAAACAAATACAAATTGGATGAAAGAAATGAATTACCTTCTATTGTTCACGGGATATCCAGAACCGAAAATCATTTTTTAAGAAATTTGCGTACTATATTTTGTTGATTTTTTTTTTTTTTTTTTTTTTATAATTAGCAAACACTAAAAGGGTTTTTTTATACCTTTAATATGCCAAAGACACAGTGTGAGCATTAGGAAAAGAGGGAAGGGTTGGATAGGAGGTGTCGGTGTACATTGATTTTGAATTCCTGAACATTGCAATGATAGGGAAAGATAGAGCGTGGCAAGGCGTTCCACATTCGCGTAGTACGGCTAAAAAATGAATCTCTGTACTTCATAGTACGGCCGAAGTTGGGCTCAAGGGTAAACTGATGGGCATTCCTAGAAGCGCGGGTATTACGGTTAAATTGTTTAAGGGGAGGAATGCAACTGGCTATTTCACTAGAGCATAGTCCGTTAAAATAACGGTAAAAAAGGGTGAGACAAGAAACCTTGCGTCGATGTTCGAGTGACGTAATCGAGTTTATGATGTTGATGTCACCAATCATTTTAAAAGCTCTTCTTTGTATACTGTCCAAGAGGCTTAAATAAGTTACTGGAGCACCAGCCCAGAGATGAGTTATATTCAAGTTTCGGACGTATATAGGTTTTGTAGATTGTAGCCAGATCAGACGGAGAGAAAAATTTCTTGCAACGTCTCAAAAAACCTAGACATCTTGCGGCATTTTTGGCAACATCGCGTATGTGATCACTCCACAAAAGGTGGTTGCTGATGCACATTCCGAGGATGTCGAGATTTTCCGTTTCGTTGATGCAAGTGCCACTCATAGATAGTGGCAAGGAGGGTTTATCTCGCTTTAACAATGCAAGACAGCATTGCGTTTTCGAAGCATTAAATTCCACACGATTTTTTATTCCCCATTGTACAATGCTGTGTAGGTCGGAATTTAATGAGCTAATCATATTTTGTCGTTGCAGTTCCACATCCGAAGAGGAGGGTTGTGAGGCTGGAAACGAATATGAAAAGCTAAGAGTGCTATCGTCAGCGAAACAATGTATTGGATTAGAAGTAACAGATAGGAGATCATTTATAAAAATGAGGAAGAGGGTCGGAGACAAAACGGAGCCCTGGGGCACACCAGCATTTATTTTATGGGTTTCAGACTTGAATCCGTCCAAAACAACTTGCATTGAACGGTTCGAAAGAAAATTTCTAATCCAACGAAGAAGAGATTCGTCGATACCGAAAGCACGCATTTTCGATAAGAGAGCAAGATGCCAGACTTTATCAAATGCCTTTGAAATATCAAGTGCAATAATCTTACTTTCTCTAAAACAATGTAAAGATTTGTTCCACTGTTCGGTGAGATGAACCATGAGATCACCAGTGGACCTATTGCTACGAAAGCCGTATTGCCGGTCATTAAGAAGCTTCCGTTCTTCAAGATATTTCTTGAGCTGATAATTAATCAGCGTTTCCATGACCTTGGAAAGAAGGGACGTAAGTGCAATCGGTCGGTAATAAAAGGGTGAGGAAGATTCGCCTTTTTTGGGAATAGGCTGGACAAATGCGGTTTTCCATCCACTCGGAACGAGACCTGAGGAGTAGGACAGATGAAAAAGCTTACGCAGTGGTTTTGCCAGCGTTGAAGAACACCTCTTCAGAACAATAGCGGGGATACCATCCGGACCAGCGGATTTATGTATGTTAAGATCTTTTAGGACTCTCGCCACAGTACGAGTGCGAAAAAAGATTGGCCCTATAGAATCACTAACGCGCTCGATGACAGGCGGAGTCATAACACTCATTGGCAGCGTTGAATTGGCGGCGAACTGCCTAGCAAAGAGATTAGCTTTCTCTAAAGAGCTAACAAGTGGAGTGTCATTGACAACGAGCGTAGGAACCGACGAAGAGGAGAATTACTCATGTTTCTTACAAATGACCAAAAATTTGTACTGCCTTTGGGACACTGCAGTATTTTTTGCCGTAATTTTTGGTCATGTAAAAATTTGGTCCGTCGAATATGGACGTTGCAGGCCTTTCTGGCTTGCTTGAACTTATTCCGGTTTTCCTCAGTTGGATTGGCCTTAAAACAACGGAAACTTACCTTCTTGACCCTAATAACCTCTTTACAGCTCGCATCGAACCATGCGTTTTCCTTAGGTCTGATGCTTTTAACCCTATTCGGGATAAAAGTTCTCATTCCCAGGAGAATCAAACTTGTGATCATATCAGCGCTGGCGTCAACGTCACTACCGAGGAAGCATAGTGACCAGTTAAAGATCCTAAAATAATTATTGAGACCGTCCCAGTTGGCTTTCTCGTATTGCCAAACGGTTCTCTTAGGAGCTCTTTCTTTAACTGGAGAGTTTTGACACGAGAAATTTGCTGATATGACACAATGGTCAGATGAGCCTAGAGGAGATAGAACACTAATAGTGTACTTACCAGGGTCAGAGGTAAGAAACAAGTCAAGAGTGTTTTCTGCTCGACCTACCACGTCCGATATTCGAGTGGGCTCGTTGACCAGCTGAGTTAGGTGGTTCAACTCAGCGAAGATCTCAGCACACACTCCTTCTGGTGTTGTCTGGCCCGAATGTTGAAGCCACGAAGAATTGTGTACATTGAAATCGCCCGTAATAACGATTTCAGTGTGAGGATACAGGGAGACAATTCTTTGAATGGAGTCAGACAGAGCATCAAATTCCTGAGAAGTCGAAACTCTGTCCAGGTTTGGGCTCCGATAAAGGAAACAATAGTGAATGATGTGCTTATTCACGGAAAGTTTTAACCACATGAAATTAAAGAAGGAGTTGGTACAATGACCGTATTGTGGTAAAAGTTGATACGCAACATCATTCCTAATATATATGGCGAGACCATGGTGTGAGAAGAATAATGGCACCAAGCAATACCCATGAATAAAAAATTCAGCAGGATCGGAATCTTCACCTACTTGGGTTTCACTCAATGCCAAAACAGCTGGTCTGGTAGAATTAGTGTGGATGTATACAGACAGAAAATTCATTCTCAGCCCACGAACATTACAATAATCTACTCTAAAATTACCAGTCATTGCAATATAAAAAAAAAATCTTAAAATCAAAACAGACGAATTTCTAAGTATATCACTGTATAAGATTATTTAAGAGGTCTTTACAATAGAACCACACTACTAGTGTTATGCCTTTAGTAGTGAAGTTAAATTGGTCCGGACCCTAACAATCAAAACAGTAATCTACAATCCATGTGTTATTGAATGAACCAACACATACACACAATTGAGCGAGCTTTCAAAAAGCTTAGCCCAATGCATGCACCTGCTGAGCCACTCAACTGTACAGAAAAATGAAAGAAAGAGTGAGGAGGGAATGCACTTACTGTGTTCTGGTAGGTATTTTTATTATTGCCTTTTTCCCTTTGTGTTGCTTTTTTTTATATTGCTGTTGTTTTTCACTGTTTTTTTGTTCATTATTATTTTCTGTTAATTTATTGATTATTTTTGTTGATCACTGTTTTTTTTGTTTTGATTTTATTTGAGTTTTTTTTTTTTGTTTTGTTTTAAATAAATAAATTAAGTTTGACGAGACTGCGACGGGAACGGGGACGGGAGACAGACAACAATTAATGCACAACGCAAAACACGACGAGATGACATGAACCTCCTCGCTCGAGCTTTCACTGACAACTGACAACTGTTTATGAAAAAAACTGACTGTTGGATTTTATTTAAAAATGTACTGAATGCCGATTATTATATTTTCTGTGTGTAAAATTAGTTTAAAGCCAATATTTTTAATTTTAAAAAAGATATTTGAGTCGAAAATCAATTTTTACGAACTTTTAGTAATGATTTCTTAAGGTATTTATTTTTTGTTAAAAAAACTGTAAGTTTGATTTTTCTCAAAATTTAATCGAATGTTCAAAACAATATTTCTTATAAGATAAAATTAATTTGAAGCTAATATATTAGATTTTGAAAAAGATAATTGGGTCGAAAATCTATTTTTAATAACTTTTATTAATTTTTTTTAAGTTTTTATTTTTTGTAAGAAAATTGTTAATTCGATTTTTGTCTAAATTTGACTGAATGTTGAAAATAATCTTCTTTTTTTTAAATAAAATTATTTTAAGTTTAATGTCTCAAATTTTTGAAAAGTTGTTTGAGTCGAAATCAGTTTTTACTAACTTTTATTAATTTTTTGTTTTATGTTTTTTATTTTTTTTTTTTAAACTGTCAATTCGATTTTTTTCAAAATTGTACCGAATGTTGAGGACAATATTTCTTATAAGATAAGTTGAAAGCCATAATCTCAAATTTTCGAAAAGATATTTAAGTCTAAATTCAATTTTTACCAACTTTGAGTAATGTTTTTTTTAGGTTTTTATTTTTTATAAAAAAAACTGTCATTTCGATGTTTCTCAAAATTTTACAAGATGTTGAAAACGTTATTCTTCATTGCACAAAATTGTTTTAGAGATAAAATCATTATTTATTCGTAAAATTTTCGAGGTGACAAATTTTTCTTCAGTTTTTTTGATTTATAAAAAAACCGTTAATTGGATTTTTTTTCCAAAAATATACTCGTTTGGTATCACGTTACAATATATAATATAAAATTTAATTCAAGTCTCTATATTGGTTCTTGAGATATTTAGTGTTAACCATAACTGCTATGGTAAAAAAATAACCCACGCAATGTTCTTGAGAGCCTTTCTGCATCTTTCTGCAAAAAACGTCGCGAACGTACGAACGTATGAAAGTACGTACACACGCACGCACAGACATCTTTCTAAAAATCTTTTATTTCGACTCTAGGGGCCTTGAAACGTCGATAAATGTCAAAATTTTCAATTTGACAAATCGCACCGATTACAATAACTTCTTATGGAAAGTTAATAAGTTCGATTTCAATATTTTACTCCAGAGACATCTTAACAGGTGTCAAAAACGTTATTCTTTGATGCACATCCTTTTAGTATGGGTGAAATAAAAGTTATTTGAAGACGATTATATCTGACTATACAATTACATCCTTCGGGAAGTTAAAAAAATATCAAAATACAAGTCATTTTGTAGCTTTTATAGGTCAAAAATGGTTTTTGTGCCAGAAATGTTCTATAATTAACGTTTTCAAATATTATAACTCATATATCTCAATTAATTAAGTTTCATTATAAGCAGAAATAAATTAATGTAAAAAAGTTTGAATAACTTTGTACATTTCATTTTTATTCATCACACTTGTGAAAATATATAGATTATGAAGTAGGCTTTTGATTCGACAAAACATAACATTGGTTTCTACGCTCAATTGCTTTTCCGCATTATTTCCTTTTTTGTCTTAAGTTTTTTGGCGTGTTTCTTACTTGTTTCGAGTTTTTAAAGTTATTTTCCATAAATATTTATTTGTTCTGCCATAACTTGAACAAAAATTACAAGAAACCAATTTCGGAACTTAATTTTCCCTTAGGAAAGACTCATTTCGACTTATCACGGTTTTAGTAATTTTTGATTTTAAACAGTTTTTAAACTACGGGTAATTCAATGTTGTTATATGTGGCATCCCCGCTAATATAAGAAGCACATACATTGTTTGGCATTTCAAATTCGTTTAATAAGTTTGATTTTATAAAATCACGGCTTGTTTTTCTTCTTCTTATCAAAATTGATTTTATTTTTCAAAATTATGTTGGAAAATTTGTTTTTGTCAAATTTAATTTTAACTTAAATTAGGCCCGTATCGTATAATACAAAAACTTATCATGTTTATAAAGAAATGCAATGACAGCAGTGTAGTCAAACGTGACTATCAATAAAATAATAATCCACTGGATTGCAGATTTGTAAAAGAAAGCAATCATTATCAGTCACTCATTGAATTGAACTAGAAGATTACATTCATTAATTTCAATAAAGGATTGGGACTTCAAACTTTGCAATAACCATTAATTCGACTATAAAAAGACTGCAATAATTTTTTCTGCAGTCAATTAATTGCGATCTTTTGTCTGCAATCACTTGAAGTATTTTCATTTACTTAATGTTTTTAAATTCTTTTGAAGTTTTTGCATTCACTTGAAGAATTTGCATTCTTTTGCATTCTTAACTAAAATTCTATGATTTCAGTCTATTTAAGGACAAATGATTTGTGATTGCAAAATTTGAAGACCCAATCTCAAGGTGAATTCAACGAATGCAATCTTAATATTGAAGTCATAAGAGACTGCATTCCCAAAACATTGCATTCTTTTACAAGTTTGCTGGATTCAAATGATATTGATCTTATATTCAAAACAAGTTACATGTGTACAGTAGTAAATGTAAAAATATTTTTGTAATTTTAGACAAAATTATGAAACAAAAATATTATGTAAATTCAAATTTTATGAACGTCTCAAAATTAAACCAAATTCACATTCAAATGCACCTACATACATTTACATATGCATGAATACATCGCTTGCAAAATTTACAAATAGATTTTTCAAAGTATCTTATTTTCTTCTAAATGAATCACAATTTAAGTTTAGTTCTATCTCTTTCTCTCAAAATCTAAAACTGAATCTGAATAACAATTATTATTATTGTCAAAGGAAAAAGCACAGCAAGGGAAAAGGAAAACTTACTTCATTATATATTTCCCTTTGCTCTGAGTTCTAGAGTTCTAGGATTCTGGGATCTGGATCTGGATGACTCTTTAGTTTAATTTAGTATAAGGATTATTTATTGTTTGTCACATCCGCTCACTTATGCATATACATATAGTTATAAAATATATCCTTCACTATCGTATACCTCGTGCACAAAATGCCTGTCTCCTTGTCTGTGATGTGTTCGAGTTGAGGGTTTGTATAATTTCTGTGTGAACTCATTTTTAGATTACAAAACTTAAACTTTGCATAATAATCTATGCAAATTAGCATGAAAATAAATGTATGTATATGCATAGAAAAACTTCCATCTCCTTTATGCAAACTTTTTACTATTCTTGTTTGTCCAAACCGAAGAATTCAAATATAGTGTTGGGGGATGCAGTTTCTGAAAAAAATCCCACAAGTTGTAAAGAAATTTCCCTTTTTTTTAACAACATTCACAAGATAAAGAAAATAAAGTTATTTTTTAATTAAAAAGACTTAAATAGAAGGTTTTGAAGTAAAAAATACCAAAAAAGAGAAAAGAGCTTAAAATATCAACGGGAAGCAATGGCGGATCCAGGGGGGGGGGTCGTAGGGGTCATGACCCCCCCCCCCTGGGAGATAGTTTTTTTTTATTTTCGTAGGAACTCCCTTGAATTTTCCAATAATGCAGCACAAATTCATCAACTTTTGATCAATGGACGATCCAGGGGGGGGTCATATGAGCCAAAAAGCTTATACAGTTAAGTTGTATAATTAAAGATTTCATCTAAAGATTTGTTAGTAATTTAATGACATTTTCCAAAAAGTGGTTTGTTGTCGAAAACAACTAAATTTTTTGTTTCCCGCAATTTGGAATTTGGAAAAACTTAAGTAATGCTTTAAATTATTTTCATAAAATTTGTTTCTAAGAAAAAGAGCAAATATTTAGGTTCTTAACAAGAAACCTTGAATAAAAGATCGTCAATTAAATTCCTGAACCTCGCCTTCAATTGAGTCTAAAAAATTCTTAATTCGTATAAAATTTAGAACTCGAGCTTTTAATCAAACATGACATTACGATGATAGAAAAGTCGAAAAAAGTGGATCCTCTGATTCCGTCCGTCTGTCTGTTTGTCCTGGCCTCTATATATTTCGATTGAGTTCAAACTGGGAAATTATGGTTTTAAGCCGATTACCGTAAGGCGTTTTTTTTTTTAAATAAGAAAATTCGATTTTTTTTCAAAAATTAACCGATATTTTTTTTTTTACTTTCTAATTTACTTTCTTAATTTGGTTCTTTGTACAAGAAAAACGTATTTCGGTATTGATTGAGAAGAGTACCCTTCATAAAACCGTTATTTTTTTAAGTTTTCTCAAGAATGTCATTGTATTTTTTTTTATTTTTAAAAATATATTGATTTTTGTTTACAAAACTCGATATCTCAGAAGGGGTCACTTACATAGTTGTTAAGTGGTTATAAATGTATATTTATAACCACTTAACAACTGCAGACAAAATTTAAAAATTTGTATATGATAAAATCAATTAAAAAAAAACGCTCTTTTGATTTTCCAAAAAAAAAATAAGTTAATCTAGGTTTTTTGAGAAATAAAATGGCATTTGAATTTTTGAGCAAAACTTATTTTGCAGATACATGTTTAAATCTTAAAATATAATAAATATTTTTAAACAGACTTTTTGGAAGACATTAGCTAGTTCTAGCGACCCAGTCGTGCATTTTTTTCTTTCAAAATTGATTTTTTATTGAGTTTGAGTACAAAAATGTTTAAGATCTTGAAAAATTAAATAAATCTTCTTTTTAAAGTGAATTTGCTTTAGATGCTCTTAAACTGAGAATTACACAGAAAATTTCAAAAATAAAAATGTCCCAAAAACAGCACAAGTGACACTTTTCTTAAACTAATGGCTAATTGGAAAACATAATGAACGTTTCATATCTGTTGAAAAAAAGACTTCGAATCTCTTGAGATTTGAAGTGAAAAGAGATTCTGAAACGTGTAATTTGTGAGTGCTACAGAAAAGTTTCTTCCCAAATAAGTTTACCTTAATTTGTTTTTATTTAATGTTTAGAGAAATTATGTACTTTAATGCACCTATATCCATAAATTCAAGAACCACACATTTTTTTCTCTACAATTTTTAAATTTTGTTGAATCCTTTAAGATCAAAATATTTTCCAGCGTCTACGAGTAAGCAGACTGATAGCGATAGTAATAATAGACTCCCGAAAATTGAATTCAGAAAAACTACGTCAAAAAAAGCCCGAAAATTCTTCATATCAGATCCTCTCTCATTTTCTGAGTTTTTGAATTTTTGAAGCGTTCTTCGCAATAATATAAATAGAAAAGAGAAAAGTATATATTATTTTTGAAAAAAGCTTCGTTCCAAAACAATTTCTTACATTTCTGCGTGAAATGCATCAAAAACCTCTAAACTATTATGTTTAAGCTCTTAAATATGGCATATTTAGAAAACTGGATAGAATGCTTTCATATGTAGGGAGTCGTCAAAATTAAATAGTTAGACCATACCTTGCTGGACAACAGTGTTCTAAAATAATTTTATAACTAAAGTTGTCACTTTAGCCCTTGAAATGTGCAAATGTAAGGTTAAGATGCACATTATGTTTTTTTTTTTAATTTGTCAGCATCCTTTACAGCACGTTAAAAAACTTTTAAGTGGTGACTAAAAACTCATCTATATGTTAAGTGTGACCCCCCCCTGACTAAAAGTCTGGATCCGCCCTTGACGGGAAGTAATGTTTATAGAAAAGAAGTGCTCAAAAAGGAAATTTTAAGCTTTGAATTAAAAGGTATCTATTGTCACAATTTTTATTAAAATCAAATTTCAAAACTTTTCCATCTTGATCCTCTTGATGTCAAAATTTTCAGAGTAAAATGGAACTTTTCCACACAGTCTTCGAAAACTATACTTGAATGTGACGAATGAAAATATCCTCAGCTCCTATCCTTAATGACTTCAACAAAAGAGACCTAAAATATCTATTTTATATAATTTTAACATCAACGCTTGACTATATCCTTGGTGCTATGGTCGCCATTGGACTAACTTGTGCCGTCATTGCTGTCGTTGTCATTGTCGTAATCGTCCGCTTTACTTTATCATGTCCGACGACGACGACGACTAAGACGATGACGAAAAAAAAAAACAAAGAGTTTTGGAATATTTTAGCGGAAATCAATTTGCATATTTTGATAGTTTTTCTTGTTCGCGTTCTGAGCCTTTTTTTCTTGATTTTTTGAGAGAGACACAAAACGTCCTTGAAAGGGCTTTAACTTCACTCGACATGTAGAAGTACTGAAAACCCAAGAATAAAAATAAAGTAAAATTTGTGCGACTCTATTTAGCTGGAAAATGGCAATCGAATTGAAATTCTTTGCAGAAAAAAAGGAATTTTTATGAATTTTTCTAGGAACGACGAAAGGATAATGGAAAGCTCGCAGCTGATGATGGTGGGTGGGTCTTTGGGTGTTTGAGTGCTCGTCCGATGGTGTTGTAGAGGAACAAGGTCAAATGGATGACTGAGTAAATACATATAAATGAATAAAGAATAAAATTATATCTGATTCATATGTAAATCAGAAATCATAAATCAAAAACAAAATAAACATGGGTATAACCAAATGAAAGTATAGGTTTAATATAATCGTCATTATTTGCTTCTGGCTGAGTCTTTTATTAAGAAAAAGCTTAATGTAAAGTTTCTTGATATAAATATTATTGTGTGTTCTCTCTCTATAATAATATTATATTGAATATAATAATATTTATGATTTTGATGTCGGTTTGATGCGATAATAGATAAACAACACATATGTTTCCTTTTCATTTTCGATAATAGCGTTTTTTGATGATTTATTAATAAGATTAAAGAATGTTGTTATACTCTCGTAATATAAAAGCCACAAAAATAAACTAAATTATGCTTTAGTTCTATTTTGATGATTGGGCCATTCAATCATAACATAGATACACATGGTAAATTTTTATGATAATGTCGTTGACACAAAAATGGGCATGTTTTTGTAATAATTACGCTTTATTTATTTGCTTTTTGTATCCAGTTAGTCTGGAAGGTTATAGTTTAGTCTTCTAGATTGGAGTATTATAGATTAAATTCTTTATAGACTAGTCATGATATTTTTGCAGGAACATAACAATTTTATTTTGAATACAATAAATAGTGCGATCGAAGTTGTCATTTTTGACAGTTTATTGAGGAAATTTGTTTAAAAAAAAAAGGTGAAAAGAGGCTGGGATGCGACCCACACTGATAACTTCCCATCCCGTCTGTCGATTTGTCTTGCTTAAAATTTTGTCTATACATATGTATCAATTTTTACCAAATTTTTTTTAGATAATATTTTTTTATGAAAAAACGGACTGTTGCAATTTTATAAAAAAAATTGCTGAAAATCGAAAACAATATTTTCTGTTAAATAAAATAAGTTTGAAGCCAATATTTTTAATTTTTGAAAAGATATTGAGTCGAAAGTAAATGTTTACCAAGTTTTAGTATTTTTTTTTTGTTTTTACTTTTTGTAAAAAAAAACTGTTAACTCGATTTTTCTAAAAATTTTATTGAATATTGAAAACAATATTTCTTATAAGATAAAATTTGTTTGAAGCCATTATCTTAAACTTTTGAAAAGATATGTGAGTGCAAAATCAGTTTTTACCAACTTTTGTTATTTTTACTTGCGACATATAGGAACTACATACATATGTACAATGGCAAGTTTTGCATTCGTGCAAAATTTCGAACTCGAGATTTTAATCAAACATGATATTACGATGGTAGAGAATTCGAAAAAAGTGGGTCCCGCGATTCCGTCCGGTCAATTTTGTCTGTCTGTCCACGCTCCTACAGCCTAAACCATTGGGTCGATTGAGTTCAAACTTGGAAGTTAAGGTTTTGAGCAGATTCGCGTTAGGTGTTTTTTTCATTTTTTTTTTAAGATCAAAACTAACAGTGGCCCCCATACAATTTTTTTGGTCAAAAAACGAAAATTCGAATTTTCTCAAAAACAAACCCATAGATTTTTTTTAAATTTTCTCTAAAATTTTATTTTTTAACTTGGCTTCTTTTAATAAGAAAAACATATTTTTGTATTGCCCAGGAAAGGTACCGCTCATAGAACCGTTTTTTTGTTTTTTAATTTTCTCAGCAACTTTTGAACCGATTTCAATAATTTTTTTTTCTGAATGAGCTCTTATATTGCCTTAACAATATTTGATTATCAAAGGTGCAATTTTTTATTGTTTGGATTTTTAAAAAAATATTGAAATTTTTTTTTCAAAATTCTATATCTAAAAAACGGGTGAACATTTTTTTACGAAATTGAAATATAGAGCGTATATTTACAATCACTAAACAACTGCATACCAAAAATATTTTTAGAACAAAAGTGAAAAATTTTATATATAAAAAATTAATTTAAAAAAAAACCGCTCTAACGATTTTCAAAAAAAAAAATTTGAAAAATCAAGGGTTTTTTGATTTATAAAATGGCATTTAAATTTTTGAAGACAAACTTATTTTTCAGGTAAAATTTTGAATCTTAAATTAGTTTTTTTTAAATTATTTTAACTGTATTAAATGTAACCCCCTCCCAAAAAATTGAAAAATGGAGGTTTTTTCGACAAATCAAATGGCATATATATCTTTGAACACAAACTTATTTTACAGGTTTATTTTTAAATATTATATAGATACTTTTTTAAACAGACTCTTTGCATACAGGAGCAAGTTCGTGCGACCCAGTCGTGCACTTTATTTTTTTAGGTTTTTAATTTTTGGTAAGAAAACTGTCAATTTGATTTTTTCAAAATTTTACAAAATGTTGACAACAATATTTTTTGAAAGATAGAAGTAGTTTAAGGCCAATATCTCAAGTTTTTGAAAAGATATTTGAGTCGAAATTCAATTTTTACGAACTTTTAGCTATGTTTTTTTTTAATTTTTATTTTTTATAAAAAAACTGTCAATTCGATTTTTTTCAAAATTTTACCAGATGTCAAAAACATTTTTCTTCGTTGCAAAAAAATGTTGTGGTGATGAAATCATACTGCAGTCGTAAAATTTTCGAGGTGACAAATTTTTTTTTCAGTTTTTTTGATTTATAAAAAAAATTCGTTAATTGGAATTTTTTTCAAAAATATATTTGTTTTGTATCACGTTATAATAAATAATATAAAATTTAATTCAAGTCTCTAGCGTCATTGGTTCATGAGATATTTAGGGTTAACCAAAATTTTCACTTTTTTTTAAACTGCTATGGTAAAAAAACCACCCACGAAATTTTCTTGAGAGTCCTTTCTGCATCTTTCTGCCTTATTATATGTACAACAAAATTTATTTGAAGCCGATATCTTTTCTGGTTCTTGAGCTATGGACGACGAAAAAAACGTCGCGAACGTACGGACGTACGAACGTACGTCCACACGCATGCACATACATCTTTCTAAAAATCTTTTATTTCGACTCTAGGGACCCATTGCAATAACTTCCTATGGGAAGTTAATAAATATTGACAAGAATATTTTGAGTAGAATCAAATAACTTTAAAATCAATACTTTATTTGTTTCTCGAGATATACAGTCGAAAATCGTTTTTGACCGAGTTTTATTTGGATTTCCTAAAAAAATAATACCTAACATTAGTAAAATTATTTATTCCCGAGATATTTGAGTCAAAAATCAATTTTTACCAGAAAATTTAAAGGACTTTCAAAAAACCACCAATTAAGTTTTTTTTAAAACTCATTTCGTTATCTTTTGATGTTATTATGTGTATAAAGATGAAAATACGAACGTACGTACACACAAAAATCTTTCTAAAAACCTTTGATTTAAATTCTAGGGATCTTTAAACGTCGCGTCGTGAAATGGTAACAATTCCAATACAATAATCGGACCTATACATTAACATCCGATGGGAAATATTAGCGAGGCTTTGAAATTCATAGTGGTGAAAATGTTGAAGACACAATTTGAAAAACTAAACCAGTTTTAGAACGTCGTCGTGAAGCAGCTTCTCTCCCGACAATAGTACAATGATTGGCAAAATTTGGACTTTTAGGTCGAATAAGTGAGGGATATGATGAATCGAAATGGTGTGTGATGCTCAAAAATAACTAATTTTATTACTGGTGTAGCCCCCATTATTTACGAAACCCCAAGTTTGTGGGTTTTCTAAGGCAAGAACACCAGCAACGTTCCGTATCTTTGCTAATTGGCTTATTGAAATTTATCAAAAAATCATCTTCAGTGATGAGACCAATTTTCACCTCTTAGGCTGCCATAATAAGCAAAATTGTAGCATTTGGAGCTAGGAAAATTCAATAGTTGGATCTCCATTTTTGCGGTTTTGACATTGAGGCTAGTGCAACTATTACAGTCAATGCATTGCGTTACCGAGCTATGATCAAAGATTTCTTTATTGAAGAAATTGGATGATATTGATGTGTAGGACGCGACGTTTATTTTCTACACAAGCAACAAAATCTCTTTTTTGCAAGAAAAGATTACGAAATTTCGATCAAAATTGTCCACAGAGATATTGTAAGACTATATTATCTTTAAGGCCACCTGAAAACTAAGGTCTATGCTAAAGCTCCACATAGGCTGATTTTTCTTTGGCGGTCCCATACCGGAAATTAATTGGACATGTCAAAAAAAACACTTCTCTAAAAATTTGAAGTATGGACCAATAGATGATTGACTAAATAAAGCCCTATGAAAAAAGTTCTAGAACTTTCTTCAATAGATGTACGTTGGAACAATTGCTATCGTCTTAATTATTTTCTAATTAATAACATTGCGCATAGAAAAAATGTTACAACATGTCTCTCTATCGATCTAGAATGATTGTAATGAGGTCTTCTTGCTCTTAGTTGCAGTTAGTACTTTGAGAAAGCTGTTTAGCCTTCATCTACCTTTTCAATCCCGTTAGTGTCGCTTTTCCCTGTGGCTAAAGGAACGTTACCGTTTTTGTTTCGATAAGTTCCACCCTGTGTTACCACTGTTGACTTATTAAAAATGGCTGTGATTAGTTTTATTATTTATTTATTGTAAGATAACAATTATTAGCGAAAAAGTATTGTATCAAGAAAACTGGAGAAACTTGTTGAAGAATGCTATAACCGGACTCCGGAAGATGAGCCGATGTTGATAATGAATACTTTAAAAATGACATCAGAGGTGGTGAACACTACAGAAAACATGTTGCCCGGCTCGAAATTTCTCAAAAATGTTACTATTGATTTGAAGTACAATCAAAATATTCTTCTTAGTCCTTTGAGGGTAACAATTTATTGAAACCAATTTTCCATATCAAGATTAAACATTTTTATGAAAATGGATGCATATCCTAACTTATGTATTGAAACATACAAATGGTAACTTAACTTAACCCAATGAAAGGATAATTTTTAAACGAAATGAATTTTCAAAAAGTTGATTGATAGATCTTTTCTCTATAGTGTTTGACAATAACAGAAGAAGATTTATATTTATTTTGAAAACATTTGGCAATTTTCCTAAATACAATCTTTAACCTATGCAAAAGAAAATCAAAATAAATAAACTAACATTTCTCCTCACAATACCTTCGTAAAAGTAAAGTTTTAATAAGAATCATCAGACCTTAACCTAAAACCACATAAGGAAATAATATCCAAGCATCAAAAATAGAAAACCTGTCATCAAATATTATTATCTAAATTTATGTAACCAGAACTTATGTCCATCTCCGTCTCCGTAAACCGTATCCGTAACAAAAGAATGAAAGAATGGAGAAAGAAGCTCCAAAAATTATTGCTGCAATATATATTATTTAGGCATATAATAATTTGATCCTTTAGTTGAACTCAAATCCCAGCCTCTAGCATAAGAAGAAGAACATAAAATTAGTACAGCAAAATTTTGTTGATGTTGATCTAATAAAATAAAAATGAATTTCTACAAAAAAAAATTAAATAAAATCAAGAAAAATAAAACAGAAAACAATTATTATTATTATTATATTTCTTTTTGTTCTTCTATTTCATACATAAACTGGTACAATATTCCGTTTCCTTAAATTGCTATTGTGTGACGCTCAGGGGAATTTATTCCACTCTTGGTGTTCTCATTTTTGGTCTTGGTCTTGGACGACTAAACCGACGACAGCACAGGACGACGCAAACGATACTTGACCCACACAAAAGCCAGAAGCACTGTGTCACGTATTATTCTCAAGAAGTTAATATCATCAGCTGACAGGAATTTATATATATTTTTTTTTTTTTGTTAGAAGGAGCTCTTATTTCAATACTGCGTTGTTAGAAACATCCCCAAGGCAACAAAATGTCCTTTTTTGTGTTGAGTTTTAGTACTTCGTTATTTTGTATTATATACATACATACGTACCTACGTTACGTATACCAGTGAGACTATAAATACAAAAAAATACGAGTAATAAACGAGGCTATGTGTGACGTGTTTTGTGTGCAAGAATGTGTCATTAGATACGTATTTTTACCGCATTGAACTAAAATTGACACTTTCATTCGTTTATATTGCAAGAGGCTGTTGTGTTTTTTGTTTGGGCTATCCAGAACTCAAATGTCACAATAACACTTAACTTCTGAATTCTTCTAGATAGGCTATAAATGAACTAGGTACAAAACTTTTAATTTATTGATGATTTCCAATAAATTGGCGTTAGTATTTTTGGATTTTTATTGCATGTCCCACAATGTATGCATCGATGTTAAGTAAAGTGTTGGCAACCCTGAAAGAAAAACACAATTTGACAGCTGTCAGTTGAAGAATGGTAGAGATGGACTATACATTTAATATAACAATTGTTTTGGATTATTACAAAAATAATTAATTAACATGTCAACGGGTAAAAAAAAAAAAGTTTCTACTTAAATAGGAGTAAAATATCAATCTTAGTGATGGGTTAGTGAAATTATTGGTCCGTACTTCTTTAAAATCCTGGCCAGACCTTTGCAATCAATATGGTCACCATACTATAGAGCCATGATTACTGAGTATTTCGTTCATCAATTCAACATTCATGATGTGCAGTAGCTTTGGTTTCAACAAAGCGGATCAACAGGTTATAGAAGTAAACGTTTTGTAACCGCATAGTTTCACGTTACGGACCCGTAAGTTGGCTTGAAAGATCGTGTTATGTAACGCTGCTTGGCTTTTTTCTGTGGGGATATAATATATCCCCACATATCTTTATATTATAAAGCCGCAAGTTTATGCTGATAATTCCGAAATGCTTGACCAATTTGAAAACAAAATTTTTAATAGATTACAAAAACTTTTTATTGGAAGGTAATATGCTTACTTAGGCTTTTAGTGTACCGTTTAGTTAGATGCAGGAGCAAATCTACAAAAGAAAACAATATTTTTTTGTCAATCCGGAATATTACATAAGATGTGACTATCGCCACACATTTACGGTGATTTGATTAAAAGACATTTAAATAATAACTATGCCCAGACGAATAAGATGATTTGTCAGTCATATATCGGCGATCTTCCAGCAAATAAAAACAAGCACAAGGGCCACAACACAAAATTATACAAGTTAAAGTTCTTCCTTTTAAGGTAAGAGCTAACTTTTATAATGAGAAATTTGTTCGTGATGCATTTTGTTCTCATTATCTAGTGTTGATTTGACGTTTTGAGCTTCAATCCGTTTCAAAATTTATCTCAGCCCAACTGTTTCAAGCCACATATTTAGTGGCAAGCCACAATGTCAGTGTCGTTGTTCAAACCATACAGTTCATCGTGTATCTTTTCATCCACTCTCCATCTATATACAGGCGAGACCAAAAATGACCCGCAGATTTTTACTCTCGAAGCATCCTAAGACGTTCTCATCTTTCTTTGGCAGATTCCGGGCCTCAGTGCCATAAATGAGAATCGGGATGATGAGTGTCTTATAGAAGGTGACTTTATTTGCTCAACAAATGGCTTAACTACTCGATTGCCTTCGAAGTCCAAAAAAGAGGCTGGGATGCGACCCACACTGATAACTTCCCATCCTGTCTGTCGATTTGTCTTGCTTAAAAGTTTGTCTATATGTATCATTTTTTACCAAATTTGCGTACTATTTTTTGTAGATTTTATTTATTTATGAAAAACGGACTGTTGGATTTTTATAAGAAAATTACTGAATATCGAAAACAATATTTCCTGTGAAATAAAATAAGTTTGAAGCCAATATTTTTAATTTTTGAAAAGATATTTGAGTCGAAAGTAAATTTTTACCAAGTTTTAGTATTGTTTTTTTTTAGGTTTTTATTTTTTGTAAAAAAAAAACTGTGTATCCGATTTTTCTCAAAATTTTATCGGATGTTAAAAACAATATTTCTTATAAGTTTAAATTAGTTAAAAGCCATTATCTCAAATTTTTGAAAAGATATTTGAGTCGAAAATAATTTTTTACCAACTTTTGTTAATTTTGTTTCGGTTTTTAATTTTTTGTAAAAAGACTGTCAATTCGATTTTTTTCAAAATTTTACTGAATGTTGACAACAATATTTTTTGAAAGATAAAAGTAGCTTAAAGCCAATATCTCAAACTTTTGAAAAGATATTTGAGTCGAAAATCAATTTTTACCAACTTTTATTAATTTTTTTCTTAGGTTTTTATTTTTTGTAAAAAAACTGTCAATTCGATTTTTCTGAGCATTTTTCCTAATGTTGAAAACAATATTTCTTATAAGATAAAATAAGTCTGAAGCCAAAATCTCAAGTTTTTGAAAAGATATTTGAGTCGAAATTCAATTTTTACCAACTTTGAGTAATGTTTTTTTTAGGTTTTTATTTTTTATAAAAAAAAACTGTCAATTGGATTTTTCTCAAAACTTTATCAGATGTTAAAAACTTTTTTTTTCGTTGCACAAAATTGTTTTGGAGATGAAATCATATTTTAGTCGTAAAATTTTCGAGGTGACAATTTTTTTTTCAGTTTTTTGATTTATAAAAAGACCGTTAATTGGATTTGTTTCCATACTTGCTTAGTATCACGTTACAATATATAATATAAAATTTAATTCAAGTCTCTAGCGTCATTGGTTCATGAGATATTTATTTTTAACCAAAATTTTCACCTTTTTTTTAAACTGCTATGGTAAAAAAAAACCCACGCAATTTTCTTGAGAGCCCTTTCTGCATCTTTCTGCCTTATTATCTGTATAACAAAATTTATTTCAAGTTGATATCTCTTCTGGTTCTTGAGTTATGGACAACGAAAAAACGTCACGAACGTACGGACGTACGGACATACGGACGTTCGGACATACGGACGTTCGGACATACGGACGTACGGACGCACAGACATCTTTCTAAAAATCTTTTATTTCGACTCTAGGGATCTTGAAAAGTCGAGAAATGTCAAAATTTTCAAATTTGACAAATCGGACCCATTACAATAACTTCCTATGAGAAGTTAATAAGTAGCATTTTCCAAGAGTTATATTTTGTTTAATTTCAGTACTGGTGACGTTTGTCTGAATTTATAGCTGTGCCTTGGAATAGACAAAGTTCATAACTGTCTCAAATTTAAAGCTGGCCATTGTACATACTTATCGTGTCCAAATCGTTGTGTCCTTTCTTGATGACAACATATACTTCGTCTTGACCCCATTGACTACTAAACCCATCTTCTTCGCTTCTATCGAAATGCTCATAAAATGTGCCAGTAACAATAAGCTCTGATCTTTCAATTATGTGCATATCGTCGGCATATCCGTGTAATTTGACGGACCTTCGGAAGATTGTACCTCTAGTATTGGTGATTAAATTTTTCACAATTCTTTTAAGAACGATGTTGAAGAAGTCATCTGACAGTAAAACGCCTTGTCTAAAACCCTTTTTATACATCAAAAGCATCAGTGAGATCTTCTCACACCTTGACAGAGCAGTGTGCTTTCCCCATTGTCATTCTATGCACAAACGGACAAGCATTACAAGAATAGATACCAAAACTAGACAATGTTTTGAAAAGCACTTCTCTGTAGATGCTGTCATCCGAGCGGCTATAGAATCGACGCGGAGAGATGGTGGGTATTGATTTGAATTCCCTGAGCTTTTTCAAGATCTGCCTTCCGAAGCCACACTAATATGGACCAATCAGGTTGTTAGGAAACAGCTTCACACATTCACATAATACGGCAGAAAGGATCTGATAAGCGATATGGTCAGGAGAATGAAGCCTCTGTAGTTGGCTTAGTTTGAAAGGGTCTCCTTTCTTGAGAAATTAGATCAGCTCTATTCTAACCAAATTTGCAGATAAGTTGGTTCATAGGTATAATCTTTACCAAGCGATGCCGTCAGCTCCAGCAACTTTGTTGGATTTCAGATGAGATAAACGTTGCTACATTCACTTCTTTCAGATCATGTAGGGGGAATTGTTGCTTTGCCTAAATTGAATGATGCTATTTCCCTTCCAGTGAAATTCGACTCGTTATCGACGTTTTATAGCTTAAAGAAGTGATCTTCCCATGTTCTTAGCATAGACAGTGGTTCTACTTCGAGGTATCCCTGATTTTCAGGATTCATTTCGAGACTGGTACCCATAAGATTTACTTCGTACTTTTTCGAAAAAAAACTCGTCCACCCTTTACTAAAAAAGATTTCATTTATCATCTGTACAAAAGAGCGAAATCTACATATTTCTACCCTCTTAAACATTCTATCCCAAATTTCCCTAATTTACCACCAATCGTTAGATATTAAATCTAAATGAAGGCAGTAGGGTATGTATATTTCAATATAATCCACAACTCAAATCACTCCAATACTCGTATACCTACCATCATCAGTATTGCGATATATAAAAGCCTACAAAACAAAATAAATCCAATTGCCATTTTGAATTACGAAAACGTGAGCAATTACCTAACTAAATTTATCCAGTTTCTTGATTTTACCTCATCAAATCGATTCCAATCTACCTACCTTACCTACCTTACCTACATATATACACAATTTACATATATATCTACTTTACCTAACACCTACCTCTACCTTGTTTAACATTATACCTGCCTGCCTGCCATCTTTTTGCTTCTATATATGTAGGTAGGTAAGGTAAGTTAAGGTAAGGTATGTTATCATCGCACCATCATCAAGACTAATCGTTTAACGCCGTGCTGTTCTTTGTGCTTCTGGTGCTTCGATATACCTCTACCAACTGTCAGAAGAACCACTCACAACCAACCACAGTCAATATCAATAAAAATTCAAACGTCAATTTATGACAGAAATTGTTGGTAAAATGACTCGCCCCCTTTAAACAAATAAAGCAGAAAGAACTACCCCATGTCATGCCAGTGCCAGCCCTTACTGATTTTCCAGGTTTGTACCTACTCTGTTTAAACAGTTCTTCGATTGATTGGCAATTTGTGATGTGATGTGAAATGCGCTAAAAAGAAATAAGTAAATCAGGCAAAATAAATTACGATAAACCAAAAAAAAAAGAAAGAAAAGAAGAGAAGAGAAGAGAAGAGAAAAACCATCAAGGACAACGCTAACACGGAAAAAATGAAAATGATGAAGAACACTCACATTCGCACCTTACTGAAAAGCGCCAACAAGTAATAAAGGTGCGTCGCTTGTCGTACGTGAGTGAGTATCTTTTAAGCACTTTACCATCCAAAAACCAACCCCCTACCCCTAAATAATTTATATGGGAAAATTGATGAAAGAGGTAGAAGAGATATGGAAAATGGAACCTAAAACTACATAACTTTGCATAATTCAATCTGAATTTACCTCATTTTTATCAGTTCTGTCTTTCTCTCTATGTCGCAATCGCAACGCAACTGAATGACTGTACTGTAATGTAACTGTATATGTCGCACAGCAGCAGACGGAAAATATGAGAGATAGCTAGTGAACAACAAAACTACAACAAAACTTGCCTGTTTTGATAAAAAGTGCGAAAAACGAAAAATCCTTCTGCAGTCTACTTTCGTGCTCTCTTCTCGTTGTGAAATTTATATCTTTGTCGCATGATATGATGGCGCTGCTGATGGCGACTTCCCCATTTTTCTGATAAAACCAAAAGAAAAACGAAGAAAATTAAGGGCCATAGATAAAAACCAAAAAATGGACAATCGAAAAGAATGACGATTGCGTCCGCGTTGTCGACAACATGGAAAATGGACAAAGGACAACGTGGCGTATACGTACTATTTATTTCGTTTGTTCTCTTCTTTTCTCTTCTTTTCTCTTCTTATCCTTTCTTTATCTCTCTCTCTCGTTCTGCTGCTGATTGTCTGTCTGTCTGTCGCTTTTTCTCTGTTAGTATAGAGACATAATGCGATTTTCATATCGTCTTCTTCAAAACTCAAAACCGTTTAGTCATTTTCCTCTCTCTATGATGATGGAGCCCTTATTTTACATCATCCCCGGGTATTTTATCTACATACATATATTGTTTTCTTTACTACAATTTTGTAGCAACAAGTAAAATATAGTCGTAGAGTATGCGTAGGATAGCTGCATTATGCTTTAGCAATGGCGCAAAACAATTTAACGAAATTTACAAAGCCAACAAGCAAAACTTAACGAAATTAATGTGTGTGTGTCTTCTATGAAAATGGAGGAAGACACACTATCATATCTCTATGTGTCAGAAAATAATATTTCTCCCCTTTTTATTTGACGAATTACCGCAGAATGAGAGATTTAATAACGAAAGTGACAAATTTCATGTGTGTATACATATGAGATGAGATAAGGAAGAAGAACAAAAATTTAACGAAAAATGAACAGAAATTGAATTAAATTATTTTTTTCTTCTTCTTCGTTCATTGTGCGGTTATTTTTGTTAAGTTTTCGTTTGTTTTTTTTTTGATTGCGGGTACATTTTGCAGAGCTTCGTTCTCCTTTTTAGCTGTGTGTTCTGTTCTGCCTCTGATGTGTGATGTCCTTCTGTGGGGCTTTCTCTTTTATCCTTCTTTATGTCCTTGCAGAAAAAAGGCTCGTTTTAGAGTTTCTTCTATCATCGCATCGCATCATCATCACATCAGCGTTCAGTGTTCTGTTCAACGAGAACGACGACGACGAATTTTTCTGTTTCCTTTTCTGTTTCTGTAAGCTTTTCGATGTTAAAAGGAAGGTATCCTTGCTGCAGACATTTTGGCTCGACATGGGGATTTCTTTTGTTCTACCTCTCGATGTATCCAATTTTTGCTTGTTTGTACGTCCATATGTATCTTTATCTTCTCTACTTCCTTCTCTTTCTTTCTCTACACTTTTTATACATAAAAATGTTGGTGGTGCTGCTGCTGTTAGTTTTATGTCCTTTTTTTCGGCTCGGCGCCAGGGGCTGATGCTAGACTTGTGATATTCACATCATTCCTTTACCTACACGCTACACCATATACCTACTCATTCGTTTATCTAAATCCCATACTATGTTCTTTGTGTGGTGGAACTGTGGCAGTAGAAGGGGGAAGGGTATCTTTTTTATCGCGCCGCAGGAGCTTGGGTTTATTCCATGAGCAGCATTAAATAAAGAGGGCCGACCCCACCCCCACCTCTTATGATTTTTCTTTATACATTTGACCTACTAATGATTTTTAAAGGAAAAATATTTTATATCCTTGCACTGCTCACAGCACATACTCACTCATACTTATGTTTGTAGGTACAGGAAAGGATATAAGCAAAATATAAATTTTTGTACATGGCATGGAGAGAAGAGAGGAGGGGGGTAGAATTATTGCTCATAATGAGAAAATCTTGTTTTTTGGTCCATTTAAAAGAAAAAATAATTTATATTTCTTGCAGTTTTCTTATTTGTTTTTCTTTTAATATTTTATTTGTTATTTTTCTCTTCGAGGAAAGCTCGCCATTTTTCTTCTTAGTTTTTTTTTTCTGTCTTTTTTTAACTTTTATTTGACGCGAAAACGTACTGCATAACGGTTATTGTTATTTTTATCCATGTTGTTAATGGTGTGCCATCAGTGCGATGAAAATAGTAGCAGTATAGAGGGTGCTATTCTAGAACGAAGCGATATGGGTATAGAGAGGGTAGTCTACTATTACCCACCCATACCCCTTATTTTTCATATTTCCACTTCAACCCCCGCAAACAAAGCGAAACAAAAACAAACAACAAAACCAATGGGTTGCGTTGCGCCTCTGCATTATGCTATTTGGGTTAGACAAGGATTTTTGAAAAATATAACGGTGATTTGTTTTGGCTTCTCCCCGCTTTTGTTGAAATTTTTGTAAAGCTATTTGCTGTTTGACTTTGTGCGGTGTTTTTGATGACGCTTCTGAGACGGTCTTTTGGTCTTCCCAGTTATAGAATACCTATACATAGAATGATGGTGTTTCTATTTATTTGGTTTTGGATGCTGATGTTGTTTCAAGACATTGCGTTGTTGGTTGTTCTTGGTGGGTTATTGGCGACACTCTCTTTTTATATTACAATTTCTATGAAGAAAGATTTTAAGCTTAATAACGTATATACCAACAAAAGAAGGAGGTTTGTTATACATACATACAACAAAAGTTGTTTCTGTTCATCATCCTTTTTTCCTATGGTTTTATTATTTTTTATTGATATAAGCTACGGGGGAAGTATTAAATGATAAGCGTTTTTCTCTCGAATGATGTTAAGTTAATATCTTATGGCGCCTTTTCTATACTATAATGTGTTATGTGTTCAATATATGTATGTATACAATTTTATGTATGTTGAATGTATGTAGGTATTTCTTGAAATGGTTTTAGGTACCTACCTTGTTAAGTTCAATGATATCACTGTTCGATAAGGTTTTGTTCATTGGAATCAAATTGCACTTTTCCAATGAGTTTTAATGGCCTTAATTTATATCTGATCCAAGATCACTATACATCAGGTAACGTTTTTGAGATACCTTTAATATTTTAAAATTCTAAAAAAAAAAGACATAATAGTGAATTTATGGATTTTTAAAACTATCTAAATTTATGAAGGGGACTTTTTTAGTAAAGTTCGTTATGGTTTTCTAAAACTGCAATCTCTTTTTTCAAAATTCAGTTCAAACCTTTATAATATTTCATACATTTTCATACATATGTACATCTTCATAAGTTCTTACATCAATCTTTAACAAACGTTGACCTATTTATGGAAAGACGATTTTTAACAGAAAAATACGGTGGGATGTGACGCACACTGATTACTTCCCATTCTTGGCCTTCTGTCCATAACTTAAAGTTTAACAAACTATTAATAAACACATTTTGTATAAGATAAGAAAAGTTTAAAGTTAATATACATATGTATTTCTTTGTTCTCAAGATACGAAGACTCGAATGTGTCAATTCCTAGACGTTCTCAGGAAGTAGGACTGTCTTACGGCTCATTATGGCGTATTTTGCATTTAGATCTACTACACCTATATTATACTCGTCCGTTTGTGCAGGATGACCATGAAGAATTCGCTCTACTCGATAAAGGTTGGGAACAACTTAACATCAGAACCTTTCGATGGCAAAAAAGGCTTTAGACTAGGTGATGCGCTGTCATGCGATTTCCTTAATATCGTCCTTGAAAGAATAGAGCTCCCACGTCAACACTAGAGGCACTATCTTTCAAAAGGCTGTGCAATTACTGGCATATAGTGATGACATTCACATAATCGGAAGAACTCAGCGTGATGTCAATGAAGCTTTTGTGAGTATTGAGGCAGAGGCAGCAAAAATGGGTTTAACGGTTAATGAGGGCAAAACAAAGTACATGCTGTCATCAAGAAAGGACTTACAACACCGACACGTCTCGATCAAAACGTCACCATCGACAGATGTAACTTTGAGGTAGTTAAGGACTTCGTCTACTTAGGCTCCGCTATAAACGCAGAAAACAACACCAGCGCTGAGATCAAAGGAAGAATAACTCATGCTATAACAGCTGTTTCTTTGGGCTAAGAAAGCAATTGAATAGCAAAGCCCTCTTTCGAGCGACTAAAGTATCACTATATAAGACCCTCTAAATCCCTGTGATCTACGGTCCCGTTTGCATAGAAATTGAGTGGAGGAGAAGATGGAACAGCGACGTAGACTTAGCCAGAAGGATAACATTCCAAAGACTGAGGTGGCTGGGTCACGTAGAGCGCATTAAAACCAATGCTCCGGCCCGGAAACTCTTCGAAACCATGCCCACTGGACAGCGCAGTAGAGGAATATAAGTGGAAATGGAAAATCACCTCATCCAACTTGGTGTGCGTAACTGGCGATAGCTAGGGACCGAACTAGATTTAGAAGTTTGTTGGTTGACAGCTGGCCCTATTCCACGCAGGACTGTAGCGCCACGTTAAGTTAGTAAGTAAGCAAGTACTTGAATGCGTAGTTAATAACAGGTGTTTTTTTGACGTGTGGTTTTCAATCTAGTAATACATTTTTCGGAGTTGGCCTTTTTGACAGCTGTCACTTGATTTATGTTCTGTTTGATATAAATAAATAAGTTAGGTGGACCAACAGCTTGTAAAGAACCAGGTCGTAGTGATTTACAACGCTCAACTATTCCTGCGTGCAAGTAATATCACGGATTGAGCAGACTTTCAGTTCTTATGCCGAATCTTAACGGCTAAGTTGTCAAGAATTACTCTTGGAGGATTTTTCAATTCCTCACAAGAGGCAGTACATGTTTAAAAAAACACTTATTGCTTTTCTACACCATATAAGCCCGAGATGATTGACGCCTTGGAAGAGAATATGCGGCGCGTTATTGCTAACATACCGCCTTTGTTATTGGAATTTATTTGAGCCAGGCCAGCCATTGAGGTGGTCACTTTCCTGTAATTATTTTTTACTTTGGTGGAAGCATAATACAAGCTTAATCTTAACGTAGCTTAAATACCCTAAGAGCCCGTTCACACGATTCGGCATTTTCGCCGTATCGGATATTTTCTCGATTCGGTGTCTCTCGGTTGGAGTGTTCAGACGGTACGGTAATTTAACCGTACACCGTACTCAACCCTACACCGTACTCGGTGTAAAACACCAAAACGACTATATACTAGCAATACATTATTCCACAGTAGCCCAGACGAAAAATGACGCACTTTCGGTCAAAATACCGAATCGTCTGAACGCACTGTATGTAAATACATTGCCACTATAAACCGAATCGGTTTTTTTGCCGTACGACCGAAAACGATTTGCAGTGACAAAACCGAATGACAAAATTGACCGAATCGGTGATTTACCGTATACGGTTAAATGCCGTATCGTCTGAATATACTCATTTAAATTATATTGCCACTGGCTTATACGGCAAAATCGCCGATACGGCAAAACCACCGATTCGGCATCGTGTGAACGGGCTCTTAAGAGACGGAGTTTAAAACAATTGAAAAAATCCCAAGTGCGAATTTAAGCCTCGCAGCAAACGAGATATAGGTTGCTGCCAAAGGAGATTAGAATATAATTGCAAACCCTTATTATCTTGTGATAAAGCTAAATTCTTAGAGCCCGTTCACACGATGCCGAATCGGTGGTTTTGCCGTATCGGCGATTTTGCCGTATAAGCCAGTGGCAATATAATTTAAATGAGTATATTCAGACGATACGGCATTTAACCGTATACGGTAAAATCACCGATTCGGTCGATTTTGTCATTCGGTTTTGTCACTGCAAATCGTTTTCAGTCGTACGGCAAAAAAACCGATTCGGTTTATAGTGGCAATGTATTTATATACAGTGCGTTCAGACGATTCGGTATTTTGACCGAAAGTGCGTCATTTTTCGTCTGGGCTACTGTGGAATAATGTATTGCTAGTATATAGTCGTTTTTGTGTTTTACACCGAGTACGGTGTAGGGTTGAGTACGGTGTACGGTTAAATTACCGTACCGTCTGAACACTCCAACCGAAAGACACCGAATCGAGAAAATATCCGATACGGCGAAAATACCGAATCGTGTGAACGGGCTCTTAGCCATAACTTTCAATTATATGCGTGATATTTGATATTTCTTCTAAAAAACAAACAAGAAACTCGTATTATTTAAAGCTTGTCCTGGTGTCCATCAAGGGAGTCATCTGGGTACCTTGCTTTTTTTATCTTATCTTATCTTTTTAACTTCCCATAGGAAGTTATTGTCATTGGTCCGATTTGTCGAATTGAAAATTTTGACATTTCTCGACGTTTCAAGACCCCTGGAGTCGAAATAAAAGATTTTTAGAGGAATGTCTGTGCGGGCGTGCGTACGTACGTTCGTACGTCCGTATTCGCGACGTTTTTTTCGTAGTCCATAGCTCAAGAACCAGTAGAGATATCGACTTCGAATAAATTTTGTTACAAAGATAATAATGCAGAAAAATGCAGAAAAGACTCTCAAAAATTTGCGTGGGAGGTTTTTTTAATATAGCAATTTAAAAAAAGGAAAACATTTTGGTTTACCTAAAATATCTCACGAACCAATAACGTTAGCGAGTTTAATTAAATTTTATATTATATCTATGACGTAATACCAAACTAGTACATTTTTGGAAAAAATTCCAGGTAGCGCTTTTTTTATAAATCAAAAAAACTAAACAAAAATATTTGTCACCTCGAATATTTTACGAACAAAAAATGTTTTTTTCTCTAAAATAATTTTTTGCAATAAATAATAACGTTTTCGACATTTCTGTTAATGTTTTGAGAAAAATCGAATTGACCGTTTCTTTACAAAAAATAAAAACCTAAAAAAAATTACTAAAAGTTGCTAAAAATTGATTTTTGACTCAAATATCTGTTCAAAAATTTGAGATTATGGCTTTAAACTAATTTTGTCTTCAAATACTGTTTTCAACATTCCGTACAATTTTGAGAAAAATCGAATGTCCAGTTTTTTTTACAAAAAAAAAACCTAAAACACAACAATACTAAAACATTGTACAAATTTACTTTCGACTCATATATCTTTTCGAAAATTAAAAATAGTGTCTTCAAACTAATTTTATCTCACAGAAAATATTGTTTTCGATATTCAGTAATTTTTTTATAAAAATTCAACAGTCTGTTTTTTCATATATTCAAAATTAAAATCTACAAAAAATAGTACGCAAAATTGGTAAAAATTGATGTTCAGTTCTCGATATCTCGTGAACAATAAAAGATATTGACTTTAAATTAGTTTCATTTATCCAATTTGTATTTGTTTGTATAAGAAATAAAAACTTTTAAGAAATGCTAATAAAATTGGTAAAAATTGTTTTTCGACTAAAAATCTAGAAAACCTTTTAAGCAAGACAAATCGACAGACGTCATGGGAAGTTATCAGTGTGGGTTGCATCCCAGCCTCTTTTTTTTTTATTATTATTGACTTGTGTATTTGATGAAGTTATGAAGTAAAGAAGTATTCATTCTAAGGAATTGGAAAAACTATGTTTACGTTTGGGGTTCGTTGAAAAAGCTATTATCCTCTTCTAATAATTAATCCAATTTTACTCTTAGTACAAGTTATCAATAGTACCTCCCTAAAAAAAAGGAGTGTAAAAAAGTGTCGTATGCAATCAAATCCCTTTCTTTCCAATATACCAACATAGATAATCCCATTTGCAAGAAAAAACATACAAAATAAAAAAGACTTCATCCCCAATTCCCATCATTGCCATCATCAATATACGAATATATCTAAATATATGTACTCAACGAACAAAAAAAATTAAACGGACAAATATATCTGCAGATAAAGAGCGCACAACAGTAAAACATTAAAGATAGAAACCGAAAACTGAACGATTCCATTATAACCTTCGATAGATAGATGTATATCGTCTATATAGCCTTATAACCTATCTGCAGTACGGTATTCTGTTTATCATCCCCTGGTTTTTCTTTCACCTGCGGCAAAAATATTCACACCTCCTCCCCCACACTTTTCCATTGATTTGCCCACTTATAGGTAATTACTAGCGTTCCATGCAGACGGGTGTCGTCGCTCCTCTCCGTCGTCGACGACGTCGTCGTCATCGTCAGCATAAAGAATGAAAAAGAGAAAACTTGAAGCAGGAGGCTTATCAATCAGCCGTATATATTTAGTCATCAGAAGTTGACAAGAGAAGAAGACGGCCGTCAGCTTTATACGTTATAAGGCGGACGATGACGCGACGAGGCTATCCAACAACTGCATTGCAACGCAGCGACGAAGCAGAAGCTTTTGACAAAATAAAGTACAGCAGTAGTAGTCACACTGTCATCCCCACCTTATTCTTCCCCGCGACCGACGACGATATGGAATTCTATAAATAAAATCTACATTCGCCTTCTTCTGCTTCTCATCTTATAGGCAACTTATAGCCAAGCGCAGGCAGTCAGCTAACCATTGATAGTTATGTCGGTTGTTATTTGCACCACAAGTGGTTCAAACTCGTGGAGCTGGAACTGGCTTTGGCTTTGGCTCTGGATCTGGATCTGGATCGGGGTGGCTGGCTTTGCGTCAGCACTGAATAAATGTCCTCTAGTCCATGATGCAACCCGGCTATAGGTACATAGAAACGAGAACAAGGTGAACTCTCAAAGTGTTGGTCCTCGCATAAGTACCATTGATGATGCGCTGCCTCTCATGCTCTTGTTCTTGTTTCTCGCATATCGCATTCACTTCACAGAATTCCGGAGGTGCTGGCTTCTGGGTTCTCTGATGCTTTCAGCTTTCTGTTCCTGACAAGAAAACTGGAACTGCAACTGGATACAATCATGATTTTAACCCCTTTTTTCCGTTCTTCTGCTTTTCTATTTTTCTCTGACCGAACGCGAGGCTTGGTAACATGCAGTATGCGATCTGTACACTTGTGCAGTCGTCCAGGACAGAGAATCATCCTTTTTGCAGAAGGTAGGTAGGTAGGTACGTAACGTTTAAAGCGACATCATTATATTGTTGCATGTCCTGCGCTGCCAATGCGATGACGATGATAACGATAATGATGTTGCTTGGTGAAAATTGTGTACCTGTTGTGTCTGTGTGTACCCTTGAAATTGAGTCCTTTCTCCTTTTTACTTGCTCGCACAATAATAATTGTTGTTGTTGTTATATAGGAGCTATTGAAGAGGACATACATATGTACTCTCACCCAGGTGTGGTGTTATGTTGTTATTTGAACTCCCAAGTGCTACAAAAGCTTCACTCAAGAGTTTTTCATTTTCAAGAGCTTTTTATACTGAATACAGTTTATCATTGGAAAAGAACCTACATACATGTGTATATGATGAATTAGCTATATAAGGCTCTGAGTAACGAGTGGAAGCAAAGAGGGTATATAGGGTAACAGGCATGTGATTACTATAATTGGGTGTATACTGTACCTATATGTATGCATACATTATGTATTCATAAGATACTTTAGCTACGTGCGAAAAATAAGTCGAATAAAGTCATAACCAGAAACTCTCCCTTTGGTTCTTGCAGGTTCTTAGTTCTTGGTTCTCGGATGATGATTGACAGCTTTATTATATTTCTTTTATAACAGTTACAAGTACACAAGCTATGATAACTATAGGGTTATTGTAACAAAGTATAAGTAGGAGTAAGTTATTAAGTTTCTGAAATGGAAGATTTTAAGTGGAATAAAGCAGTTTTACTTTTGATTTAGTAACTTAATACGACTTAACCCTGGAATCATAGATGAAAATTATTAAGTGTTCCTTGTGATTGATGGTTACTTTTAATCTGTTTTTAGAGATAAAACCTTTAAAAGTTCACAACTTTTGAATTGTAGTTAAAAAGGTAGAAATATGAAAGGTCTTGGAAATATTTATTAAATACTTACATTTTTAAAAGATAATACCAACAAAATATGCATCAGTTGATAATTCTAAAAGTTTTACAAAATACTTATAAAAAAACATTTTGTGTCAGATAATTAAATATCTTTCACTGTTCTCAAGACCTTAAAGCCGAAACACAAAATTCTTATCAATTTTAAGTTGTTTTTTTTTTTTTTTACTAAAAAATTAACTAAAAGTTAATAATATTTTATCTGTTTTTGTTTCCGAAATATCTTGACGCAAACCAATTTTTATCATTTTTTGAAAGTTTTTATTTCTTATAAAAATAATGGGAATCGGAGTTTTCTAAGAATTACCTTATTAACAAAAATATTTTGTATAGAATGAAATATATAAGTTTGAAATCAGTACTTTCACTTATTTTCGAGATATTCGAGTCGAAAACGGTGGTGGGAGATATTCCAAGAGGGAGAAGTGGACGTTTGACGAGGAACCGATAGAAATAGTAAAGGAATACAATCTAGGAGTTTTGATTGCATCTAACTTGAATCTAGAAAAACATTTACAATCCAAATTATCGGAAGCAAAGCGTGCTATGTGTTCTGTGTGGAGAAGTTGCATTCTAAGAAGTAGGGTTTCGCACATAGCTAAACACAAAGTATTTCGAGCTACCGCAATTGCAATACTGTTTTACGGAGCGCAAGTATGGGGGTATCGATCGTTTGAAGCTGTGGAAAAGTTCCTCCGTTTTTTTTTATTAAAAGTACTTTCAAGTTGCCAAGTACGACCAACTAAATGTTACATCTTGAAACAGGAATAGGACCCCTCTTTTTAGACACACATTACATTTCAACTACGTGTCAAGAGTTTTGGCGATGGGTGACGAAAGAATTCCGCGAATAGTACTCACACAAGCTTTCAATTCTGAAGTTTCCTGTGTTAAAGAATGGAAGAAACTGGCAGTTGAATGCTCAACTACTTTTTCAATATCAGCAGACGAAAGTATCGAGGTGCTTAAGTTAAATTTTGATGACTTGCTGAAAAAAGTCGGCAACATGATGTACGATCAGTTTATGAGTGAAGCTGAAGCATCTATTTACAGATCTTACTACAACTACAGTAAAGTTAACCATTTCTTGAACCACAACACCTACTTCTTGGCCAAAAACAGTACACAAAAAATCAGCTTGTTACTTAAAGTATAAGAGGTGAACTCATCAATTTGAACTACATTCCTCACCGTCCAGAATTGCCAATATTGTGCGATTTATGCAATCGCAAAGAACGCGAAGATGTATTTCATTTCCTGGGAGTTTGTCCAATACTCAAGGCGTTCCGAAAGCGCTATTTTGGGATAGATATACTCGGTTTAGAAGAAACGATCAACAATTTGAATGGAGAACTAGGTTGGGACCTTCTGTATGAATATTCATTGAACGCTCTTCGCTATAGAACCAGAATAGTTGAGAAAAATGTTTAGGGTTTTTTAAGTTATTTATTTGAATTGTATCTAATTAGCTTTTTTTCGTATATATAAATTTAAAAAAAATGTTAGTCTGGTAGACTGCCTTCGGCCAGTTTTGAAAGTTTTGAAAAGATATTTGGGTTGAAAATCAATTTTTACCAACTTTTATTAATTTTTTTGTTTAGGTTTTTATTTTTTATAAGAAAACTGTCAATTCGATTTTTCTCAAAATTTTTCCGAATGTTGAAAACAATATTTGTTATAAGTTAAAATTAGTTGGAAGCCATAATCTAAATTTTTTGAAAAGATATTTGAGTCGAAAATCAATTTCTACCAACTTTTGTTAAATTTTCTTTTAAGTTTTTATTTTTTGTAAAAAAATTGTCAATTCGATTTTTCTCAAAATTTTACTGAATGTTGAAAAAAATTTGAAAATTGTTCCTATATGTCTATTCAGGTAAGATTTAACTTATAAATAAAAAAAATTACTGTTTAAAGTGAAAACATATGGTCAAACATTAATTTTTTATAAGAATTTGTTTAAACAATTAAAAAATGGAGTGCACAAAAAAATTTTGGGTAAACATTGCAATTTATAGTTTAAAAAACAATATTCCACATCGATCCTATTAATTCATTCACTGTAACTCTAATCCGAGGTTTTACGGTTTTGAATGCTCCAGGCACTACACTATGCGTCTCAAATGGTCTTTCCAACATTTTGGCCGGTATCTCACGAATAAATGCTTCAATGTTGTCTTCTAATGCGTCAATTGAAGCGGGCTTGCCTGTATAGACATGAAATTTAACATAGCCCCACAAAAAATAGTCTAAAGGCGTTAAATGGCACGATCTAGGCGGCCAATTGACCGGTCCCGAACGTGAAATAAAATGTTCACCGAATTCGCCTCTCAATAAGTCCATTTTTGCGCGTGCTGTGTGGCATGTGGCACAGTCTTGTGAAACCACATGTCATGCAAGTCAAGCTCTTGCATTTTGGGCAACAAAAAGTTGGATACCATCTCACGGTAGCGCTCACCATTCACAGTTACGTTACGATTCGCATCATCTTTGAAGAATTACGGTCAAATGATGCCACCAGCCCATAAACCGCACCAAACTGTGACTTTTTCTGGATGCATTGGTAGCTCTTGCAATGCTTCTGGCTGATATTCACTTCAAAATCGACAATTCTGCTTATTTACGTACCCATTGAGACAAAAATGAGCTTCGTCGCTGAACACAATTTTTCTGTAAAAAAGTGGATCTTCGGCCAACTTTCCAAGAGCCCATTCACCAAAAATTGTGCGTTGCAATAGGTCGTTCGGCTTCAATTCTTGCACCAGCTGTATTTTGAAAGGCATCACACCTAAATACTTCCGCAAAATTTTCCACGTTGTTGAGTAACAGAGGCCCAATCGCTGCGAACGGTGGCGGCGACGAATCGATAATTGATGGTCATCATTAACACTGGCCGAATCAGCTGCGATATTTTCTTCAGTTCGCACTCTACGTAAGCGTGTTGGTGGTTTAATATCCAACAATGTAAATTTGGTGCGAAATTTAGTCACAACAGCCTGAATAGCCGCTTCAGTGGGTTGATTAAACTGACCATAAAATAGAAGAAGCGGGCGAAGAACTTTTTTAACAGAGCGCGCATTTTGAGCATGATTTTGAAGTTCAAAAAGAGGCTTATAACTTCCTATCCTGTCTGTCGATTTGTCTTGCTTAGAAGTTTATAGGTTTTCGTGTTTTGTTAAAAAATTTCTCAGTTGAATTATATTCTTAAAAATTTTAAAACTACCAATAATATTGTGCATATACTGAAATAGTTTGATTTCAAAATCTATTTTTGTTAACGAGATTTTTAGTCGAAAACCAATTTTTACCAATTTTAGTAGCATTTCTTAAAAAAAAATTATTTCTTATATAAACAAATACAAATTGGATGAATGAAATTTATTGAAGTCAATATCTTCTATTTTATAAAAAATGTACTGAACGTCGAAAACAATATTTTCTGTGAGATAAAAATAAGATTGAAGACAATATTTTTAATTTTTTAAAAGATATTTGAGTCGAAATAAATTTTTAATAAGTTTTAGTCTTGTGTTTTTTAGGTTTTTATTTTTTGTAAAAAAACTGTCAATTCGATTTTTCTCAAAATTTTGCCGAATATTGAAAACAATATTGCTTATAACAAAAAATTATGTTAAAGCCAATATCTTAAAGTCTTGAAAAGATATTTGAGTCGAAAATCAATTTTTACGATCTTTTATTAATTTTTGTTTATTTTTTATTTTTTTTTGTAAGAAAACTGTCAATTGAATTTTTTTTAAATTTTACTGAATGTTGACAACAATATTTTTTAAAAGATAAAATTAGTTTAAGGTCATTATCTCAAAGTTTTGAAAAGATATTTGAGTCGAAAATAAATTCTTACCAACTTTTATTAATTATTTTTTTATTGGTTTTTATTTTTTGTAAAAAAAACTTTCAATTCGATTTTTCTCAAAATTGTACAGAATGTTGAAAATAATATTTCTTATAAGATTAAATTAGTTGGAAGCCATAATCTTAAATTTTCGAAAAGATATTTAAGTCGAAAATCAATTTTTACCACCTTTGAGTAATGTTTTTTATAGGTTTTAATTAAAAAAAAAAAAAATAATGTCAATTCGATTTTTCTCAAAATTTTACCAGATGTTAAAAACATTATTCTTCGTTGCACAAAATTGGTTTCGAGATAAAATCGTTTTTTTTTCAGTTTTTTTGATTTATAAAAAAAAACCGTTAATTGGAATTTTTTCCAAAAATTGATCTCCGTACTTCTGTACGTTCGCGACGTTTTTTTCGTCGTCCAAAGCTCAAGAACCAAAAGAGATATTGACTTTAAATAAATTTTGTTATACAGATAATAAGGCAGAAAGATGCAGAAAGGCTCTCAAGAAAATTGCGTGGATTGTTTTTTTACCATAGCAGTTAAAAAAAAGGTGAACATTTTAGTTAACCCTAAATATCTCATGATCCAATAACGGTAAAGACTTGAATTAAATTTTATATTATGTATTGTAATGTGATACCAAAAAAATATATTTTTGGAAAAAAACCAATTAACGGTTTTTATTATAACTCAAAAAACCTGAAAAAAAATATTTGTCACCTGGAAAATTTTACGAATTAGAAATGATTTTATCTCCAAAACAATTTTGTGCAACGAAGAATAACGTTTTTTGAGAATATCGAATTGACAGTTTTTTTTATAAAAAATAAAAACCTAAAAAAACATTGCTTAAAGTTGGTAAAAGCTGAATTTCGGCTCAAATATCTTTTCAAAAATTTGAGATTATGGCTTCCATTTTATTTTATCTTATAAGATAAATTGATGAATTGACAGTTTTTTTACAATAAATAAAAACCCAAAAAAATGTATAAAAGTTGGTTAAAATTGATTTTCGACTCAAATAACTTTTCAAAACTTTGAGACATTCGCTTTAAACTAATTTTATTTTTTAAAAAAATCTTGTTGTCAACATGTAGTAACATTTTAAGAAAAATCAAATTGACAGTTTTTTTTTCAAAAAATAAAAACCTAAAAAAAACATTACTAAAAGTTGGTAAAAATTGTTTTTCTACTTAAACATCTTTTCAAAAATTAAAAATATTAGCTTAAAACTAATTTTATCTTATAAGAAATATTGTTCTAAACATTCGATAAAATTTTGAGAGAAATCGAATTGACAATTTTTTAACAAAAAATAAAAACCTAAGAAAAGCATTACTGAAAGTTCGTAAAAATTGATTTTCGACTCATATATCTTTTCAAAAATTTGAGATATAGGCTTCAAATTAATATTATTTTATAAGAAATATTGTTTTCAACATTCAGTCATTTTTTTATAAAAATCTAACCGTCAGTTTTTTCATAAAAAATTAAAATCTACAAAAAATAGTACGCAAAGTTGTTAACAATTGTTGTTCGGTTCTCGATATCTCGTGAATAATAGATAAACATTGACTTCAAATTAATTTCATTCATCCAATTTGTATTGGTTTATATAAGAAATAAAGAATTTTAAGAAATGCTACTAAAATTGGTAAAAATCGGTTAACGACTAAAAATCTCGTTAACAAAAATAGATTTTGAAATCAAACTATTTCATCATATCCAAAATATTTTTAGTTATTTTTAATTTTTTTAGAATAATTTAACTGATAACTTTTTTAACAAAACACGAAAACCTACAAACTTTTAAGCATGGAAGTTATCAGTGTGGGTCGCATCCCAGCCTCTTTTTTAATTATTATCTACCATAGTAATGTCATGTTTCATTCAAATCTCCAGTTAGAAATTATTTACGAATGCAATATACTTGCCTATATGTCCCAAGTATAAAATATTGAACAGTTTTAAATTACTCGTATTTTGAAAAGTATGCTGAGTCAAATATTTTAGCAACGTTTTCTCGTATTTTGTACTTTAAATAAATATTACTTATTCCTATAACGATTTGGTAGGACAATGTTTACATAAAATGGAATTGGGCAGAATATAAATAAATCACAAAGTAATAAAGTTCAGCTTTCAGTTGAATGAAAAAACATGATCAACTGTCATCGTGGCGTAAGTAAACTTGACTTGATAGTTAGGGAGATTTTTCTTAACTTACTTTCCAGTCAACTTCCCAATGAAACTGCCTTAATTGGAAGGCAAATTTTTGGCAGCTGGCCAATCAGATGCTAGAAACTTGCCTTACTTTCAAGTCCCTTATGTCGGCTGAACCTGCCCAGTGTCTTAACCAAACTTTTTAGCTTGCTTTTTAGCTTAAGGATTGAATTACATATATGTACATATTCGAACGAAATGGTACGTTTATTCGTCGCAATATGTCACACAGCTTTTGACACAAGTGATTTATTGAGGAAAACTTTTGGAAACATGAATATTTTCTGTGGTAATATACGCCAATAAGCCTGAACGATTGACCACTTGAAAGACAACACCTACCGTGTTATTGCCAATATACTACTACAAATGTTGGAAAGAAGTCATCGAAAATTGGAAATCCAGATCCAAACCAGATGTGTAAGGAGATTATCGTTAGAATAAAGTAAATTTCATTTTAATTTCAAAAATAATCTTTGTTTTATTTGATTAATGAAGTTGTACATCTCTAAAAAAACACCCTTTACGAGTTAGTGTAGTGCTGAATTCTGGGTTAATTTGTATTTTTTGCGATTACTATTGTACATAAAAAACACATTTAATGCCATAATTATGTATCTACTATATAAATAAAGTAATTATTATAGATTAAAACAATTTCCCACAAATAAACTTATAGACAGTTAATCATTACCTAATAAAGTTAAACAATATGAGTAAAAAAAAAAAACAATAATATTAATCTTATCATTTTTTACATGGTCGCAGACAAGGTAGTGTATTTTACTGCCTATCTGATTATTTAATCGATTCTATTTTTGTGTACAAATCAAACTTTTTTTCAATTGAATTGTATAAATATATAAAATACATGTATGAAAACAGACGAAGTTAACTAAATTCGGTATTTCATAAGCAATGGATTATGTAAATCAAATGATATTTATTTGATGTATGTAAATAAAAAGGTTAGCCTGCTCTGGATTTATTATGTTAACTTAAAATTAATATACAACTTGAACATAGTTTGTTTTTTCTTATTATCATCCTCTACATCAGTTAAACTTTTGTACGTACTTAAATTACATTCATTTAAAAGGAATTGGCATAATTTAAATCTTTTATCTTTAAATAAAAGATAATTTTTTTTTAAATATGTACATTTGTTTTTGTTTAAAATTATTATATTCCTGGTACTCCACCTCTGCGATTTCAACGAGAAATACATATTTCTTTTTTTCTAAGAACCAATTTAAAATTTTGTACTTGAATAAATGAGAAAGAATATGACTAATTGTTATATGAATCAATTCTCAAATTTTTCGACTTGTCAAACCTCCAAGAATAAACAAGGCTAATTTGTATGATTAGTTTTGCATTACACTTCAGTCCAGAATATTAACATTATTAATAAAAGTTATGTATTTACTTAAGTTAAACTGGGAAATTTTTGAAGCATTGAAAAAACAACTTGCAATTGTTGGCTTTTCTTATAAACCATAGATAAATCTTAGTATCAAAATGAATGGAATTTTTAAATAGAAAAAATAAAGTACGTATACGCCTCGGAGTGCTAATTTTGTTTTTAATAACACCGTTGTTTTTAGTATAATAGGTATTTGCTACAGATTAAATTAATAAATTAACAATTTTTAAAGTTGTTTATTCATTTTTAAAGTCACGCTATGAAAATTGTGTAGTTGAAAAGACTTACTTATAATGTTTTGTTTTAAAATGATATTTAGTCTAATATCCAAGTTTTCTACAAAATAACCCAATTTTTGGACAATATTCAGTAATTACACAAATTAGTCGACCTTTTTTTTAATGAATCTCATGTACATATACAAAGAAGCTGGGATGGGAGCCTTACTCATAATTTTCAATTCGCACCGTCTGTTCTTCTTAGCGAAATCATCTTCTCAGCGAAATCATCTATTGTTTTACAGATTTCTAAAACTGTGGGTTTTTAGATACGAAGTTCACGTAGAAAGTGGATCACCCATTTCAAAAACAAAAAGAGGCTGGGATACGACCCACACTGATAACTTCCCATCCCGTTTGTCAATTTGTCTTGCTTAAAAGTTTGTCTATACGTATCAATTTTTACCATATTTGCGTACTATTTTTTGTAGTTTTATTTTATTAAATATCGAAAACAATATTTTCTGTGAGATAAAATTATAAAAACATTTTTAATTTTTAAAAAGCTATTTGAGTCGAAAGTAAATTTTTACCAAGTTTTAATATTGTTTTTTTTTTAGGTATTTATTTTTTGTAAAAAAAACTGTTAATTCGATTTTTCTCTAAATTTTATCGAATGTTGAAAACAATATTTCTTATAAGATAAAATTAATTTGAAGCCAATGTCATACATTTTTGAAAAGATATTTACGCGGAAAAACAATTTTTACCAACTTTTGTTAAATTTTTTTTAGGTTTTAATTTTTTGTAGAAAAACTGTCAATTCGATTTTTTTTTCAACATTTTTCAGAATGTTGAAAACAATATTTCTTATAAGATAAAAGTTTGAAGCCTTAATCTCAAGTTTTTGAAAAGATATTGGAGTCGAAATTCAATTTTTACCAACTTTGGGTAATTTTTTTTAGGTTTTTATTTTTTATAAAGAAAACTGTCAATTGGATTTTTCTCAAAATTTTATCAGATGTCAAAAACATTATTCTTCGTTGCACAAAATTGTTTTGGAGATGAAATCATATTTTGGTCGTAAAATTTTCGAGGTGAAACATTTTTTTTTTCAGTTTTTTTTTTATTTATAAAAAAAACCGTTATTTGGATTTTTTTTTTCCAAAAATATACTTGTTTTGTATCACGTCACAATATGTAATATAAAATTTAATTCAAGTCTCTAATTTTCACCATTTTTTAAACTGCTATGGTAAAAAAACCACCTACGCAATTTTCTTGAGAGCCCTTTCTGCATCTTTCTGCCTTATTATCAGTATAACAAAATTTATTTGAAGTCGATATCTCTTTTGGTTTGTGAGCTATGGACGACGAAAAAAACGTCGCAAACGTACGGACGTACGAACGTACGTATGTCGTACACACGCACGCACAGACATCTTTCCAAAAATCTTTTATTTCGACTCTAGGGACCTTGAAACGTCGAGAAATGTCAAAATTTTCAATTTGACAAATCGGACCCATTACAATAACTTCCTATGGGAAGTTAAAAATGTTTAGAAAAACTTTATTTTATTATTTCAAGATATCACTTAAACAGAGCAGAATTTTCAGAAGAGACATTCAACAAAAGAGTTTTAATTTTGAACCTTATCCCGATAAATTTCTCCAGGTACTTATTTACTTTGCAATAACATCGTATTGGGAAATTTTTGCAAACATTTATATTTTTTTAATTATAAATAAATAAATATTTAGTGTTTAAAAGACAAAGTTATTAATTTGAGGAATAAGTTTTGAAAATAAATCATATTTAATTGATTAACGTGTTTGAAATTTTGAAATATTGGTAAAATGTTTTTTAGAGTAATCATGAGATTAAAGTTTTACAAACAATCATTTGACGAAACAATTCATACATATTAAAAACAAATTAAATTATTTTTTTTCATTATATTTATTTTTTTATTTTATTAAACTTTTTGTACAGTGTTGTATTTTTTTGAAAAGTAATAAAATATATATAATAAATTAATCGATTCAATTTAAACAAAAAATATGTTTTATTTTTGAGCACAGACAGTTTTTCCAAAAAATATATAATCATAAGCAAGGATAGAACTTTACTAACTTTGCCTTGTTTTTGGTTAAACAGAAGATGAAATCGACTTTCGACAAACATGTTTCAAGCCCTGGTGTTTGCAAATATATGTATTTTATTTTGCCTTTTTTGCCCTTTTTATACCATAATTGCCTTTTTTTTGCCTTTCTTCGCCATTGTTGCCTTTTTCTGCCTTGTTTGCTTTTTTATTAAATTTTGTTAAGAAATATCTAATAATTGGCTTAGCATTAAAGGAAATGCGAACATAAACCTGAAGAGATGCAACTCGATGCTCTGCTGGATTGCTTGAGAAAACATTATTCACCGACCGGCAACGTCATAGCTGAAAGGTTCAAGTTTTATAACCTCAAGCAAACGAAAGGTGAAAAAATTTCCGATTTCGTAGTGAGGTTAAAATTTTCCTCGCAGAAGTGTGCATTTCCCTGTACGATCTTAGACGAAATGCTTCGAGATATTTTTATAGTCGGTTTGGTGAACAACCGATGGCAGCAAACGTTGATCGAAATTGGGAAGACGTTAACTTTTGACGAGGCTGTTAATAAAACTCTCAATTTCGAACTGACATGACGGAAGCCGAAACACGTGCTATCAACACCTCGGCAACAATTAATCAATTTCATAAAAGAACAAGGAACCATGGAATGTTCAAGAACAGTCGGGAAAGTCAAAGTCGTAAGCCGTTAAATCGTCCGAAAGTTCATTCGAAAGGTGGTCGTCTTCAGTCTCCAAGAGAAGAGTGTCCAAGATGTGATCGTAGTCATCTTGAAAATGCCAAGTGTCCTGCTGTCAATTGGTCATGTTATCGTTGTAAAAAACGCGGTCATATTGCTTCAAAATGTAGAGCAAAAAAAATGGTCTACTTTGACGAGGAAGAGGGTGAAGATTCGTCGGATGGAGATAGTCAGGAGGCGGACTTGTATGAAGGGATCTACTGGTACTCCAACCTCAACAAAATAAATGCTCCGGTTTTCATCGATGTCTTGATTGCGAACAAACCATTGAAAATGGAAGTCGATTGCGGTGCTTGCACGAGTGTGATTAGTCAAGAGGGTTATAATGAACATTTCTCTAAGCTAAGTATTCGTCCTTATGACAAATTATTCACAGTCACTGGTGAAAATATTTCAGTTTTAGGTAAAATTGTGGTTCCTGTGCGTTTGGTTGGTCATCACATTGGTGAGGAAAAGTCATTACACCTCGTGGTAATAAAGACATCAAACAAGAATTTTATGCCGTTGATGGGTCGTGTTTGGATGGACGTCTTGATTCCGGGATGGCGTGAAAAAATATTTTCCAACACGAATTCAAACCAACAGCTTCTATCGGTCCGGGAAGACACCAAAACGAAGAATATTTCAGTGACAGATTCAGTTAAAAGTAGCGTTAAATATTCAGGTATTGAAACTGAAAAATATTTCGTAGAATTTTTAAAATCGAATTTTCCAAACGTGTTTAACGCGTCCTTAAAACATCCAATCAAAGGGCACGTAGCCCAAATAGTTTTAAAAGACGGGGCGATGCCAATTTTTTGTAAACCATATAGTCTTCCTTATGCCTTGCGCGAGCCGGTAGAAATAGAACTCCGAAAATTGTTGGCCGATGGTATATTGGAGCAAGTTCAGCATAGTTCATGGGCAACCCCAATAGTTGTAGTGGAAAAAGCGAACAAGAAAATTAGAATTTGTTTAGATTGCAAAATAACGATAAATAAATTTATTTCATTGCAATATCATCCACTTCCTCGTTTTGATGACATATTCGCAAGTCTGTCAAATTGTAAATATTTCATAAAAATCGATTTTTCAGGAGCGTATCACCAATTGTTAGTTGCGCCCGAATCTCGTGAGCTTCTGACAATTAATACACACTTAGGATTGTTTAGATATACTCGTTTACCTTTTGGAGTTAGTTGTGCTCCTGCAATTTTCCAATCAACCGTGGAAAAGATTTTATTTGGAATAAAAAATGTTGCTTGTTTTTTGGATGATTTGATAATTGGTATGGTGAGTCGGCTTCCAAATGCATTAGTTTGTGCATTTCTGTTTTTGAAAGATTAAGTCAACATGAAGTTAAGATTAACATCCAAAAATGCAAATTTCTAGTAACCGAAGTTTCATACTTAGGTCATGTTTTATCATTTAACGAAATAAAGCCCAATCCAAAAAAGGTGGATGCTGTTATTAAAGCCCCAGCTCCAAAAAATCTCCAACAAGTACAAGCTTACCTCGGTCTTTTGAATTATTATTCTCATTTCATACCGGAACTGTCTACCAAATTATCCGTGCTCTACAGACTTTTAAAAAAAGGCGTTGAATTTAAATGGTCGAAAGATTGCCAAAAAGTTTTTGATGAGTCTAAAACATATTTGTTGAAAAATAAAGTTCTTGCTCTCTACGATCCGAAAAAACCTTTGGGAATGTATGCGGACGCAAGTCCATACGGTTGCTCAGCAATTCTTGTTCATTTCGTAGATGGAACTGAAAAACCAATTTTGTTTGCGAGCTGCACATTAAGTGACAGTGAACGGAATTATTCGCAGTTACACCGCGAGGCATTAGCTATAATTTTTGGAATCCGGAAATTCCATAAATATATTTACGGACTAAAGTTTCAGTTATTTAGTGATCATGAACCTTTAAAAGAAATTTTCAACCCAAAAAAGTCAAATTCTTCAGTAGCAATTGGTAGACTAAAAAGATGGTCGGTTATTTTATCAATGTACGACTATGAGATAAAATTTAGACCAGGTAGACTTATGGGTCACGTTGATGCCCTCTCACGTCTACCCCTAAATGAGCCAAGTGGTATCCCCGAAGACGGAATGGATTGTATAAATTTTTTCAATGAGGGGAATGAAATTCCGTTAGACTTCGAAGAGATTTGTAAATCGCAAAAATTGTGTAATGTCTTAAATAAAATTTATAATTTTGTAAAATTCGGTTGGCCTTCAAAGAATGACGGTGAAATGAATTCATATTTTTTAAAAAGGCACAATTTTCATACAGAAAATGGATGCCTGTATTATTTACATAGAATAGTTGTTCCAAATAATTTAAAAACACAAATATTGAAAGTTTTACATACGAATCATAATGGCATGGTCCGAATGAAAATGTTAGCTAGGTCATATGTTTGGTGGATGAAAATAGACGATGACATTGAGAAAAGGTTTTGTTGTTCGTAATACACGCTTCACCGTATATGAACAAAAGTGGCAAAACTCTACAAGGTGTACTCGAAATTGTTTCACGAAATTTGCGTCGCTAACGAACGGTGTAAACAGAGTTTGTGAAAGCATACGCAGTCACTACTCAAAAATTGACGCCTTCGTGTCGAACTTGAAAAAAGTATTTCTGAAGACTCCATCTCGGATTGCTATTTTTAAGGATATGGAACCTGAGTTTGTTTGAAACTGAATTTGAAGTCGTATTTTTTTAATTTCCATTTAAACTAGGTTTTAACTCTCTGGGATATTTGGTTAGAGGCAGCAGCATATTATGCGGGATATTTTGCTCGGATCAAAAAAATCAGCGCTCTCGAAGATGAAAAAATTGATTGAAGATGAAGAACATTAAAGTCAATTTTGGGTTTTTAGTCGATCCGAAAAACATATTTTCAAAGACCTACAAAAAACAGGTATATTTAAGAGTTTGTACCTACTTTTATTTATGCTTACAATATTCTCATCAAGGAACATTGGCGAAGTGCTGCCTGTTTTGAAAGACATTGAAGAAAATTTAAAAAAAGCAAAAGGGCCGAGGAAGTCTTGAAGAAGTTTACTGCCGTTTTCAATGGAAACAGAGGTCTTAAAACGATTGAGCAGATAAATTCTATAATAAACGGCGACGTGGATTCCAAACTTCCAGGAAACATTGAAGTGAATACAGTCAAACGGCAACGCCATTGCCAACTTAAATTATTATTTTCTATCATTATATATTATATAGAATTCCAAAATATTAAAAATTATTAGGGTCAAAGGGGGTAATTGTAAACGATTTTGCATTTTTTTATTTTTTTTCACTTGTAATGTTTGTAACAGCTTAACAATGCAATGTCAAACATTTTTGTTTATTCTACTTAAGTTTGGATTGTATTATCTATCAAAGAGTAGTAATCTTAATGGCGTTTGTTTATTAGTTTTCATAAAATTTGATGTTTACATTTACCCCCCTAGTTTTTTAAGTAAACGAGAAAAATGGGGTAAATGAAAACGGTACCAGTCGTCTTACCATTGTAGAAAGGGGTAACCAAGTTCTCTCTTATTATATATGTAGGTACCTAATAGACCAAGGAGATCATCCTTATCGCAAGTGTAACCAGCACGAGATCTGAAATAAGGCACCTTGCTACAGTGTCCTCCACGTCTGACGAAAGTGCTGGTTTTCTGCCTCTAGTTATAATGACAGTAGGATTTTTCCCTTCACCGATCCTCTGACGTGTATGATGGAGCTGTGGTTTTTAGTTGATATGTACGTGGCATCTTTTTGATATAAAATATTGTTAGATCAACACCAAAGCCATGGAAAATGAATGTTTACAATTATCCAAAATTGTTCACTTTTACCCCATTTCGGTGTTTACATTTACCCATGATAGGAACATAATGGGGTAATTGTAAACAGCTAATAACTTTTAGATTTTGTTATACAGACAAATAAAAACATATAGCATGCATTTATACTTATATTTCACTTTCTTAAAGATAAAATTTAACTTACTTCGATCGCCTTTGTTTGTTTTGCAACAATTTTAATTAGCACTGAAAAACTTAAAAACACAGAAAAACGAAAGACTCATGGAAACGAACAAAACATAAATAACCCTTTGACAGATAAGGCCTTCCACGCGTCAATATGATTTAAATATAATGTCTTTTCAAATAGTTTCATGGCATGCTTCAAATTATAAACGGTTTTGAGAAAATTAAGTGTGTTTACAATTACCCCTATTTACGATTACCCCCCTTGACCCTATTATTGTAATATTGAAGATAAATAATAAATAATTTAAATATCCTTAAAAAAAAAATCCTTAATATCCATTGAAGTGAATAATGTTGAAAGTTTTAGATGGGCTCCACTCGTTTCAGCTGTTGAGAGATCATTTAGCTCCTTCACAGCCCTTCTAAAAGACAACCGAAGAAGATTGCTACCTGAGAACTTTAAAAAACTCTTGGTAGTCCAATGGTACTATAATTAAATGTATTTTTGTTTATTTTCCTAGTATTTTTTAATAGATGCATTTTCTTTGCCTTTAATTTTTTAATTTTTTAGGTCAACAAAATCCTAACCCTGATCATATTCATAAGTAATAACAAATAGGGCTCGCAAGTTAACCTTATTCTCATTTGTTTTGTTTCAATTAAGTATCACTTTCGGAAATCATAAATTGACATTTTTCATCTAGCGAATAATTCAATCAATAATTTTAGCTTATAAAGGGCATCAACGGAAAGTTACCATTAGATTAAGCGTCCAAAATCCTTTTCTCACCTTTTATGTAAGCGGTAACCAAAATAAAAAAAAAAATACTTCAATTACTTTTTCAAAACCAAAAAAGAGGCTGAGATGCGACTCACATTGATAGCTTTCCATTCGTGCCAGTCTAACGATATTTTTAAAAGTTTTACAAAATATTAATATCAATATTTGTGTAGAATAAGAAAGTTTAAAGTCAATATCTTTCTTAAGCTATGATTACACGGTCAACGAAATCGGTCAACGCGTTGACTCTCTGACGTCACAAAAAATACATATTTTCTCCGTCATCTCACCGTCAACGTTTACAGTATCAATGCTTAAAACATTGACTATCACACGATTGACACTATTGGGTCAATGTTGTCCCAAATTACGTTGACGCACAGGTGTGTCAACCTGACTTTTACTCATCAGTGTCAATGTATTGACTCGCAAAACTTTGATAATCACACGGTTTGACACAAAGCAAAAAAGCCGTCAGCACAAGTCAAAGTTATTTTGAGGAAATATAATAAATATTGTGAGTTTATTAATGCACATAATTATATAGATATATTTAACTTTAGTGCAATTCATTTTCAGATAAAAAGCAATAGCAATGACAAAAAGAAATATGGAGATAGCGGTTTTGGCCGCATACATTTTAGAAAGCAGCACGGACGATGAGCACGAGGACAACATCCGCAGTGCAAGGCCTTCACGAAAACAGCGTTCGGTTTGGACAAAAAATTGGTTGAAGGTTTGGGAGAAAGAAGGATTTGGTGTAAAATTATTACGCGAATTGCGCGCTGAGGAACCAACTTTATATCGAAATTTCCTCCGCATGTGCGCAAGACAGTTTGATTACTTGCTGGCGCTGGTGAAGCCTCACATACAAAAACAAAATACAAAAATGCGGACGAGCATTCCTGCCGAGGTGCGATTGGTCCTCACACTGCGATTCCTCCTCCGCCCGAGTGATAAGAAAATCATACATGACTCGCATCAGCCCTGCTTCAAGCCGCAACGAATCATTTACAGGTAACGCGCGAAGATTTCGCTCGACGAGTTCACCAAAGGCCGTGTACCTATCATTTTGCTGCGATCTTGTTTGCAAATTCGTAAGAACCTCGGCAGCCAAATCCTTCATGCTCCCGGATTTTCTGGAATTTGATCTTGGTGACGCTGATGAACTTTTTTGTTTTTTTCCAGCCGGAAGTAGATTTTCTTCGACGTTTTCGGAGCTGAATTGCTGATTCAATTCATGCAGAATTGAAGCATCCGTGTAGGCCCCCTCCTTAAAAAATATATGTACATATGTATATTTTACGATTGAATTTATACAAAAAATATAAGCTTACCAAGGGCAATGTTGAAACTGATTCTACTGATTGAAGCACTTCGGCAGACTCAATGAACATCATTTCGGAAAAGTGAGCCCATGACACGGTCGCTATTTCCGAAGTGCCTTGGCCCGATTTTTTGGCTCGGATCTTGCCTAAATTTGCCTTGAAGAGGCTACGAAGGGCGTTCCATTTGTTTCTAGCTTCAAAGCTATCGACATTTTGGATCCCTAGCTCCTCAGCCCTTGTTTCCAGCACTCAGCTCCAGCTTTAAAATTTCAATATATGTATGTCCTGTTTTGTTTTTTAACTTCCCATAGGAAGTTATTGTAATGGGTCCGATTTGTCAAATTGAAAATTTTGACATTTCTCGACGTTTAAAGGTCCCTAGAGTCGAAATAAAAGTTTTTTAGAAAGATGTCTGTGCGTGCGTGTGTACGTACGTCCGTACGTCCGTACGTCCGTATGTCCGTACGTTCGCGACGTTTTTTTCGTCGTCCATAGCTCAAGAACCAGAAGAGATATCGACTTCAAATAAATTTTGTTATACAGATAATAAGGCAGAAAGATGCAGAAAGGGCTCTCAAGAAAATTGCGTGGGTGGTTTTTTTACCATAACAGTTTAAAAAAAAGGTGAAAATTTTGGTTAACCCTGAATATCTCATGAACCAATGACGCTAGAGACTTAAATTAAATTTTATATTATATATTGCAACGTGATACAAAGCAATTGTATTTTTAGAAAAAAATCCAATTATCGGTTTTTTTTATAAATCAAAAAACTGAAAAAAAAATTTGTCACTTCGAAAATTTTACGACTAAAATATGATTTCATCTCCAAAACAATTTTGTGCAGCGAAGAATAATGTTTTTGACATCTGATAAAATTTTGAGAAAAATCGAATTGACAGTTTTTTTACAAAAAATAAAAACCGAAAAAAAATTTAACAAAAGTTGGTAAAAATTGATTTTCGACTCAAATATCTTTTCAAAACTTTAAGATATTGGATTCAAACTAATTTTATCTTTTAAGAAATATTGTTTTCAACATTTGATAGAATTTTGAGAAAAATCTAATTGACAGTTTTTTTACAAAAAATAAAATCTAAAAAAAAAACAATACTAAAACTTGGTAAAAATTTACTCTCGACTCAAATAGCTTTTCAAAAATTAAAAATATTGGCTTCAAACTTATTCTATTTCACAGAAATTATTGTTTTCGATATTCAGTAATTTTTTTATAAAAATCCAACAGTCCGTTTTTTCAAAAAAAAAATAAAATCTACAAAAAATAGTACGCAAATTTGGTAAAAATTGATGTTCGGTTCTCGATATCTCTCAAATTAATTTCATTCATCCAATTTGTAAAAATTTAAGAAATGCTACTTAAATTGGTAAAAATTTGTTTTCGACTAAAAATCTATTTAACAAAACTAGATTTTCAAACTAAACTATTTCTTTATATAAAAAATATTGTTGGTAATTTTAAAATTTTTAAGAATAATTTAACTGACAACTTTCTTAACCCAACGCGAAAACCTACAAACTTTTAAGCAAGACAAATCGACAGACGGGATGGGAAGTTATCAGTGTGGGTCGCATCCCAGCCTCTTTTTTATTTTTTGAATTAAATGATGTAAAAAAACCAGGGCCATGTTTTTGTTTATATGTATAAAAATCACAGTCAAACTGAGACGATGACACGGTATTTAATTCTGCCCCGTCAACGCTGAGACACGGTCATTGCGATGACACGACTCCGTCAACGCGTCCCAATGACTTTGACAGAGAGATTACACGGTCATCGAAAAAAGTCAATGCGTTGACCCAAAAATGTGTGTCAACGAGAGTGTCATCGTACCCGTCAACGCAATGACACCAGTTTTCGTTGACAATCACACGAAGTGACACTCTTGGGACAGATTGTGACGTCATTTTAACGTCAGAGAGTCAACGCATTGACCGATTTCGTTGACTGTGTAATCATAGCTTTAGTTCTCAAGATACGTTAGTGTAAAATTTTATCAAATTTGGCAGCATTTTTTGAAAGGTTTTTATTTCTTGAAAAAAAAAATACGAAACAGATTTTTCTAAGAACATTATTTTACATTAACAACAAAATTTTGCATGGATTGAAATAATTTTGAAGTCAATACCATCATTATATTAGAATCAAACATCAGTTATTACCAATTGTGTGTAGTATTTTTTGTAGATTCTTATTTTGTATTAAAAAAAATTGTTAATTGGATTTTTTTAAAAACGTTACGAAATGTTGGAAACAATATTTTTCATAAGATAAAATTTGTTTGAAGGCAATTTCTTTAATTTTTTCGAGTCAAAATCAATTTTTACCAACTTTTAATAGTGTTTAAAGGTTAAAGGTTAAAGTTTAATTTTTGTAAAAAACCGATACTTCGAATAAGTTTACCAGATGTCAAAAACGTAATTTTTCGTAATTCTTCAATACAATTATTTCAGAGTTAATATCATATTTTGTTCGTAATAGAAATTCGAAGTTTAAATTTTTTTGTTCAGTTTAATTGATTTAAAAAAGAACCGTAACTTTAATTTTTTTTCAAATCCAAACTTATTTGGGATCACGTCACATTAAAAAAATTACAAATTTTATTGAAGTTGCTTCACTTTTTTTTTTAAATGCCAAAATAGTAAAAAAAAACACTACATTTTTTAGAAGTCCAATTTTCATCTTTTGGTGTTATAACCTGTAAAACAAAATGTATCTGAAGTCGTTATGTCTATTGGTTCTTGAGATATGGACGACGAAAATGGTATCCTTAACGTACAGACGTACAAACGTATGAACGTACATTCAATTGAACAAAAATGTATAGGTTCACTTGGGCGTATACGCACTTTATATAACATTTTGAAAAAAAGGCATCTACATACATATATGTACATATATATTTGATTTTTATTCCACCATTGTTTTTTATCCATCATGTCATAGTTAGTTATAGAAAATTTGATATTTTTGTTTAAACCATCAAAAAAAAATAATAAAATAATTCCAAAGTTATTTCCATACAAAACATCATTAATTCAAAATGTGTTCGATCCCCAGGAGGGGGATTATTTTATCCCTACATTAATTGGAATAGATTCTTATTATTCATACAGGTAGGTATTATATATTTACATGTATCTTATGCATATACATACATACTTACCCTACATATTATAAATATCTTAGCAAACTTACTTCCGGTTTTATCCCAATCTCCCAAAAGCCAAGTTCAATTAAAATCTTTCTTAGGGCCTTCATTTTAATCATCTTCAAAAACAAAAAATAAAACAAAAAGTTACAACCTGACCCTGGGAAAATGTACTTATTCCCATTTCCATTTTCGTCCTACCTATCTACAAAAACAAAGCAACAAAAATGGTAGGAAGGTAAAACCATGTAAGATACCTATATATTCCCTTTCCCCCCCCCCCCTTTCTATTACCAACATAGATATACCTATGTAAGTTTTCATATCCAACCTTCCCTGAATTAATGTTTTCTTTTTCTATCGTCCTTGCCACCTGATATTGCAAGCAGAACGAAAAAATAGAAAATGAAATACAACAACAAAAACAATCGAAAACAAGAAAAGAGAAAATATCTATGTACATCTACCTTCTGTACTTCAAAATATCGCACACAATATAACACATGAACTTCTCGAACATGCCACTCAATCAGCTCTTCATAGTCGTACGCGGTAAAAGCAATTATGATGCTATTGCTTTTTTTCTTTTATTCTATTCTTCGTTTTTTGTTTTTTGTTTTTGTGTTGCATGCATCGAATCATAAACTCTTTTCATACCAAAATCAAAATATCTATACGAAGGTACGAATATGAGATGTAGTTAGCAAAGCACATAGCACCAGGCTTGCCATAGTGTCTATGCATCATAAATTGGGCTATCTTTATCCAAAATTCCTGAAAACAAGTACCCGTGGTGTGATGGTTAGAGCATAGGACTGCTTGAGTTCTTGGATTTAAACCCTGCCCGTAACACCTAAAGTTTTTTTTCACGGGTATTGACTCTTGCGAGAAATTGCCAAATCCTCCAGGATTAATTGTTGTCATGTAAAGTGCTTTCTAAAATGTTCCATTCGGATTTGGCATAAAAGTGTTGGTAAACTCCAACCCTCACAAGACTCGCACTCAGGAATGGTTGAGAGTTGTAAGTAAATGGACTTATTTATTTATTTGAGCTATTTTAAAAATTATTTTTCGGACCACTCAATTAAAGTTGTATTGGACGGGTTCAAATTTGATATCCACAAAATAAACGCTGGTGTGCCTCAAGGCTCCGTTTTATCTCAGACACTCTTTTTTAACTTCCCATAGGAAGTTATTGTAATGGGTCCGATTTGTCAAATTGAAAATTTTGACATTTCTCGACGTTTCAAGGTCCCTAGAGTCGAAATAAAAGATTTTTAGAAAGATGTCTGTGCGTGCGTGTGTACGTACGTTCGTACGTCCGTACGTCTGTACGTTCGTGACGTTTTTTTCGTCGTCCATAGCTCAAGAAACAGAAGAGATATCGACTTCAAATAAATTTTGTTATACAGATAATAAGGCAGAAAGATGCAGAAAGGGCTCTCAAGAAAATTGCGTGGGTGGTTTCTTTACCAATGCAGTTTAAAAAAAAGGTGAAAATTTTGGTTAAACCTAAATATCTCATGAACCAATGACGTTAGAGACTTGAATTAAATTTTATATTATATATTGTAAGTGTAACGTGATGTAGAACAATTATATTTTTGGAAAAAAATCCAATTAACGGTTTTTTTTATAAATCAAAAAAACTGAAAAAAAAAATTTGTCACCTCGAAAATTTTACGACCAAAATATGATTTTATCTCCAAAACAATATTGTGCAACGAAGAATAATGTTTTTGACATCTGATGAAATTTTGAAAAAAATCGAATAGACAGTTTTTTTTATAAAAAATAAAAACCTAAAAAAACATTACTCAAAGTTGGTAAAAACTGAATTTCGACTCAAATATCTTTTCAAAAACTTAAGATTAAGGCTTCAAATTAATTTTATCTTATAAGAAATATTGCTTTCAATATTCATTAACTTTTTTAGAAAAATTTAACAGTCAGTTTTTTCATAAAAAATTAAAATCTACAAAAAATAGTACGGAAAATTGGTAAAAATTGATGTTCGGTTTTCAATATCTCGTATAATAGAAAACATTGACTTAAAATTAATTTCATTAATCCAATTTGTATTTGTTTCTATTGGATAAAGACTTTAAAGAAATGGTACTAAAATTGGTAAAAATTGATTTTCGACTAAAAATCTCGTTAACGAAAATAGATTTTGAAATCAAACCATTTTATCATATGCAAAATATTGATGTGTAATTTTAAATTTTTTTTTAAATAATTCAACTGAAAACTTTTTTAACAAAACACGAAAACCTACAAACCTTTTGAGCAAGACAAATCGACAGACGGGATGGGAAGTTATCAGTGTGTGTCGCATCCCAGTCTCTTTTTTGTTTTTATAAACGGCCTTTTTTCTGAAAAATTTGACCCAGTTGATTGTTTCGCTGATGACATTACCCTCAGCTTTTTATATTCGTTTGTTGATTCTCATTCTTGACTTTTGGATGTGAACTACTAATGGCAGCGTAGGCTAAGCTCATCAAATTCTGATCTTGACAGCTTTGTCCGATGGGAAATCGAAAACCGTGCAGAATTTAATGCTTCGAAAACTCAATGCTCTCTACTGTCCAAAAGCGTAACCCTCCCCCCAATGCCACTATCCATGGGTGGTACTGGCATCGAGGAGACTGAACAGCTTTCAGTTCTAGATATGTGCATAAAAAACAATATCTTGTGGAGTTATCTCATATTTGACATCGCCAGAAATACTTCGACGATGCAAAAAGGTTTTTACCCCTTCTGATCTGGCTATGATTTACAAGGCTTTTATTTGTTCAAAATTTAAATATTATAATTGCCATTTTAAAACTGATGCTCTAAAAACGTACTTGAGTCTTTTGGATAGAATTGAAAAAAAAGAGCTCTAAAAATAAAAAGTGATCGTTCTATTAATGAGACAAGGCCTTATGCCTATCATTGTTTAAGCAAAATTTTCACAAGCAATGTTCTAGTGAAATAGTCTTTTGCATTCTTCCCCTCCGTAGTACCCGTAGCGTGATGGTTAGTGCGTTGGACTGTCATGCAAGGGGTCTTGGGTTCAATCCCTGCCTGTGCCACCTGACTTTTTTCACGGGTACTGCCTCTTTGCGAGGAATTGACAAATCCTCCAAGAGTAATTCTTGTCATGAAAAGTGCTTTCTCAAATTAGCCGTTCGGATTCGGCATATAAACTGTAGGTCCCTTCCATCTCTGACAACATTACTCGCACACAGGAATGGTTGAGAGTTGTAAGTCACTAGGCCCTGGTTCCTCATGGACTGTTGCGCCACCTAATTTATTTATTTATTTTTATTCTTCCCCTCCAAATAATTTAACTGTAATAACCCTGTTCTTCTAGGAATGACCATTTGTTTAACTCTTAGCCCAGTTTCAAACTTATTGTAAAATACGGATATTCTTTTTTTAGTCGCACTACCCGAATATGGAATGCTTTACCAGACTCTATATTTTCCATTCATTACAATCTGCAGATCCTATCCTCCTTTCCTAATTGCTAGCACTGTGTTAAATCATTATAAGGGTATTCATAACCCCTCGAAAATACAATAATTTTTTATCAAGGGTAAAGGTGAAAAACAAACAGTCAAGAATAAAAATCTTTGTCTTGTCAATAGTTATGACTTATTGGTCTTCATTTGATTAATTAAAAGAATTTTTATGAAGCCTTGATTTTAATAATTGAAAATTTAGAATGAAACAACAACAACTTGTGTGTGCTACCACCAAGTTCATAGGCTGGAGTTATAGCTATTTCACGGGGGCCAACCCGATCATCAGACTCCTTTAGTGGTGCTTAATCGCTTTTTTGTTCAATTTAATTATTGAAAGAACTTTTGCCCGAGATGGGCTTGAACAAGCGACCTAGCGTGTGAGGAGCTAGTGCACTACGCACTACGCCACCGCACCCACATGAAAGTTGTAAGCCAATTACAGGTTTTTTCGTTCTATCGAACTATACTGAACCGATTAGCATTTTTCTAAGTACACACAAGTAATTGTTGTTGTTTTATTCAGGTTCTTTCTATCTTGATTTTAATGGTTTCATGCTTGATTTCAAATACGAACTCCAATCTCAACAATCTGCTCAACATTTTAAAAATACATGTTTTAAACATTATTTTTATATTTGTCCACTAAGTTTCAAAAACTTGGTGTGATAGCCTTACTAAGACAACGATTTGTCCTTTTGTGGTTCAAAACCCCTTTTAGCGTACATGGTTAAGCGTTTCTTTAAGATTAATGTAAGACTGGTAAAATCTAACAACCTATGAACATTATTCGAACATTTTATGAAATATTTCAACTAAGTTATTTTCAGTTATATTTTAAGTAAGGTCATCAAATCTGCTAGATTTCATTTTTGAAGACCATAAAAATGATTTCCACTACGTTTAAAAACAAAAATGTGTTGGCTTTTTCGATTAGACGTTCTCATATGAAATAGCCCGATTATAAAGGGTGATTTCTTAGCTATTATCTTTTTAGCAACACTGGTTTAAACAGCTGACGCAAGTTTCGTGTTTTGTTTCACTGTCAAACATCTTCAGTTTGGTCTATAATTAAACCATGAATCGTCGTCTTACAAACGAACAACGCTTGCAAATTATTGAATTTTATCATCGCAATGCGTACTCTGTTAAGAAAGTTCATCGCGCGCTTTTTCCAGCGAGCGACGAAGCTCATTGTTGGCTCAATGGGTACGTAAATAAGCAGAATTGTCGATTTTGGAGTGAATATCAGCCAGAAGCATTGCAAGAGCTACCTATGCATCCAGAAAAAGTCACAGTTTGGTACGGTTTATGGGCTGGTGGCATCATTGGACCATACTCCTTCAAAGATGATGCGAATCGTAACTTAACTGTGAATGGTGAGCGCTGATATATGTATAAGCGGTGATATCCAACTTTTGTTTCCCAAAATGCAACGCCTTTAGACTATTTTTTTGTGGGGCTATGTTAAAGCTCATGTCTATACAGACAAGCCCGCTTCAATTGACGCATTAGAAGATAACATTGAAGAATTTATTCGTGAGATAAAAAATAAATAAAATGTTGGAAAGAGTACCTATGCCAAAATTGGATTAAGCGGATGGACCATTTGGGGCGCAGTCAAGGTCAACATTTGCATGAAACAATCTTCAAACATTAAATTATTATACTATCGATTCAAATAAATATTTCATGCATTTTTCTGAATTTTATGTGTATTTAATGTTTTGAAATATTTTTAATTAATAACTTCTTTTTGAGATACTTTTTCGGCTCCAAATTTGGGCGTCAACATATTTTTTTACATTCGGCTTTTTAAATAGTCGTGGCAACCCTGCATAAAGCAAACCATACTAACAACAACTTAATAATACAGTTACAATCTACCTGTTCGTTCTTCTATTTTTCACACACATCTTTCCACATACACAAAAGATAACCGTTAGCTATAAAGGAAACAAATTAAGGTAAACAAAAGTGTACGAAAAAGAATTGAAGAATTGAATCGGCTCGGGTCAGGTTCGGGCTCGCTCCGTCCGATTTTGAAGCCTTGAGTCCTTGAGACTGAGAGAAATATCGGATGAAAAGGAGGCGCCAAGAAGGAGCCTTAAATCGTTCCTAAAACAAATGTTTCAAACAAAAAACCGTAAATACTTATAAAACCGTTATAATGTGGTTCGATTGGCCGTTTTTTTTAATGGAAAAATAAAATTTAAGAAATTATCTTTCCTTTTACTCCTGTGACCACTCACTGGCGTTTTTGGTCCTGCTCCTGATTGAAGGGAGCTGGCAGGCATTCGGTGAAAAAAGATGTTAAAAGCACAACCTAACCTAGTCTGGTAGTATAGAAAGAAGAGAGAATTTGAAAACACACAAAACTTACGAGAGAATAGTGGACGACGAACACGAAGAAAAAAGAAGAACAAGAACAACGAAGAAAAATCCCCAACAGCAGCAGGGAAAAAGTTGACGCATTGCAGGTGCGTACCGTAGAATGTATAAAGCGCAAACTCCCCTCTATTGGTTGAATTTTTGTTGTTTTTCTTTGGTTTGGTTCTTCTTTTTCTTTTTTTATTATTTCGTTACATTTTGGGAAAACCAAACTCAGAGCGAATTTTTGTTGTTCTTCTTTTAATTTTACTACTACTGTACTGAACTGACTAACGGTAGATATGGAATAGCTGGTCAAGTGAGAACATAATTTGTGTGTAGTATTTTTATAACTTTATCAGTACAAGTACTCAAAGCACACCATCAAAAGATAGCGCAACAACGACAAAAGAAAGGACAGAAAACAGAGAAACTGCAAAAGTAACAAACAGCAAAGCAACAAAAATAAAAGTTCAGGAGTAAACAAAAAACCGCACCCATACCCACCCATGTATAGTGTTGTAGAGGTACTACAGAAACAGAGGTGCCCCAAGTCCCAAGCCCCAGAATTTTATAATGAAAAGAGTCGTGACCGGGGGTTTAAGGAAATATTTTTATTACTGACTTGGCTTTTTTTCGTTCTTTCCCTTGTTCGTTATCATTATCACTGTGTGTCGATATACGAGTATAGGCTAGCTACACGTATAGGTAGTGAGAAATGACAAGGTTTAATGCCGTGTGCACTTGTTAAGCAGAAAAACAACCTATGGACTTAATTAAATGAGGCCTGCAGCATGTAATATGTATGTAGGTATATTCTACATACATAGGTAGGTTTACCTACCTTGTTCTTTGAAGAAGAAAAATTAACGGAAACCTTGCTATTTATGTACTCTTAACAGAATCAACCCTTACCTATAGGAGCACAAGGTAGGTATGTATGTAGGTACCTTACCTTCCCACTAACATGAGATGTAAAAATTATGCGCTATGCACTCTGAAAATGCGGCAGAAAAAAAAAGAAACTAGATGCCTACCTACGTTCCTACATACGTACAAAAACAAACCGCTTTTTCAAAGCCTATTTGCATGTTAATAACCTCTTATTACAAAAATAAAAATATAAACACAAAGAATATAAGATCCAAACAAACTTTACAAGAGGAAAATAAGGACTCTACTCACTCGTCATAACTCATATATACTACCTATATACTATGTATGTAGTAAGGTACCTATTCACATCATAACACTTGAGGGGTTTTGTAAAAGCTTTGGCAGTTGTTGGCTTTAGCTGGCACCAGTTTAGTTCACCCAACACCATATCCTATACCTTCCTACCATTTCAAAAGAGGACATTTTAACTGATTTTCTATTCATTGCTAAACGGAATAATAGTTCTGGCTAGGCAACTTTATGTGACAAGAACACAAAACAAAAACATACTGGAAAACTAAAATAAATATTTGTGTTTTTTTTTATTTAAAAACACCTACACTGCTCATTCATGTCTTCATTTTTCTCTCCAGGAATGAAGTGTAATCAATTCCTTACCCATTGTTAACAAATTTGTCAAATTACAAATTTTGACATTTTGTTGACGTTTCATTTCAAGGTCCCTAAAATCGAAATATGTACATTGTTTGTAATGAGATGCCCATACGATCCGGATTTTCAACTTCCCATATGAAAGTATAGTACCTAGTCGGTCCAATTTTTCAAATTGAAAATTTAACGTTTATCGACGTTTTAAAGTCCCTAGAATATGTTCTTTTGTTCGTACGACCGTATTACCTATAAGTCATATCTCAAAACCAGCAGAGATATGACTTTAAATATAAATTTTGTTTTACAAATATTAATCAAAATATGCAGAAAGGAAAAAAATTGAGCCTGTGTTTTTTTGCAATAGTGGAAAAGTGAAAATTGTAGTTGATCTCAAATATATATCAAACCAATAATGCTGCGACTTCAATTAAGTTTTGGGGCAAATGCAAACGTCGCTTTTACTGTATCTTTTTTCGGTTAACTCCATTTTTAGCGTTAAAAATGCCCCGAACACATACAAAGAAGAAACCACAAGTAAATTATACTGTAAACGATCTTCAAAACGCTGTACGAGATGTGTTGAATAAAAAAACTACATACCGCGAAGCCGAGGAAAAATACAAAATCCCGAAATCGGTCATCTTTCAAAGGATTAATGGGCGAAAATCATCATTAGATGCAATTGGGTCAGGGCGAGCACCCTGACGCTTCCAAAAGCGACTGAAGATGAAATAGTTAAATGTATAATTACTCGTGCGAACATGGGATTACCCTGCGACAAACATGAACTTAAGGAACTTGTTGGAGAACATGTAAAAAACAGCGGAATAAAAACTCAATTCAAGGACGATACCCCAGGTGAGGACTGGTACTTGGGATTTATGAAGCGCCACCCGGAGATAACTTTAAAAAAACCAGAACATCTGCAAAAATTAAGAAAAGATGCCAGAAACCCATTTGTCGTATACGACTTTTATGATACACTTAAAAAAGTTATGGAAGGTAAAAACCTCACCAATAAACCACAATACGTTTTTAACGCCGACGAAAGCGGATTTCATTAAGGGCAAAGCTCTAAGCCGGATTTCAGGTGGATCTGGACGGGAATCCACTACAGTGCTTGCATGCGTTTCGGCCGATGGCTCCACATTACCACCGTTAATAATTTTTAAAGGTGCTGCTGTTCAGGCAAGATGGACTTCTGAAGCTGGTTTTCCGGGAACACTCTACGCGGCCTCCAAAAATGGATTGATGGAGGAACCACAATTTTTTAATTGGTTGTGTGATGGCTTTATTCCTTTTGTTAAAAATATTCGTGATGGAGAAGGATTACCAGATCAAGCAGCATTGTTGTTATATGATGGTCATTGCAGTCACATAAGCGTCCGAATAGTTGAGAAGGCTTTGCAAAATAATGTTATGTTGATGCGCCTACCAAGTCATCTAACCGACAAATTGCAACCATTGGACAAATGCGTATTTGGTCCAGTAAAAACATTTTGGGAGAAAAAATTGATAGCTTTTGGGAAATCTAAAATGGGCAAAGGTTGTATGCGTCTCAATAAACAGATGTTTTCGAAACTTATTGGAGAAACCTGGAAAGATTCTATGATCGCTGCCAACATAATATCCGGATTTGTCAACACCGGAATTTACCCTATTGATCGAAGTAAGTTTCCAGAAAACGAGTTTCCACCTGAAGCTTTGGAAAGGTACCGCTCAAATTCGAATGAAGTTTGCTTGGAGTTATCATGTGATAGATTTTTTTCACAGGAATTAGCAGAAGTAATTGAAGGTAAGGTATTAGGGACTATTTAATCATATAGGTATGTAATAAAACTAAAACATGCACATTTTGTGTTTCGTAATTAGGTGGGAATATTAATCTAAACGAAACAACCCCAGAAGATGAAAGAATGCACGAAAACGATATGAACATGGCTACTATAATTGAAACTGTAAGTGAACAACAACCTATTATGGAATCTGCAGAGGTTTTAACTGGAACTTCTATCAGTATTCTCCATTATAAGCAAATGAACAACCTGTCAAAGAGAAAAAACCCATTTCACAAAGTGTTCTTAATCGACTTAAAGAAGCTGAAGATCTTAAGAAAGCCAAACAAACACCTAAACCTAAGCCTAAGAGGAAAATGACTGTTCAAAACCAACGTTCTATAAAAAAACACATAAGTTCGAGTTCTGAGGAGTTAGAAAATGAAAAAAACATCGAATATGATGAGGACAGCCCATGGAATGAGGAGTTTGATGACGACGACGACCATGAGCAATTAGAACCTGTTGGTTCCAAAACACTTAATGAAGGCCAGTTTCTCCTGATACAGTTCAAAGGAGGTAACAGACTATCAGTTACTTTCAGAAATGTTTGTGTTATAGAGTCCGTTGGAGAAAACGAAATTCGAGTGGTGCTATTGAAAAGTATGGACACCACAAAAACAACTTTTGCATTGATGCCGACTGAAAAAAGGAAAGTTCTTTTGGGAGATATACTTGGAATTCTACCGAATCCAACTCTTAATATGTTAAAAGCACGTATTAACTACAAATTTAAGAAAACCATTAATGTAAAAGAAAATTGAAGAATGAAAACATTGTTTTCTTTTAATAACTGTCTAGGCCTACCCAGGTACCTGTATCTTGTTCCTAACAAAAAGCTTTGAAAGCATGTGATGAAATATAATTTTTTTTAGTAAAAATAGTTTTGTTTCTATTTAAAAAAAAAGTTAGGTCCTTTTCCAATTCTTTTTTGATGGGTAATATTCTTTTTTATAAGGTAAATGTAAACATTGCGATAACCAATTTTCCAATTGAATAATTCAAATGAAATTTTTATCTGTTAGCTATCCACATTTACCCCAGAATTTTTAAAATTATGGGGGAAATGTAAACAAGGAAGGGGTAAATGTAAACACTGTCCAAAAACGTGTTTGTGGTTTTATACATTTATTTACACATAATAAGTAGAATATTAGATTTCTAATTACAGTCAAACTTCGATAACTCGAACTTTGATAACTCGAAGTTTTTATAACTCGAACCAATTTGTGTGGCAGTAGCGTTTAAAGTCTATATTCCATACATATTTACTTTGATAACTCGAATTTGTATAACGCGAATTTCTCTATAACTCGAACAAAAAAATGACACCTACACTGTGTAAGTCGAATTTTATGGGGGAATTCCCATTTATGAGAAAAAATCAAGTATGCATTTGAAATTTGATTTGTTGATGGGGATCTCCATTTGAAAATGGGATATTCCAATTCCAATGTACCTACAGGGAAATTGACATTTTCATTCATTATACATGTGTTGCTACTGAAGTGATGATTGGAAGATAATAGTAGGTAAGGAAATGTTTTTTTTTCATATGGTGCGCAATCCAATACAGTTGCAATATTATTTTTAACTTCAATCAATATTGAAAGTGATGATGAGACTTCGGTTGAAGAGGAACTCATTCAGCAGCCTTCAAAGCGTGTTGTGGCAGATGCATTGGATAATTTGAATTTGTATTTGCAAACATCTGAAGATACAACAGACGAAATTTATGCAGCTCTAAATAAACTAGACTTTTTTTTCCAAACAAAAAAAAACAATAAAAAAAACTTCTTGCAGACACAAATTACTGAATACATGAAATATGTATGTATGTATGTATGTTTAACTTATTTCATAAAATAAAGCACATATTGTTGTGCATATGAATTTGCGATATGCTATTGTTTCATTTTAAAATGGTTTTTTATTTTGATGATACATTTTGATAACTCGAAGTCTTGATAAGTCGAACTTTTTTCGTGGATAGTAGTAGTTCGAGTTATCGAAGTTCGACTGTATATAATATCGGTTTTCAAAAGTTAAAAAAAAATGTAATACATTTAAATTTTCTGAAAAAAATATTTCTCTAATAAATGCAAAAACTGTCCACATTTACCACAACCGACCCTAAAATGTTTAGAAAAATCGAAGCAATTATTTTCTTATTCTAAAAAACACTATCAAAAGTTCGTTAAAAATTAATTTCTACTTCACAACAGTTAAAGAAAATCCCGCAAAAATTAAAAAAAAAAACTGTTAAGGGTTTGACAATTTACTAATCAGAAATTTGTTAAATATTTAGATATTTACTAAGGGATTTCAAAATTTCAAACCTTTCATTACGTTTTGCTAACTAGTAAATTCCTAATTACTTTTTATTAAAAAACGAGCATCTAGATTTTCTAAAAAGTGACAGATCGTGAAAATAAATAAAGCAGACACGCTTAAACGGACCTATTAATAGGAAATCCCAACTGTAGATTGAACCATTCTATCCACTCCTCTTATAAGATTAATCGACAGATGCCATATGAATTTAGCAAATTGCTTAAAGTTAAATTAGCCATTTCGTAGGTTTAACTTTAGCAAAATACGAGTATAATGTTTTAAATGTAAGGAGTTAAAATCGTTTAAAGTTAGCTAAATCATCTTTAAAGCTTAGTAAATTGAATTGGCTTTAATATTTTTACTAAATCGTTTCAATATATACGCCATTGTTTTTAACATTTTGTATATTTTAAAGAAAATTATTAATTATGTATTAATCTAATTTTCTTCAAAAAATACAGTCGGTATTTTTTATTAGAAATAAAAACTTTCAAGAAATTCTACTAAAAATTGATTTTCGACTAAAATATCCCGGGAATAAAAACAGATATTAAAATCCAAACGAAATTATCATATACGAAATATATTGTTTTTAAAATAAAAATGATTTTCTAGAAAAAAACAAATAGTTTTCGACTCAAGTGTTTTGAGAAGTTATCAGCGTGGGTCGCATCCCAATCCCAACCCCTTTGTTTGTGTGCTCTGAATAGCTTTCACAATCAACATTTAATTTTTGTTTGGTCCAGTGAGTGGAGAGGTTGAAATTTGTTATATTTCGTATGTTTCAGTACAATTTATGTATTTTCAAAAAAAAGAAGAAAAAAACAGAGCGTTCTGAATCAAAAGGCTTAAAAAATAAATTTTAGACGTTTGTGAGCTGTGGGAAAATGAAAAATAGGGTTCTCAGAAATCCAAAATGTCAATTCGTGAAAGTTAAATGAATTAAAAACAACAATCAGAAACACGCCTTTTATAGGAAAAATGCGTGAATCTGTAAATAAAAACTGACACCTAAAACGTTGTAGAATTAAAATACTTTTGATTGGGTCACAAACTTGCTCCTGTACCCAAAGAGTCTGTAAAATGCTATTTAATTTCTTAAAAACAAATTATTTGTTATATATTTTTCTGAGGTTAGTAATTGATATTCAATGAAATATGTTTGGTATGTTATAAAATATACATTTTAAAATGTTGGATTTCATTGGAAATGCTGACCTTTTTTGAGATTTATCGAATTTTATTTATTTATATACAAAATTAGATATATTTTTATACTGAAAAATCTGGGGTGGAATCGGCTAATTGATGATTTTCACATTTATGATCTTCATTTGATATCACCTTTAACTTTCCATCCAAGCAAGGTGATCACAAAAATGTATACAAAATTTGGTATCACTTAAGAAGAAAAGCATAATTATTTTTTTTTATTTTTTTTATTAATCTAAGAAATCTATCAAATTAAAGAACAGTCTTTTAGACACAAAAACACTTTAAGAAACGAAAGCTGTCTTTGCATTTGCTAGCTCAAATAATATATTGAAATTTGTTTCGCAGAATCAGTTTCAGGAAATTAACTTGTCTGCGTAATAATTTTCACCTCCATCATTTTCATTTCTAAAAAATAATGGCACTCGAACAAACACGTTCAGTTTGTATGAAAACATAAGAAAAATTACCTACCTAACAAATCGAATTGAAAAACATCTAATTTTACGTAGATAAGATAACACAAAAGCTGCCACAAGTTAAAGTCAAAAAAATGTTATCGTCAAAATTGTTTTTTGTGACTCATCTTTCATAAATTACCTTAGCCGATTCCATTCCTGGTGTTCTTGGGGAAATTCAAATTTACTGCTATTTTTGGTCTTAAAACAAGTGAGAAGAATGTTTTACTTAAATCTGCTTAAAACTTTGATATCCAAATTTCAACTCAATAGACCAAATGGTTTGGGCTGTACAAGCGAGGACAGACAGCAGATGGCCAAAATAGCCGGATCCACATTTTTCGACCGACTTCTGTACAATTGTAATTTCATGTTTGATTAGAATCTCGGGATTTTTTTTACGAATGGAGTTCGTACGAGTGGAATGGAGCAAAAATTACGTTGCAGCAGAAATCTTAACACCAAAGCTGATGTTCACATTTGCATAATTTATTTTTCTAAAAGTGTGTACCCACTTCAAAGAAATATTTCAGGAAACATAGTTTTAAAAACGATTCCGAAATGTTTTCTAATTGTTTAAAAAAACATCACAGAAATATTTCTAAAACGTTTTTTAAATGTCTGGAATCACCTATAGGATTCTCTACTCGAAGTCAAACGAGCTTTGTGTTTATTTTCTTCCTATTTAAATTATACCATAGAGAATAATAATTGAGAAATCAAGTTTTATGTTCTCATAGGTTTGTCAGCTAAAACGAAATGTCTAGGATATTAGAAATACCTATGAACTATCCTATCGGATTCCTTTGGGGCAAATTCTTTAGATGTTGAAGTTTAATAAGGTATGAACCACCAACTTATTTTTAAAAACTGTCTTTTCAAAATTTGTAAACTTCATAGATTCCTAACTTTTTCAGAACTTTAGTACGAGCTTTTATTCAAATGAATAAAAGTCCAACGACTTAGATGGCTGGATCATGTAGAGCGAATGGATATCAACGCTCCATCCCGGAAGTTCTACGGATTTAATTCCGAGGGACGGCACAGGAGAAGAAGACCGTGACTCAGGTGGCGCACGCCGCTGGCGGGAAAGGAGCTAAACCAACTTGGCGTTCGAAACTGGAGACAGCTGGCTAGGGACTGAGCTAGCTGGAGATGCATATTCGTTGATGCCAGTTCCGTCCTAGTCTATAGCGCTACCTTAAGTATGTAAGTAAGTATCTTTTTATATTTGTATGCCAACACTGCTTACTTAAGAAATTCGGAATATTAAGGCTAAAATGTACCTATGTATATTGTATATGGCGAGAAAAAATTATGTAGGTACCTACCCTCCTGCCTATTTTTCCCTCTTCTAAAAATTTGAAATAAATTTAATTACCCACAAACCCAAGTGCTGATAAAAAATTAACAAGGTCAAGAAAAGAATAGGTACGTATAGTTCTCAAGCATGAACCAAAAATATCTAGTTACTTTGTTGCAATTAATTCTATCTACCTATGTAACTATACCTAGATATCTGATCTTTTTGAAAACCCTAATTTCTTAATAGGCATAGGTAGGTATGTAGGTATATGTAGGTATCTATGTAAAATATTTACAACAAAGATGTAGATACCCTACAAAACATCTCATTACTCACCCTACATTGCCAAAAATAAAAACAAATGTTAAATTCCAAGAAATTACCCTCCAACGAAGGCCAACATCAGCAACTTTTACAACTACAAGCATACATCATTTTCATTTATATTCACAATCCCAATATTCAAGCAATACGAATGAGTGTTATCTACAATGAGAAAAACCATAGGGCCAAAATCCACCCTGCCAGCCTAGCCCACCCTTAAAATAACCAAGAACAAACCAACAAATATTTCAACAACAACAACACACAAAAAAAAGAGAAAAGTTAACGGTCCAAGGAATTGTTGGTATCACATACCTCCCCCTACCCCCTTCTCTTTCAACATATAACATAGATACAAAAACCTTCAGCCCTTTTCATTTCGTTTTCGTCATATCATCATCGCTTTGCCTTTTTGGGGTGATTCGTAATTCTCAGTGTAAACTTTATTTTTCGCAACAACTTAACGAAAGAGCACCTCTTTTTCTTTCGTTAAAATCTCTCTATTCTCAATCTCGCTCAAAAGAAAATCTAACTAAACACTTGCAATTGCAACAACAACATTTTTGTACGCATTCAAAATCAACCAAACCAAGTTGGGGAAAATCGGTTCAAATCAGAAAATTCACAAGCAGCAGCAAAAACAAATACCTCTACCCTATAGTTTACGTTTACCCCCAATGAGGCAAAAAAAAAAAAAACAAATAAAGAAAAACTTTTAAAAACTAAACGAAAAACGACAAAACGGACAGTTTAAAAAGAAAACTTTTGCGCCAGATAGAGACATTGACGATATTTTCAAGACAATTCAGTTGCAATCTTGCTACGGACCGAAACGGGCTTAAAAACTTCAAATAACAGTCTTTAGGTACTTCATAGAATATATACCTACAAACCTACCTACTAGATAGTGCGGGAATCCTTAAAAATTGAAGAAAAAAATAAAAGTTTAACGTAGCAAAATTTATAAAGTCTCCACAAACGGGAACGGTTTTTCGCTACAACCAAAAAATAAAAAGATATACAATATTATATTTTTGCCATAACAGCGAAAACAACAGCAACAACAACAACAAAAACGGCTTTAAGTGGGTTTCTTTTGCGGGAAAGAAACACTTGCCATCTGTTTTCGCACTACAAAACGAGTCCAACACGGTCTCTTTAGATTCAGTGAATTTGTCGTCGTCGTCGTCGTTGTTGCAGTAGCACCTAGCAGTAGTTAGCAGCGCTACCAGTAGTCAGCGGAAAAAACTTAAAACAAGGATTATTTTTTAATTCATTAAAACAAAAACACCCCCTCTCACCACAACAAAACAAACCAATTTTTATATAAAATGGTAAATATATTTATCTACCTCTATACCTAAGTTATTTCTTTCTATTTCTTGTTAAAAAAAAAGAAAAAACAAAATTTCATAAACATTTAAAATATTCTAAAAAACCTGCAAAGAGAAGAACAAGAAAAAGAATGATAAAATATTTTTCTCTTTCTAATTTATATCCATCTCTGATGAATATGAGATCAAGATGAGCAAAAAGAAATCATCAATTACTTTTTTTTTTATTTTTCGTTGCTTTTAACATCTTTTTCCAAAATCAAAAATCGTTGCGAAGTGCGTTGGTGGTGTAAAGTTGCAAGATTTTATTTATAACGACGAAAAAATAAAGAAAACTAAACATTTGTTCCACTGTGAATTGTGCTAAATATGGAATTTCCTTCATTAAAATTCTTATGTGCGTGTCCCAAATAAAAATTCCCTCATCCGGGAGTCGGATCGGAGTACAGAAAGAATCTGCAAAGAAATAAAAAGTCAAAAATTCTCCCCCTTCGAAAAATGATTTACAGCTACAAAATATAAGAGAACTACGAAAATGACAACGAGTGACAAATAAAATTTCTTGTTCTTATCTACTTTTCCCCTTTTTGTCAGTTCTGTTTCTGCTTTTTTATCGCACATCTTTTCATTCGAAACGGTTCGAGAGATATTTCCCCTTGTTTAGCAAAGTGTGTCGTGTTGTTGCATTACTATTGTCCTTCTCTGACATCCACTCCAGTCGTATGATTGTATACTTGTTTCGCTTGTGACACGATTCGACCCGATGACTTTGCCGCATTGCGGTTATTTTCCGATTATGTTTTATCACATCTTCGTTTTCTTTTCACGTTCTCAATTCTCACTTCTCACAGAAAAATGAAAAAAAAAAGAAAGAGAACATAGAAAACTGTCAGAAAACAGAAATTCACAAGAGCACAAAAATTAAATTCAAATGGAAAAATAATGACAAATGACTGAACATATTTCCGTTAATTTTTGACACTTTAAATGTCTAATTTAAACCGGTTTGAATGCAAAATGGCTGGTTTAAAGTTAATTTTGCTAATTTAATTAGAATAATCAGATATTCAACAGCAAAACGGTTGAAAATTATTCACCAAACAGGATGGTTGTGGTATACCAACAGGAAAACGGGGTAAAAATCCAACCGCCCCGCCAACGAATGAAGTGAGGGAAGAAAGAGAGCCACATTTTATTCTCTCTTCTTCCTTGATGCGGATTTTCTTTCGTCGTTCTTTTTTCTTGTTTCGTTGTGTAAATTCACATATTTCCCCTTTCCCCTCCAGTGGTTTATTTTCTTCTTTTTAACTTGATCATTCTTGGATTTTTGAGCTGTATTCGTTTTTTGCAATTTTGTTTGAGTAGTTTTTTCGCCGCCGTCGCCGTTAACAGCCGCAAGCAGGAAATTGCTCTTCGATCAAAAAATATTCTTGTTGGGAACATAAAATATTTGAATAAAAATTAAATTTATATTTTTTTTGATAAATTATCGAAAAAATATATAATCTAATTTTTTCCTCGTCCATTCCGTTTGTTCCGTAAAATATATTCTTTTTGTAATATAATTGTGAATCATCTAACGTTGCGTCTGTCGTGTCACGTTTGTTTATTGCAATTATTTATTAAAATTTTATAATCAAACAACAAATAAAAGAAATTAAAATTTTCTTCTTGGAATCTTTTACAACGGTTTTCGTGTAAAATTCTTTGCTTTTGTGTAATTTAGGAAGGGTGACATCACACACTACCAGCTAAACAAAAATGGTGAATTTTTTTTTATTATTTCTTCATCTTCTGTTTTAAATTTGATTTATATATATTTTTTAAAAAATAATAATAATTTGGTGGATGGGATTGATTAATATCTCTTTTTAAATAAATTTGTGAATTAAAATTTTATCCTCGTTGCATAGTTTTAAAATTAATTTGATTTCCTCTTGATTGGTTTTGGATACAAAATTGCGATTGTGAACCACACCTTTCCTTTCTAATTGGAATTTCAACTTCTGCTTGTGGTCACATTTTTCTGCTTCTTCTTCTTCTCTTATCGATATTTAGCGCGCATGGAAGAAGTGTTTTTAATTTAATTTTTGCGACGAATACGACGTCGTCGTTGTGTCGTTGTCGACGACACTAAGCTGAAAATGAACACAAAAAAAAAGGAAAAAATTAAGCTACAGTAATTAAAATATTGAACTGTACAAATATTTAACTGTTATCGTGTTTGGAATTTCCAATAGATTTCATAATTGGTGTGTTAAAAGATAAAAGAATACAAAAATTCAAATCTATCTATACCTACGTAAAAGGTGTAATTGAATATAATTTTTCTATCTATATACCTACTCTTACCTATCTTTCTACATATGTACATATATCGTCTACATTATGTACCTACATATTAATTCTTTTAACCTAATTTGACTTAAATTTGTATGTCTTATTGTTCTACAGTTCTACACGGTATTATTTTCTTCGACTTCATATCAACATGGGTGCTTTGCCTGTTGAGAAAAAAAAGAAAGCCATGTTAAAAATTATTTGAAAAGAATTTCCGGTTTAACGGTTAGTTTTATTCTTTCTTTCTTTCTTTTTTTTTTATTGTGAATAAAGTTCAAGTGGAGTTGCCAGATATGAGAATATGAGATTATTTATCTACCTTAAAAAATAAACTTCAATTTTACACTTTGTTTTAGATTTTCAAGATGTTTCTTTTATAATTAGGTAGATTTTTATACAAGATTACTTTTGAAATATGTGACGGTTGTGTGAATTTTATTTTAGTTAAAAAATAAAACTTATTGGAATTTTAAAACTAAAATCAATACTACCTATATTTTTGTGTTGCAACAATTATATTATTTATAGATAACTTTATAGCATACTTAAGCCAAATAAGGTATATTATCTTTCAAATAATTAGACCACAAAGTTATAAACAAAAGGGGTGTAAATTTATCAAATTTTATTGAGTCTTCTCAGTTTCATTTCAATGGATTTTTTCAAGCTTGTTTCAGCGATAGCTAAGCACATAAGTGCAAAGGTAATTTTCATGAAGGTTTGGTCTTCTCTTTTGATCAGCTACATATTATAAAAGTAATTGTTGGACTTTTTCTTAAAAGCATTTTGTTTAAATTTTAAAACTCTACAAAACTGTCAAGTTGGAAAGATTTCTAACACTGGATGAAACCATTTAAAACCTTCGTGTTTCTGTTCCTATTTAAATAGGAAAATGTTTTACGGATTTTTAAAAAAATTATCAAATTTCGACATAAAAACTTCCAAATAAGAAGGTGACTGTTCCGAGTTTCTTAAAATTTGTAGAAATGCTTTCAAAAACGGTTGAAACTTAAATATATTATTATTTGTGGGTCTTTATTGCTTCGTCTTGTTGAGTGGACACATTTTAATAATTAATTCCAGTGGATATTAAGCCTAAAATATTTCAGTTTTGTATTGTCAAACAAATAAAATATCAAACAGTTGTATAGCCAGACCACTTCTATGTCTTCAATAGAATAAATATCTAAGTTTCGTTTGTGAATTAGACTTACATATACATAATACAAATGTAATGAAAATGAAATCTCAATAAAAGTTACCACTACTACTATTATTTATGGGTCTTATTGTTAAGATGCTTGAAAATTTTAGGATTTTTAACAACAACAAAAATACCTATTTTGAGAAAATATAAGAAAGTTTCTATCCAGATAGATAGTAAGTCATGGTAATCTTTTCGAATACTGAAGCTATCACGTTACATCTATATAAGAAAATAATCAAAGAAAACTTGCTAAATAAATTCATTGTGTTCATTGAGAAAAGGCTAAAGAGACGTCTAAACCACAGCAGCCTCCATTTTTACGGGTTTCTATATCAATACATATTTCAAAAATTCCATTAATTGCCTTTTTATAAGAAATGTGACTTGTCACTACTCGTTAGTTTATGTATACTTTTAAGTTTGAACGAAATTTCGTCTCGTTTTTAAGAAGGCCTTGTACCTACATTTTATGTAGGTATCTTCAAACCAACATTTCCTAAGTCTGAGCAAAACATCCAAACTCTTATTTTTTGAGATGATGTATAATTCTCAATATCTTTAAATGAGTTGAAGTAAAATTTGAGAAAAAAAAAATAAAAGTTTTGTGCAAATTAAAAAAAATTAGATATAGTTGAAAGGTGGTTCCATTTGTACTAGACTTCGTTTTAAGAAATATTCGACTGTTTTGTCTTGATATACATAGGTATTGGTATCTACTTTAATTTGGGGAATTAACAAGAGGTAAAGGTTAGTACATACATATATAGAATTTGTATGTTAGATGTCTGAATAAAAATTCACGGATACAGTCTCTTGCGAGGTCCAAATATTTTTTAACCGATCGGAATAGGCAAACGAATGTACCTATTTCGCCTCCACTTTTATCATTTCTCAAAAAGGAATGGTTGCGATTTGTTAGACATTTGGTTCTTTTAAGCTGTTGCGCCATAAACCAAAAGTTTGTATATTTTTTAAGAACTAGGTAGCGATTATTGATTTGAGGCGGCAACAATGTCATATTTGAAAGTTTTTCAATGTCAATATATGTACATAGGTACCTTCCTAAAAGGGAAAGATTAAATTAAATTTAAACCAAAATTCACGTAGAACAATTTTAAGTATTACATTTGGGCTCTTAGAAATTAGGCCCCAGGAAATTAGACCCCAAAAGAAAAAAATGAAATAATGCCCCAAAAAAGGCATACAAAACAACAACAATGAAAATTCTTGAATTTTGGAGTGCTATTTCATTTTTTGGGGCCTTATTTCATTTTTTTTAAATTAAATATTAAATTTGGGGCTTAATTTCATTTTATTTTGAAAAACAATTTGGGGCCTTATTTAATTTTGCATAATTTACTTAAAATTGCCAAAACAACATTGTTTTCACAAAAAGTATTGAGAAAATCCGCTAATCGAGGACCCAGAGCTATACATAAAAAATCATATTTTTGAATTAAACCCTTCCAAGTGTTTAACGGATTAGCAAAATCGCGCGATTTTTTTCAGCTATTCTGTTACTCGCTGATGGTTTTCAACACGATCCTTATATTGAAAAGCATCAGTAAGTAACAGAATAGCTGACAAAATCGCGCGATTTTTTTCAGCTATTCAACACGATCCTTATATTGAAAAGCATCAGTAAGTAACAGAATAGCTGACAAAATCGCCCGATTTTTTTCAGCTATTCTGTTACTCGCTGATGGTGAAACAAACGAAGAACAAGTGCCGATTCCTGAGGACAGCGTTTGTGTCATTTGCAAAGATCAAAGAAGCAACATAGTGTTTTTGCCATGCAAACATTTAAAAACATGTTCAATTTGTAGTTTGAAATTACAAGCAGAATCGATTGCAAATAATGAAAACAGCTTCAAATGCCCTTGCTGCAGACAGGCTGTGCAGGACACTATGCAAGTATTTGTATGAGTTTGGGGTGTTATTTCATTTCTAAAAATAAAAACACTAGGAAACAAAATATTGGGGCTTTATTTCATTTATTTCTTGGGGCCTTTTTTCATTTTGTTGGGGCTTTATTTCCACATTAAAAATGGGGCTTTATTTCATTATGAAAAATCACCCAATTTTTAGGGCTTTATTTCATTTTATTGTTTGGGGCCTTATTTCCTGAGGCCTAATTTCTAAGAGCCTTACATTTGTACTCAAAATTATAATCTTTTATTTAAGTATTAGATATCACTAAACATGCATCCACCTAATTACATGGATTTTTGTTATTTTTGATAATATGAAGTTATCTATAGACATTTATACAGTTTGGAATACACAAATAGACATTAAACCTTCCCAGAACATTTTGATGTTGAATGGTAAATAATTGTGTAAACTTTTTTTTGAAATTTTCAACTGTTAACTCACAACTTGCCAAACAAAAAAACATTAATGACTATGTACCTTTTATGACACATTCACATGAATTGTCCAGCCTGATGATTTCATATATTTAATCAGCACAGTATACCTACACTTAAATTAACTTTTTTGAAATTCTTACCACCTATATAAATATAAAAATTATTACTTTATAACAACAACAAAAAAAAACCCACAGACTGAAAGGTTAGTCACACAATTAAATGTACATCAAAAATACAAAAGGACTTAGAAACATATTTAAAAGAAAGTTAAATAATTTCAAAATGAAATCATTTGATATAATAAATAGCACCCACACATTTTGTCTACAATGCAAAACAAAAAAAAAAAACAATTAAATTTAATATACAGAGATATTTTATACCAACCTACTCAAAATGTTTAAACAAATTAAGTGCTCAGTCATTATGACAATTGTTGGGAAAAGTAGGTAGGTAATTTTTTGGCAAAATAACTTTTGGATCACACGAATTAAAAGATGACAATTTTTGTTTTGTATCGCTTACCTCTTTCATAAGTTATAAAAGGTTTCTTTTGTACTGTCTATTAAATATGTAGATTCGTTCTTTTGCCGTACTACGCGAATGTTGAATGATTTACTCTTTCTTTCATTTTCATTGTAATATTGAAATAATGATCGTAGATTATGCCTTTGCATAAAAAGAATACTAAATCATCTTTCAGAAATCGAGTCAAATCAAATTTGGAAAACGATTAAATTTTAACTTTCCAGATTTCTATTGATTTTAAAAACTTCCTCAAATATTTCAAGTCAAATATCAACAAAAGCTTTTGTCTATTTTTCAAAGTTCATATGTAATTCTCCAATGACTCATTAAACTTCAACTCATAAAATTTATAAAAAAAAAGATTCAAATGTTTAAGAAATGTAAGGAAGATTTTTAATCATTGAATAATTAATAAATAATGTAGATATCCAGCAGGTGACCAATAGACGAATGTACTAATAAACTATGGTCAAGTTTACAACTATCGAATCAATAAGAAAAGGATCTTAATAAAACAAAATATGTAACTCCAAAAAGTACAAATAACGCCGTCGTCGTCGCGTGCGTCGGTTGAGTAAATGCATTTTTAGGGTCTATTGAGTTGTTTTTATATTTTTTTCTAACGTACTCGTATGTAGTCATTCCAGGATATTAAGCCAAGATCAAATTTAAGTTTATTTGTTATAAAGGTACCTGTGTATCTAGGAAAAATATTCGCAATACCTTTTACATATTTATTAAATTTGAAATTAAATGAAGGTTTTTCATGTAGCTTTTCCTTCTAAAAACTTCTTGTATCTGTGATATTATTATTGTTTCAATGTTATAAGTTTTTCAGTAGTAAGGTAGAAAATACCATTTCTCTGTAAATTGTGCAATCTAGTTATAAGAAAAAATGTATATAAATTCAGCTACAATAAAGATATTATTTAAAATATTTATTAAGTTCAATGACACCACAGATATTTAAAACAACTAAAATCCAATCTATTAACACAAAATTCAACAAACCTACATTTTAAATGAAGTTAAACTTATTTTTTCATATATCACTCATAGAATACCTTAAATTATGGTGGTTTTATTTTATTTTTTTCCAGGAATGTCGACACAAATATTTCAATTATGTTGGCATTCTTAATCAGTATAAAATTGTTTTAACTATACCTACCTACTTTTGCCACATAAAAAAAAAATCAATTAATTATTGATAAAATATTGAAAATTTCATTAAATTCCTATCAATCTATTGATCTTGATTAAAATGCTTATTATTTATGTATGTCTGCTTTAAACATTTCAATATTAAAATACATATATATTTTTTTAACACTTAATATTTATAGGTACGTAACTTAAAAGCTAATTGGCAATTCGATTTATATATAGTATATTTATTAAAAAACATCAACATTTTTAATCATTCATATACCTATATTTTTTTAATTTTATTGAGTGACCATAAAAACATTTTCAAAAACAAAAAACATCAACAAATCTTTCTATCGAGTTGAGAAATTCCTTCGAATTAATGCGGACGTTAAATTTTATATGAAAAACAAAATTATTATTTATTGGATGTTGGTACATACCTCCCAGCCCCCTCCTATTTCACACAATTTTTTGATATGTAAAGCATATGAGAGCTATAACAAATTATTTATATTTTTGTATATGTTTTGTTTATTAAAAAGGTTTAAATTTTGTTCGGTACTTACATTTATTGTGTTTTATTAATAAAAACTAAAAAAAAGATTAACTATGAGTATTTAATTTTATTTTTATCGCAACCCAATTTTAATTTTTAAATATAACATTTTGTTATCTTGATAAAATCAAATCAATTGGGAAAAGGGAGCTTATGAAATATATTTTTATATATTTTTATAGACCGCTAAAATAATAGGTATTCAATTAAATTGATAATTAAAAGGTTCCGAAAATGAAATTTAACGAAAAGTTTTAACAACTCATGAATGGGAGATTGATGTCATTGTTTTCGTCATTTTATTGTATTTTACATTCATGTAACTTCATATTTTTGTAACCATTAACCAAACCGTTAAAAAATAAAATAATATAAAACGATTAAAAGAATTTAATTACCCAAAGTGCTTATTTTCCTTTTCTATTAATGTTTTTGTATTGGAAAAATGCAATTTATTTAGTTTTTATTTTCTTATGCATATTTCATTACTTTTTGTTTGTAGTTAAATTAAAGAATTAAAAATAATTAAACAACATTTACGCCTTCAGCAATTTAATTATACCAACTATCTATATATTTGTATAGCAACATAAGCGTTTGGCGCTGTGTTGGCTGGCTGGCTGGCTTGACAATTAATTAACTAAAGTTGCAATATTCTATTTTCCATTAAGTCATCATGTCTCATCTGGACAGTTTTTTTAATTTGTTGTTTTATTTGTATTCATATTGTGATCCAAATATGGAATTTTGTACCCATATGCATATTGGCTTCTTTATTTTTCTCCTGATTATAATATTGTCTGATTGACGCAATTGCATCCAAGCGGAAATAGGTTTTTTTTTTTAAATTTGTTGTTGTTATCATATTGCTTATTATATTTATTTGTTTTTCGTAAATATGTAATAACAATTTTATTACTTTAAGAATGTTCTTCTGAATTTATTATTTATTTTGTTCTTTTGATTTATTATGTTCAGTCAATAGAAAATTGTATAAATATCTGCATACATATGTATATCGAAAAGGTCATGTAAATGTATCTATTGTTAAAATATACATATGTATCTCAAAAATTATTAAGTAGTTGTTTCGGAGAATCCTCATTTTTTAGTTCCAACTCTCCGAGTGTGTTTTTATTTAGTGCAACAATTAATGCACTTGGAAAATGTTATGACTTTTCATGTTTGCAAACGAAATTCAGAATATGTATCTTAAATAAATTTATAAATAAAAATATATACGCTATTCACTGCAATATTTGTATAATGCAGTAAAAGAAAAAGAATGAACAAAATTGTATGATTTACGTCCCTTTTTAAGGCCTATATCATTAGGCTTATATGGGGACATTTTTGGATCTCATTTAAGACAATGCAAATGCATATTCTGATTAGTTGAAGGTAGTCTAAAACAAAAGAAACCAACTTTCGCAATTTGTAAAATTATTATACTCAGATTGTTTTGGTATTCGAGCGCGTTTTATTTTGCTTACAGCAGTTGATACTTTTGTTTTAATTAGAAAATAAAATTAAGCAGAATTTATATTCGTAAAGTGATAGTTTACGATTTTCGAAGTAGATTATTCAAATAAGAACAGTTTAATGCTAAATCCTGGTATATAGAAATTAATCCTGAAAGCCCTTGACTTATCGGCTTAAGTTGTTAAATATCAGTTGTTGTGCCAGAAACAATAGATGCGGATATTTTTTGTTAAGAAAGGCTCAAGAAATTCAATAACAATGGCTCAAGAATCGTCACAGATGTAGATTCATTGATCAATGCCAATGATCATGAAATTAAAAGCACGTTCTCTGTAGTTGTGTTTCAGGATGAACTAAATTCAACAACATTTTATTGTTGCTCAAAGCACTTCCAACTAAAGCAACACTCGTAGACATGGAGCGTTTTGATGTCGAAGGTTGGAGAGTTTTATACCTTCTAAGATAATATCGAGCAATATCTCTTTGAAACGATAGCAAGTCATTTTCGGAATCATCTGCGACTTTATATAGCTTCCAAGCTTTTACCAAAGAAGAGCTAAGCATTGACGTAAAAAGCGGCCACCACCACTTTTTGCCTCGAATTTTGATTTTGTGCACATTGAAACACTGATCGTTTAAGTCAACGCCACCCATATTTCGACTGGAGATTTGTTGGCCAAATCACATTTCATATTCATCTTTTTTATCACAAATTTTTTAGAACGGTTCTTCGACATATCAGTACCTCTTTTAGACCAGCGTGGTTGGCTATGAGATTGCCCAGATATTGATGCTCTTATTACTGATAAAGGAACTTCGTCCTCGCTTTCAAAATCCTCCTTCCTAATAGAAGTTCAATGTTACCAGGAACATCATCTATTTCATCCTCGTCTGTATTGAAATCTGCATTATCGAATCTCCTTCCATAAAATGATGATGTTGAGAATGCTTTGAATTCTTTGAATGCTTTGAATTCCATATAATGAAAAAAAAGTTGTCACTTTTTCCCATTTTACCCATGCGGGTACACCTAACTTTACGCGTACTTACCTAGCGTAAAAATAAATGAACACTTGATTTTTCACTTTTATCTGATTTTATTATAAATTTTTGAACTACATATTTTCAAAAAATAATAAGAAAATTTATAAAACGAATATTTTTTCTATTGCAAAATACGGGCCAACCTCTAAAAAAAAACAAGAATATCTCAATCGCACCTGACGCAGAGTAATAAAAAAGACTACCGTTTTAGTGTGTTTACAATAAACTGCACTTCTTCTTGTTAAAAACATGTCAACGAACAAATAAAATTTGAATTTCATCCAAACAAATTTGAAGAAGGACAACGGTAAATCAGTAATATTGTTCAATTTTCTGTACCCAAGCGGGTATAGTGGTAGTAAATGGGTTAACGTAGAATGGCGAATTAAAATTTTATACAAACATTTGTTTGTTGAAAGTTTTTGGTAAAACAATAAAAGACGTAGAATCATTCATCATCTTTAATACGTAAACCAGTTTAAAAAATTTGGTTTATCAAGACACAAAACTCATATTTTTAATTTAACAACTATTTTTTATTACCGAACACCAAAAATAAATTTCATGGAGACAAATTTTCTACTTTAGAAGCTAAAGTCATATTTAAGACGTTTCTTACAGGGAGTGTGAAAATGTATTGATGGTTTTAGAAAATATGTTAAAAAAACAATAAAATTATTAAAATTTAAATGGTATCGTGTCACTTTTAAAGCTGGAAATATCATTGTCTTTAAGTAAAAAGGAATTACAGTCTGTCAAATAAGAGCGTGGTCGACTTTACCGAAAGTTAATGAAAGATTTCGGTCTAATTCCCTCGCGAGCACGGAAAATTCGTGGAAGACACACATACAGCCCTATTACGGTTGTCAATTATCAATACGCTAGTTGACATTTTTCAATGAAATTGATGAATTGGTATTATCGTTGTCAGCAATCAAATTTTTTGATAAACTGTGAACGCTCTTCAGAAATTAGATCTATTGTGAATGATTCAAATTGACAGTCTTGGTATTATGGTTGTCAAAATATTTGTTGATTATCAAATTTTCAGTCAATCACAAATTCCTTGTTGATACAAATTTTACGGATCGGGAAAGCCAAAAGCATGTCTACTATTAAACTATTTTTCGGTGAAAATGAAATTGAAGAAGAAAATACTTTGGAGCAAGCAAAGATTCGAAGAAAACTACGCGATGCTTCAAATCCCATGGATTTGGCTGAACATAGTAGATAAAAGATCTTTTTTAGTTACATTACAAAATCTAATTTGGCTCGCTTTTAGATTCATTCAAAACTTTAGACTTTCGAAAGAAGCCTTCCTTAATGTATTTTTAGATATCAACGACAAGTTAAAACCAAAGAAAAGACAACAATCCATCCCAAACATACTAAAATTTGCACTATTCACAATAGATTTTTGATCTTTGTTCACAATGGATCAAAAAATGATCAACTCGCGTTCATAATACCAATTTATCAATTAATTGACAAAATGTTTCAATTGTCAATTAATTGATCTTTGACAACCGTAATAAGGCTAATACACTTTTAAGCAGTTGTCTTACGAAATTCGTCGGATCTAGAGATCCTTGCCACTAGAATACACCCTCAAATTAGTAGGAAGCATGCCTCGGAGATGCCAGGCAATTATCGAAGCCGGTGGTGACTGGACACATTATTGACCAAATTGCATCATTGTTTGTAATGTGTAAAATGTATATATAAATATGAAAGTTTCATAAAATAATTTTGTTTATAAATTAACACGACCACGCTCTTACTTGACAGACTGTAAGTGAGAAACTAGTCACACACATTCAATATACTTAAGACGTTAATTTCGAAACAAATATTCATTTTTAATACTTATTGTCTTAAAACTAAATTAATACGATATTTATCAGTTTTATAAGAAGTTATCTATAAAGAGAAATCCTTGTGCTTAATTTTGATACACTCTGGCGTGTACGTACTTTTTCATATAGGAATTTTAAAAACAGTTTCTTTCATTTTAGTTAAAATAAAAAAATCAAAGTGAATGTGAAATACAATTTAAACATCAAAATTTGCTACAAAATTTTGCTCAGTTCTGCATCAGCGAGAAATAGAAAAATGAAGAAATGTTTCGAACAACAAATTTGTAAAAATGGGAACTTTTACCACTTTTACAATTCGTTCGCATCATTAATTTGCACTGCCCATTAATTACATCCAATATTAATTTTTGAAACTCAAATTCTTATGGATGAAGTCCTCAGATAAAAGGTACACACAATAATTTGTTTTCAACAAAGAAAGATAAAAGCAAGAAGATAATAAATAAAATAAATAAATTGGGTGGCGCAACAGTCCGTTGAGATCTAGGGCTTAGTGACTTAAAACTCTCAACCATCCCTGTGTGCGAGTAATGTTGTCAGAGATGGAAGGGACCTACAGTTTAAAGCCGAATCCGAACGGCAAATTTGAGAAAGCACTTTTCATGACAAGAATTACTCTTGGAGAACTTGTCAATTCCTCGCAAGAGGCAGTACCCGTGAAAAAACTTTAGATGGCATAGGCAGGGATCGAACCCAAGACCTCTGGCATGACAGTCCAGCGCACTAACCATCATGCCACGGGTACCACGGGTACAAGAAGATGAAGATGTAAAAATCATTTTACTTGTTGCGAGTTATCATAAGCTGGTTAAGATCAGTTACAAAAGGAACTAAAATAAACCGAAGCAACAACTTGTAGAATTTAACTTTTCAGTGTTAAAAGACCATTTTTAAAATAAAACCAGTAATTAGGGTTAATCTGTTTAAGAAAAAAATGATAAGTCACTGACTTTTTGTTTGCAAATGAAAAGACTTTTTTTTAAAGACTTGCTATGGGTTTTCTTATAGATTCAGGTTCATAACTGGTTTTTCAACAAATTAAAAATTAACTTCTTCTCTTTTTGAGAAATATACATATTTTGAAATAGCTGATCTTAAATTTTATCTACTGCAACTACATAGAAAAAAGCAACATTAAAATTTATTTTATGATTATAAACAAAACGTATTTAGATTTTTCTATAAAAATAGAATTTCGGCGCAATTTACTCGTTTTATATGTTCATATTTACTTTGAAATGAATGGGGAGTTGTTTTTGTGTCGTCTTCGTCGTAGTCGTCGTCCACAATCGCAGACTTCATTAGACATCAGACATCTTGCAAAATAACACAAAAATTTGTTTTAATTTTTGTTTTTGTTGTGTAGAAAAATTCTTAGCCGCAAACCACAGAAACAAAATAACAAAATCTACATAATGTAGGTATATAATGCATATAACTAAAGTATAATAATTTACGACTTAGATAAAATAGATCATGATCGCAGAGGTGGAAAAGTTAGAATACGTTTTGAAAAAAAAAAAAAAAACAAAGAAATGTATATTAATTTCTCTCCACACTCGTGTGTGTGTGTTGTGTGATCTAAGATGCTGCTCTGCTGGCTGATGCTTCTGCCGCAAGCCGCCAGACAGCGTCGTAAAACGAGTCAACTTCAACAATTGCCTTCCGTCAGTCATACTTACAGCTTTTTAGCAACACATGGTTCCTAGAGAAGAAGCATCATCATCATCATCATCATCATCGTTTCATTTATGGCTTCTAGCTCAAGAGGTGTCTTGTCTACTCTCCTCTGTGTCTCTTTTTTCTTATAAGCTCCCTCTCATGATAAACAAAATGAAGCCGGTTAAATCTTCATTTTTTGCGGTTGCCAACCCAATGGTCGGAATTCTTAATTCTCAATATGCGGCAAAAACAGCACGTTATAATATGTAATTTATTATTAAACTGAAGGTATAAAACAAATATGATACCAGAGGCAGCTAGCGAGGGGATGCGACAAAATTCTCTACCATAGATATAGATAGATACACCCTTTTTTGTACGAATTGATCTTCAACCCAGAGCTCTAAGCACTAGCGTTATTACTAGCGCTATAATTGTTTTTGTTGTTTTTATAACCGATTCAAAAAGACGCAAACATGCGACAGTGAGACATAAGATCGTTTTTATAATTTCCATTCCCATTTCTGTATCTCTACTTTGAAGGTAGATACTTTAGCTACATCGTGTGGCTGTCTTGTTTTGGAACCGCGGCAAAAACCGCGATGTAGTTTTTTGTTTCGTCTTGTTTCACTTCAGCAGCCCCATGCCCTGCCCCTCGCTCCTCCATTCACCAGTTGAATATGAACACAATAAAATGAAAGAAAAATACATTCAAATACAAATGAAAAATAATATTTGCCGGCCGGCATGGTATGGCAGAAAGAAAAAGCCCTTCTTGCGTTTCCCGATCTTTCCACACTCATATCGTATTGCTGCTTTTACTTCCCCTCGCCCTCTCTAGACAAATGTTATATTTTTTGAATAAGAAAAAGTCGACCGTTTCAACGAACTTAAAAAAGAAACCGGTTCCGGTTATGTTGGCTATATGCAGCAAACATTTCGGGTTTTTGAATTTGAATATTTAAATGACTAGAAATACACAAAATTAAGTGCAATTAGAATGACACTTTGGTATTTAAATAGATTCTTTATCAAATTTTGTCCATTTCAATTGAAAGACTTGCCAAAATAGCACAAGAGATAAGATAGTCATTGGGAATTTTTGTTTTTTTTTTTTAGCTTTGCTACTAAAGGCTAGACTGTACCTTCAATATTTCTTCTCATTCATTATGGTTATGGGTATAAGTTGATTAATATTTAAATTTGTGTTTGGTCTCATGACGTAATCATACTTCTTCTTTAAGAAGCCCCTAAGGCGCAATGGCGTTCGTTTTAATGTTAAGCTCATGGGCGATCGTAAATGATTCATTGCCTTTTAAATAAAAACAAAAAAAAAAGGCATAAATATGCCGCCGGAAGCACAGTGATTTTTTGTTTCTTTTTATTGCTTTTCAATTATAAGTAGATAATGTTGATATATTCGTTTTTTAATTTTTGTGGTGTGGCTTTTTTTTGAAAACATGTTTGACATATTAATGAGCAAACAATTTGGCAAAAATAATTATATTATGGTTTGAAGGTTTTTATTGGCCTGGTGTGAGTAGAATCAGAAATTAAATGAATGAACCTCGTAATTAGCTTCTTAAACAATTAAATATTTAATTAGTTAAGTTCCAATTGTAATTAATATCCATATTGTGATATGGATCTTTCCTACACATGTTGCGACCTATGATTCAAACCATCATTAATTAGGTTGATACAAATTGTCAAAGATTGGAAACATCTTTGATGGAACAACTATATTCCAGACATAGTTTTGATGTGACGTAGGTAGCTTGTCAAAAGAGAGATCATTTGCAATAATTCTTCGTTATCATAGCTAAGAACATACATTTTTTAAATGGTTTAAAGTGAGAAAGACTCTTGTTGAGAATTGCCAACTCCTCACAAGAATCAGTACCAACCCGCCGCACGCACGGTGTGAAATTAATAAAAGTACAAATATTTAACGTTAAGTGTGTCTTATTCTATTTTTTTTTTTGTGAAATATTAAAGAAATGTTTACAATTTGTTGTCACAAGCTTACTGATAGTTCCCAAGAGAGGGTAATATTAACAGATTTAACGCTTATCATGCCATGCGCCACCCTATGATGTGAAAAGACTACCTACCTATTATTTTTGAAAAATCTTAAAATCGACAGAATTAATTTTATTCATTGTTAATTCCTGAATTCGTTTCAAAAGCACATTTTAGCAATTTTTTTTATTGGCTAGATTTTTGTTTTTATCTAAAGATATTTCTTTTTCATGTCAAATGTATCCAAGCATTGACATCCTAAAATTGTGTTGTTGTTTAAATGAATCTTTTATTGACTCTGACAGCCAACACAACATTGATTTTTTGGGGGATTTTCTAACAACGAAAAATTGGATAAAATAAAAAGAATCTCGATTTCGTCTAAAAATAGATTGAAAAAGATTGATAGTCATTGCAATCAAGCGAAGAGTAGATATTGTTCACTAGAGTGAAGTCAATTTCCAATCTGATAAATCATTTTACAAATGAAAATCAAATCATTCCTGAAGACAACAAAAAAGAAACATAAAACTTGGCAGAAAAAGCAGCGAAAAAAAAAATAACAAAAATGTGAAATTAAACGAATAAATTCTGGAGAGATAGAAAAAAGAAACTTATATTTTTCCCTGGCTTTTCAAACTTGAAACTTATTCATTGAAGTGAAGAAAAAAAAACCTTTTGATTTTTATTTGTGTTATTGTTGTTATTTTGAAATAAATCACATTTCATTTCACCTTTTTCACGGAATTTAATCTTGTTGCTTGTGATTCAATTTATCGCCCCAATGAATTTATGTGCAAATAGCGAGGTAGTCTAAATTATATTTTATTTTGAAATTAAGCGAAAAATTATTACAACTGTTGAAAACAGCAAACGCAGGAGAAAATTGAAATTGAAATTATGTGCATAGGTAAGGTAGTTTATTAAAAACAAATTATTATATTTCCAGTGTAGGTACATTAATATTTTTGTTTCTAGTTCACGACGAGTTCAGCTAGCGTCATAATAAAGATCCAAAATTGTTTATGAGTTTAATTCTTTCCTTTATTAACATTTTTATCGAATTAGTCTGATAAAGTCATTTGAATTTAAATTATTTATGCCCATGCATTACACATTTAGAAAAGGAAACGTTAAGTTTTCGTTTTGGAAAAATATCCTTTTTCACGTTTTATTTCACTCTTTAATAAATGATACGAGTTATTTTTGGAAGTTTCTTATTACGTATACTTTCCCAATTCGAAAAGAATTTTATTCATTTCCTTAATGGATTTGTATACTCAGACCTTATTAAATATTAAAGACACTTAATATATACCTACTTATCGAAAATATTCATCTTGAGGATATTATAGCGAAATTATTATTTGTATCAATGATTGAATGGAAAATCACTCAAGCGAGAAGCTATATGTAACGGTATTGGTATTTTGGGAAGAAATTAGGACAGGTGTTTCCAAAAGACCTAAAACTTATCACTGATGATTACAGAATAAGAATAAAACTTTGGTTTGCCTTCTTTCTCATTTCAACTTTTGTTCTTACGCTTATAATGGCGCATTTAATTGAATCCGGTTTTGATCTGATAAATTGATTATTTTTGTTTGCAGTGAATGGAACATAATTTAAGATTGATTTTTGTGGCCTACGCTAGTGTCTTGTCAAATTGACGTATGTCAATGTTTCGATGTAAAGTGGTGGTAAGAAGAAAAATCCAAATTTATTTTCGATCTACAAACAGAGCAACATTGTTGTTTCTAGGAAACGACTAAGATTTCATTTCTTCTTGGTTATAAACGTGAAACTATGGTTTTTGAGAACAATATACACTTGCAGGCGAGGTTTTTTCGGTCGTTGTACGTTGTTTTTCCAAGTGCAAGCTTTAACAGATAGATGAAATTCTCATTCTACAATCGGTAAAAACGTCAAACAGGAAACGCTAAAATAAGTCAATTTAATTTTTGAAGCCAATGTGTCAAAACGCGCCAAGTTCTATCATATTCCATTGGAAAAATACATTCATTTGCATTTCAAGAGTTAAAGTCAGATTTGCAGTCCTAAATTTGTATCTTTCAGTTTGACAGATCATCGACTGATCAACTGATTCAAATGAGTTATGGAATACTTTCAGTCCAAACTTTACCGTTCTGTAGATTGATTATTTACAACTGTTTTACTGAGCCTGTTCGGTATTTCAGATTTGGTTCAGGCAAAATAAGATTTGCAGTAATAGCTTGAGTAATATTGGTTTTTAATGAGTCTATAGTTCGGGGACTAAAACCATCTAAAATGTTCTTGATTATTAACTTAGAAAAGAGCTCTGAACAGAGTTCGATATGATCCAGCATGTTCAGAAGATCGTCTGAACAAAGTGTGTTCAATCTGCTCAGTTATTTTAATCTGAGCTTGTTCAGAGCGCGCTCTACTTATTCAGAACGGAAAAAAACACACATTTTAAACTTTAAACGTTCAGAGGTAAAAAAGAAGCAATTTTTTGTTTGGCAGTATTGGCTCTGCTCTGAACTACAAAAGAAAAACGACGGCTTAGTTTGACAGATGTCAAATGCCATCACTACCAACTTGACCCTATATCTCTTAAATTCGATTTTGTATAAGACATCAGTTTATTTGAACAAAGAAAAACCATTTTTCAGGGAAATTTCTTAGATTTATAGGGAAATTTCATAAAAGTAGTGTTTTCAACAGCAAAAAGTTAAATTTGATTCCACCTTAAACCAAACGTCAAAAATAAACATAATAAGTGTGTTCAGTGACGCTGTGCTGGACTGTTCTAGACAGAAAGTACAGCTGTTCATTGAGGTTTTTTCTGTGCTGAACTGTTCTACTTTCCTGTTCATTGACAAACCTAGGTTAGAACAGACTCGTGAGAAATGTCAAAATTGAAGTTGTCATTTTTTTTATTTACGTTTTGATTTGGCTGTGCTTTGTGTTTTTTTTTCTCGTGATTTAAAAAAATTAAAATAAATTGAAATTGAATCCGAGGAAGGAAAGACATTGGTTGTGCAGTGTTCACCAAATACGCGGTTGAATATCCAAAGAAGTTAAAATGAAACAAAATATTTCTATTGTATTAAAATTAATAAAATGTTTAATTTATAGATGAAAATTTAGTATTATCTTAGCAATCACTTGATTTTCCATTTCAATAATTTTTAATAATATTTTTCACAGTAAAACACAAAAAATGAAAAAAAAATAAGCGAGAAACGAAAAATTCACACAATTTGCAATTTGTTTTGTTTTTTTTTTTGACAACTGACGTTTAACTGACTGTTCTAACTTGATCTGACGTTTCTCACGAAACTGTGCTGTTCTGATCTAGATAAAACCTCACTGAACACAACTAATAGCAACAAGTTTATCCAAAATGTTACCAAAAAATTGTAAAACTGAGATATTTGTTGATACATATTTTGATTTGCTGAATATTGCTAAAAGTGTTTTAATGACAGCTGTCATCTTTACAGTGTTGCCATAATATAAAGAATGATCTATATTTTTATTTGAAACTAAATTTTTTCTTTTTTTAATTTCAGGCCGATCAACTAACAGAAGAACAAATCGCCGAATTCAAAGAGGCATTCTCGCTATTCGACAAAGATGGCGATGGCACCATCACAACAAAGGAATTGGGAACAGTTATGCGATCGCTAGGTCAAAATCCAACAGAGGCTGAACTTCAAGATATGATAAATGAAGTCGATGCCGATGGTAAGTACCTACATTCTCTTTACAATAAAGTAATTTTTAATATTTAAATTTTGTTTTGTTGTTTGTCAAAATATTTAGATGGATAAAATCTGTTTTAAAAAATTGATGTAAGGTACAGGGCTTTCCAATAAGAGGTTTAATTTTGTTATTTAAAAGAAACAAGTACTTTTTTAGGAGAAATCAATGGACATTGATTTATTTGTAAAGAGGAAAGATTCCAGCAATATGTTAGAACGATCAAGTTGTAGTATTTAAAATTCTCAGGTCATTTGCTCACATGTTAATATAGGAAAATATGTATGTCATGAACAATGAAAACTGCATCAGCAAAATGGCCACCAATGCTACGAATGCAACACAATATGCTAAGGTAAAGTCTAAAGGTGTTAAATTACAAGATCTCTGTAATTAGAATTTGCATCATTTTTGTAGTTAATTTAAACAATTTCAAAGTTTTGTTCAACCGTGTATCTTTCCATTGGAGTAGTTTTCACTTGGAAAATGTCAAAAGATGACAGCTTCAGAGTTATATTCAAAATGAAACCACTTATTGGAAAAAAGATGTAACCTTTCGTGCGGGTGATGATGGGCAACAGATAGTTTTAGGATTTTCATTGAAAAATCAAGGAATAACACCGAAGTAAATATTTCACTGATTGACCTGACCTGAAAAGCTTTTATCGTGAGTTTAGATGGAAACGGAGCGCCTATTTCATGAATAAATTAACAATTAAACTAAATATTATAAAAAATAGTGACCGTGATAAAAAAAAGGTAGTCTAACGACTTTTTCCCAGAAGACTTACGTTAGCATAAGCATCTCAGGGAGGATTAGAGATAAGGGACATCGAGTTCCAATTTAACTTTGTACATTTTGGCCAAGTTTTTCATTGAAATGTTCCCATGTGAATGAGACCGCATTTACTAGAAAATCGACGTGAAAAATATCTAGCCATGAGTAAAGAGACTACGAACACTACGTATATTCAAAAATATTGTTTGTGAACATTGTACAAAAAGAAACACACAAAAAAAAAAGCGTGGAAGCAAACATATTCGGTTAACTTGGCCCAAAGCCAGGGACGAAAGATGAGTGAGCCTTTTATTATAGTGATGAAATGTGATAGGAACAGAAAAAAAAGGCAAACATTTTCTTTTTCCTTTTTTTATAAAAGAAAACAAAAATATTTCTTTACGGAAATGCAAACAATTTTGGACATTTTTCAAAAAAAACAAAAGACTTTTCTATAAAAAGTATCGTTTGTGAGATAAGAAAAGTGGTCATATTTTAGAAAACCAACTTAAAAAAAGGCTTAACTGAGGAGAAGGACCTCAAGGGACAGTTTTTTTTATATATATATATATAAATATAAAAAGGATATCTTTATAGCCGGTCTTCTGCGCGCTTAAAACAAAATAAAAAAAATAAGAAAAACTTTGTTTTTCTATTTTTATCTTCAATGAAAAGAAAATGAGAAGAGAAAATAAATTACCATTTTAAAAATAGCAAATGCTATCATTACATTTTGTTGCTGTTTCTGCTGCTTGCTGTTAAAATGTGGCGGCGGCGGTGTGGTGGTATGGTGGCCGGCCTGTGCGAGAGGCACGGTGAGATTTTATATATTTTTATATTTTATTCTTACGATGAGAAAGAAAAAAAGGAATATGATGATGATGATGGTGATAATGAGGTGGAAGTGGGGTAAAAATAAAGGCACAGTTTGCACCACAACGAAAAGACGACAAAAATATATAAGATATATGCAGACGAAAAAAAGAAGGAGATTGAAGAATTTTAAAATATTCATTAGAAAAGAATGCGTACAGTGCATAGTGCATCAAGACGACACGATAGGCGAAATAGTTTTTCATTTTCAATTTTCCTTCCTTTTTTTTTTTGTGAAAATATGTTTTCATTTTCATTTTATGCTGCTGCTTCTTCTTGTTCTTCGTTTTTTCTTGATGTCATTGGCTTTGATTTGTGTCATCCTCAAGTTGAATGAATTATTAATGCAATAAGAAAAAAAATAAAGGGAAGGGAAGGGAACAAAAATTGTGATTTAAGGAGTTCTTCTTCTTCTTCATCATATTTTTCTTCTATAGTTTCTGAGGTTAAAATGATTTACGTAGACATTTGATTTTTGTATCAATATTTTGAATAGTGAAGAAGTTTAGCTTAATAACTATAAAAGTGAGAGAGAGAGAGAGGGAGAGAGCTAAGATTAGTTTTGTAGATTTTGACAAGACGACTTATTGCATTTATCAAATTAAAAAAAGATGAATTGGCGCAAAATTTAATTTGATTTATGTCTGATTCATAAAAGTTTAATGGGCTTTTAAACAAATAGCAATATATTCTTGTCTCGTTTGTTTATAAATGTCAAAATGGTAATTTTGGAGAATTGACACTTCCTCATTTGTTTTATGTGTGAGAATATTTATTGTGAAAAATGATCGTTTCGTAACCTCAGTCAATGATAAATAATTATTGGAGTTATAAAAGCGTTTACATTTTCGAATTAAAGAGAATCTTTAGTGTTAGCTGTCACATTTGACTTTGACAGATAAAAAAACAAACACTAGATCTGTTTCTTTACTCTGAATTTCTGTGTCCTAAGTACTGTCAATTGAATTTTTGTCTATGGACTTGGCATAGAAAATCGCAAACATTTTGAATTATAGAATAGATCTCCTATTTTAGTAATTCTAGGATTACGGAATGAAAGATGAATGTAGTTTTTGCTCATAATTTTGTTATGTCAGCATAGATCTGTACCGAAATCACGGATCTTCTTCAGGGCAAATTATTTCCTTGATATTTCTCACACTCATCCTATTATTACAACGAACTCTAACTTCAAAGTTTCATACATATATTTTCTGTATTCTTCTTTTCGGCCTTAAACAACTTAAAACACAAAGTCCAGCCTTTTTTAATGATAATTATAATATGTAAAACTAAAATGATATAAAAATGAATAAATAAAAACCTTTCCACGAACTTTGCTAAGTTATTTTTTATTTGAATTAAAAAATATATAAAAATAAAAACAAAAATGTCAAAGAAGGACAAAATCATGCAACAATGAAATAATAATTTGTCTTTTGTGAAATAAAATAATAACAACAGGGAAGGTTTTTCTTTTTGTTGATTGTGTAACAAATAACACACCAAGCTTGTTAGTGCTAAAAATAAATATACATACCTACGTTTCTGACATACCACCTTTACAATGGTGTTTACGAAACAAACAGGGTAGTTTTAGGGTTAGTTTTTTTTATTTCTTTAGAAATAAAAAAGGTTTGACATAACTTATGAAAGGGATAATAATTGCCATTTGTCACATAACAAATATTTATGTATATACCTTTGTGGATACTACACATGTATGTAGCTTTATACCTACTTAACTTGTACGAATGTAGACCCAAGTTACAATAGCGTGTAATTCTCTAAGTTGTTGGCTAAAAAACTGAGTTCTTTTGAGCAACTTAAAGTCGATTCTCTCTTTTGAAAAACAAATCTTCGAATTTATCGACGACGTGATTTTAATTAATGCGATTAGTCCTCCCAATTGATATTTTGACACAAGTAAGGGAGATTTTTCTTGAATTAATTTCCAGTCGACTTTCCAACCGCAACTGGAAAGCATTTTCTGGCAGCTGGCTAATCAGATACTAGAACTTGGTAAAAGCCCTTCAAGTCCCTTATGTCGTGTGAACCTGCCCAATGAAAGGTAATTTGACAGATGTAGCTTCAACAATATGGCCGCTGATGACTGTCACTTTTGATGGGAAGGTTACACTGTTAGAAATTCAAGAAACTTACGTCGCGTCGTTTTCAATTGGCAATCTGGAATTGTTCTTCTATTCGGAATCCCAATTGAACAGTTTTTTTTTATTCCGAAGAATCTGAAGTTTGGTGAGAATGTATTGGTTGAGTATGACATGTGTCACATATATGTGTATTCGCGCTAAATTTCATTTTGTTTTTGTGCTGCAAACATGGAGGAAGTGACATTTAAAATTTATGAATGTGTGAGTGATTCTGCTTCTGATTCTGTTTTTAAAACCAGAAGGGAAATTCTCTTCTTTTCAGAATCAGAACTGTCACTTTTGCCCAATTGAACGCATTCAGAATGCTTTTTTTCACTTCCAGATTGCCAATTGAAAAGGACGTTAATCAAAATAAATGTCCTATATCTACAAGACAGATACAATGGAGGTCTTAATGAAAACTAGATACCTTTAAATATTGATTTAGCTGCTCTTTTCCGTTGACAAACAACTTATACGAAGTTATAGTTCCAAAATTATTTATATACAAAACAAAATTAATAAAAGTAAAGAGCATATATACGGTGAGCGAAAAGAAAAATAATAAATGGCTTGACATTTGTTTGTTCTGCTAAACAAAAATACCTCCAGGATCCCAATTGACCTAGTTATTATTATTTTTGTTTTTATAAAAGTAAAGCTTGGGCTTACACTTAAAATTGAAATACAAAGAGAAAACAACCCTTAAAATATACAGTAGTCAACTCAAAGGAAAGGGGCATCCCTTATAACGTATATAATTCAATATCAAAATCACATATACCCTTATGATTGTAGGTATATAAACATTTTCCCCCCTATATAAGCTATTCTGCTGCCTTGTCTTTCATTACCATGTTTTTCGTGCATAAACAATTGAAATTGATTTTTTTTTGTTAAAGAATTTATAATAAAAAAAATATGTACATGTTGCGTGTTTGGAATAAATATTATATCAAAAAATGGAAACTCAAGCTTTTTGTAGAGTTCGAAAATTGTCGTCAAGTTTAAAATAATCGCCCCATGACAATATGTACTGTTATTTTCCTCAAAATTTGAAACGTACATTTTTATCATCGAAAATGCAAGGAAACTCTTTTGAAAAACATTTAAGTTCCGATTTCAGAACTAGGCACTAGGCTTAACTTCTTGTTAAGCGTTATTTTTAATAATTTACATCCAGGTACATTTTGAATGAAATTTTAACACCTATTGTCACGTAATAAGAAAATAAAAAGAAAAATTTAGCCTCAGAATGTCGAAGTTAAGAATGAAAAATTCATCTTTAATGAACCATTTCCTTCGTGCAGACGAGTATTTCCTCATTTTTAATCCACTTTACCACGCCATTAACAGCAAGAAGTTTATTTCTATTTTTTCTATTAACAAAAACATGCAGTTTTCCCTTGGTATACATTTAGAAGGAAAAAGAAAAACTGTTTTTTTAAACAGCTTCTTATTTAAAATGTTGGCAGAGTTTTTAACATAAACTTAATACATACATTCGTTTGTACTAAAAGAAAACCCCCTAATGGGGGTGATAATGACTACAGACAGAGTTTTGCTTTTATTTAAAAACAAGAAAAGAGAATATAAATCACGAAAGAACCAAATTAAGGTTCTAATTACGAAACCATAACAACAGCAACAACAGGAAGCCGGATATTGCTACTTGCTTTGTTGGTTTGTCCCCAAGGGTTCTGATTTTCTGAGAGGAATGTTAATATATGTTATGTACCACCTATGTATAGAAAGATTCATCCATGATGATGATGACGATGATGCAAAAAAAAGGAAAAACTTTTAAAACCAACAATTTTCATCATCGCATCTACGTAAATGAAAATATAAATAGGATACTCGTGTATATGTGATGTATAGTTGCAAGCATGAGACACAAGACTATCATCAGGCTACTCTCTCTTAGTCTTTTGCTGTTCTGATGATGGATTTTAACATTTCCTATAAAACATTTCATACAAGAAAAAAAAGACAAAAATTAAAAAGTTTTTTAATGAAGAACTCTCTGCGGGAAGATAAAATTGCTTTTAAGCTAAAAATTAAAAATTCTAAAGGTTGATCTTCTTTGGGGCCATTGGTTGGAAGTTTTTCGTTTTTTGATAATACATACAAATTATTGTCATTTGTGATGGAGATTAGTCTTTTATAAGTTTTAAACCAAAATATGTTATTTTGTTTTTGTGATGTTCATCACAACTACTTAATAAAGTCAATTTATGTATTGTGTAAAAAAAACATAAAAACCGAGGTTTTTCAAAAGATTTTTTGACTTAATTAACAGTACCTACTATAGAAAGAAAGTCACCACTCGGAAAATGCAAAATTAAATTACTTCCAAAAATTGAAGGGATCAAAATGTATTGTTAAGGATTAAGGAAAAAGGAACTTTTTTATCCGCTTAAGGTTTAGATACTTTGGGAACGAAAAATTGGACGCAACTCATACTTTGACGGAGATTCAAGTTGCATTCATAGTAAAGTAAATACGTCACAAATGCGTTTCTAATATTCATATTTCCGAAACTTTATTAATAAATTTTAAGATTTTTGTCGGAGAAAATTGTGAAAACAATTGCATTTAGCTGTCGAAAATTTTACATAAAATCCTCTTCACAGGACTTTAACGGTGTTCGTTAAAAAATTCCAAAAAGTGTTCAATAATTTTGGGAACAAAATTTCAAATATTTTATATAACTTGTAGTAGAACATGCAAAAGCAAAAATAATTAAATCATTTTACATAATTTGAAAAAATTCCTTCCTTGAAAAAATATCCTTCGCACAATACTGAATTTTTAGTTCCTTCAAAGACGCCAAATTTTCGGAAACTGTTAATCATTAGATTTATCACCATTTTTATATCGACAACTCAGTGGTGAGTTCTGTCCGAAATTCCAACTTCTATATTAAAATAAAAATACAACGATTTTAAAGTGGAAATTTAATCAAAAACCACTATCTTCCGTTTTATTTAAGATCGACCGTCTCAGTCGAAATCTATCCAAGTCTCTGATTTTCTTTACATTTCTTATTGGCTCTACATTCTCTTATACTCTTTCTTACTATATAGAAAACATCGAATGCAGAGTTGCCAGACTCATGCAGTTCGATACAATTTTCTTAAAATCAAATATTATTAGTTAAAGTTAAAGCTATCATTGGTTTTCATAATTGAAAACAATGATTGTAATTTTTTTGACATTTTGGTTTAAGCTTTCATCGAAAATTTCTGTCATTTTATAAAAATTTCCGGATTGGAAATAAACACTTCCTAAGGGGCCAGTTATAGCTATCATTGAAATCGATCCGGACAAATTTTTGAATCGATATTTGACGTTGTTTCACTTTGATTAGAAATGAAAATTCTATACTGATCGATCGGAAATCACACAAAAAATTTGTTTTGTTGAAAAAAAGTGTAATTGTGCATTTATTTTTCTCTAAAAATGTATTTTTCTATTTTCCGGAGGGAAATTCATTTTCGAACAGCTGATACTTTTATGTTCAAAAGTGAAACGAATCGTTCCACTGATTTGTGTTCCAATTTCACACAATTCCAATGTCAGTAAAAAATTTTCGGTGGATTTCAATCAGAAAATTTTTTTCAATGACAGATATTTTTAATGATAGCTATAAACGACCTGCCAACAAAATTCCAATGTTTGTTTTCAATGATGAAAACCAATGATAGCTATAACTGGAACCTAAGAAGCAAGCATTTGAACTAAAAACCAAGCATTTGAGGTTAGAGTTGATGATTGAAAGTAAAACTGACAGTTGGGAATACAAAGAAAATGGAACACTTTAAATGGAACGACTATGTTCCGAAATGTGAAATAAAAAATAAGGGGCCGGTTATAGCTATCAGTAAAATTTGAAACAGGAGGAATCTGAAATGTTTTACTGATGAACGTTTATAGCAATCAGTAAATTTACGTCATTAAATTAAATGTCACTTTGAGGCCTCGCGCCTCAGACAATTTTTTTACTGTTGCTTTCATCAGTAAAATTTGTAATGATGTGATCGGAACAGTAAAAAATTGGAACACCAACATAACCAACATAACAACACCAACTGCTTTTGGCAGTCAGCTGTTCAGTAAAATGAAATTTCATCATTAAAAAAATTAAAATGATTTTATAAATTAAAAAAAAAACTTTAAATGCATCGTTTCTTTTTGAAAAAAATACTTGAATATATTATTCATCGTATTGCATTAATCTTTTGCTAGAAATAAATCTGTAACATGTTCAAAAACTAAAAACTAAAATTTTATTGATGGGTTTTACTGATAGCTATAACCGGCCCCTAAAAACGATTTCATCATTGACAAGTTAGAAATAAACAACAAAAAAGTTTTAGGTTAAATAATGTATTTTTTTTAGTAAGTAGACAAAACTTATAACTCATCAGCTTTAAATCGATACCAAACTCGCATCAAAATAAAACTATTTTTAGCCCTTTACCTTACTATAAGCTTCTTCATTGAAGATTATTTCACTATTAGATTGGTATTTGTTTCTGAACTTTGATGGTTTAGATTGTACATTTAGGTCAGTGCATTATTTTAAGAGTACTTTCATAGTGAAAGTTTAATGCTGTGAAATTTCAAACTGAAAACTCTTAAGCATTATTCACATGAGCACGACCAACGACTAACGAATGAACGAATATTCGTAGATTTTGACATTTCTTTCACATGAGAGTTTTTAATTCGTCGCGAATGAAGTTTGACTTTTAGGTTATGTAGCGAGCGAACAGTTTATTCGTTGCAGTGTGGATGGTATGTGGAACGCGATCAATTTATTCGTTGCAGTGTGGATGGTATGTGGGACGCGAATAAAGTTTGACAGTTCGTATCAACTAGAATTTTGTTCGCGACGAATAAATTTGTTTTCTTAAATTTATCAATATAATGATATTGAAAAGTAAAAGTATGCATCATAAATCAAATAGAAACTATATTGCTATCGTTTTGTTAAGATTTTGTGTTCAAATATGTCTTTAAACGTATATAAAATCACATTTTGTAATTCATTCGTCGTTCGTTGGTCGCGCTGATGTGAATGCTACTTTAAAGGTAAAGAAAAATTCCACAAAGAACGTTCGGTCTCGATCACAAGCTTTAGTATCAAACAGTTTTTAATGTTTAAACCTAAAAGAGAAAAACGCACAGACTTACATATGTCTACATTCTCTAACTTTTCCTAATTCACTGCACAATGATGCCCAAAGAAAAGTTATAAAGGCTCAAGTCCATAAAGAGTTAATTTCTAATTATTATCAGAAAGGTTCTGGCAATTAAATTTATACTTTACCGAAGGTTTTTGAATTCGATTTCAAAATCACTATAACGTCAGGTTTCTTAGATATTGCCTGTGATTTCGAGGCTACTTAAATTAATGAAGTAGTAAAATTCGTCATGTGTTTCTATATATATATTTTCAGTATCTCATAAAATGTTGAAAAATCCTCATCAATTGTTGTCTTTCTCTATCCTACACAAGTCTAAAAGAAACGCTGAACGTTTTTGTAATAAAACAAGTCTATCACAATAAGTTCTATAAATGCATACTTATATTGAAAAATTATAAAAATAATGCTGAAAACGGTTATTGTTCTAAATTTGAGCAAATAGCAAAAATCTAAATTAAAAATTACTAACAAAAATTAAAGCTTGAATCTATAACTCTTTGCCCTGTACTTAACCAATGCATAATTTTTAAAGCTATTGGAAATTTTTTTCTAAGGATTTTTGTGAATCATTTGGTTGTCATTGACAACACCGAAAAATCATCAACTAATTATAGAATTTTTATTATTTCTAACTATTTTATTATTTCAAACAAAAACTTTTGAATTTTAGGAAGTGTAGAACAAGTCTTTGAATGTAGGTGTTAGGTACCTTCGTAACTTTTTGAGCAGAACCTATCGATTTATTTTTTGCGTCAATTTGTCCAATTTGCATTTTAGGTATGTATTTTCAACTTATTTCATGAAGTTTCCATTATATCCTCTCTTTTGAAGATGAAAAACTTGTTCCGCCTTCTATAGTTAAAGAAAATCATTAAATTAATTATGTTTCAAGTTTTTTTTTTGTCAATTCCTCTTTTTCCGACAAACTTTATAAAATTTGTCCCAATCAAAAATGTAAACTTGAAGGTTCTAGTACCTAAAATAATGTCCTCTTTTTCATTCAGAGGTACCTTCATGTATATGTATATTAAAATAAATGTACATAATTTATCTACACTGTTTTTTTAATTTTTTACCTTGAGTATAGAAGCTTTAGAGCGTGCTAGATTATCTAAGTGAATATTAAATTGAATTATTTATCATTCACCTGGTGTAAATACATATATGTACATGCATAATGATATGAAAGTGTGTAGATATTCGTAAATAGATAAGAAGTATGTATGTACATATACAAGCAACAATTATTCATTTTTTAATACATAAAACCCTTATGCCTACATATGTATATGTATTATAGATTTTCTAGGCACATATGTATGTACCCATAAACATTTAAAATAAATAAGATAAAAACATTAAACATCATGAGTCACTCAAATCGCTTTTGATATAATGTAAATGTAGGTAAATAGGGATGGTGCCTATATATGTATATATACAAGCTTGAGCTACCCCTTGGAAGAAGTCTTCAAAAAAGGACTAAATAAATCAACAGTGACTTTCATCAGGAGTAAAATAAAATAATTTACTCTTCTGTATCTATATATGTAAACTTTTTTTTAGTTATTGCGCAGATCCTGGAATTTTCAACCCAAATCCTGGGCATTTTCCTTTTTAAACAGGTACTATTCGATCCCTGGATAAATTTCAGGCCCCATTTTTCTAGCTTTATTCCCGTTTCGTTAAATTTTCTTCGTTGATTTTATTTATTGCAGGTTTCCCCTTTTTGTTGGTTGTTGCTCGTAACTACCCATTTTTCGTTTTCTGTTTTTCAACTTTGACCCAGGAAAAGTTGAAGTTGTGAATTTCTCTCCAGCACCTGCGCTCTAGGAGAGTTTCAAATTTTTTCGGGATAGCTACGTCATAAATACATACATGTATGTGTATTTCCAGGATTTCAGGAGTCTTTTTTCCCTCTCCCCCTTTTTCTGTTTTTGAGTTGGAAACTTTCTTTAAATATTTATATAAAATTTACCTCGTGATGAAATTCAATCTCTTTTCGTTTTACATTTTAAAATGTTTCATATTTTTAAAATTTTCACTTGACAACACACAAAATTGGAGGTACATAACTTTATGTTTTTAGATGACGAGGAAAAGTTATTGATTAAAAAAATAAAAACATAATTTATTCATCGCATGAACAATTTTTTCTTTATTTTTTGAGGATTAAATAAAATTCGTCCTTAGAAAAAGAGTGCAAATCAAATGTTTTCCTTCGCAAAAGGATTTAATATTCAAATAAAATGTTGTGTACATGTTATTTGCCCTTTTTTAAACCCCCCCCATCCCTCTTTGCTTTAGTCTTTTGTTTGTTAGCTTAAGCATAGATATATATAGGATTTAGGTAGGTTGGTAGTACTAACATATTTCTTTTTTCTCACAAGATTTTAGGGATAAAGTAGAACTAGGACATACAAATATTTGTCATTTTCAGCTCAACTTTTTGACAGAATGCAATGAAAATTAAGAAAAATAAGAAAGAATAAAATAAAGAAAGAGAGAGAGAGAGAGTGAGTGAGAAATAGGAGAAAATGAGATCAGAAACTAGATCTGAATATTGAGAAAAAGGATTAAATTCTAGGACGATTTGCGAGGAGTATTCGTGTTTTCTTTCAATTTTAGATAGGATTAAAATAAATCTTTGGATTTACCTACAAAAATAAAATAGCTTTATATTTATTTTATTCAAATTCTGAATTCATATAAAATTGAAGTTATGTATTTTGTAGAACGTAAAAGAATATTAAAAGATTACGTTTTTTCCTTCTCTTTAGGAAAACAAATTTTGAGAAATAAAATTCTTAAGTAGGTACCTTACCTAGGAACAACTTCCTTTGTAATCAAGTTCACAATTATACTTTTTTTCTTGTGAAAAAGGTAGGTGGTACTCACCTACATACTTGTAAAATGCCCTTATTGGCCAATTAAAACTAATAAGCTGTCGTGAATGTTAACTTTACAAGTATCGTTAAGTTCTTGCTTTTTTTCTTCAAGCTAAAAAAGGTGTTTAAGGGGGTCATCCCATGTGAAGGCCTGTATTTTAAGGAATTTTTAGGATTTTTTTTTTACGACCAGTAAATAGATACAACTTTATTAAGTTTATTATCATTTGTTTACATAGTTCGACAGCATAAATATAAAATTTGAATTAAAAATATTGTAAAGAACACGAGTTACACCGGTTTGAACAACACCACCTCGAAAAAATGGGCTCGCACTGCCTCCACGATTCCGGCTGAATGGCTTATCTAAAACAAAAAAAGTAAACGGTATTTTAATCTGTGAGCCTAAATGCATGGAATGAACTATCATCGAATGAATATACCAAAAATTGGACTTTTGGGAGACATTTGAAAAAAAAAGTCGCGAATTTTGCGGTTTTTTTTTTGTTTTTTGCTATAAAAAAATCGAAATATTTGGAATTTTTGCTTGTCGATAGTTCATTCCATGCGTTTAAATGTGCTGAATCCAACGCATCAAATTTCAAGTCATTCGGTCAAGCCGTTTTTGAGATACGATGGAGGAAAGTTTGAAAAACACAGTTTTGAGAAAAACTCGTTTAAAGTTTCAAGTACTCTTAACTATGAAAATATCAAGTTACCTTTCAATCGGCGATGCCTGGTCCATAGAGTATTCCTTCTTCTTCTTCTTGAAACTTTTTCAAAGCAGATTGTTCAGCTCTTGAATCAATCCTGGCTTGTTTAACGGCATCACTTACGCGCCGCTAAGAACGTGAGATTCGCTTTTCATCACGTTTCTCAACATAAGTATGGGCTTCGCGGCCTATATGGCATCCCATAACCGACATTACTTTCAAATTACGTTCAAAATCTTCATTAAAGATGATAATTAGAATCCCTTTGTAAGTTTTACTGTCACCATCGCCGATGGATGTAAGATACTTTACCCCATATTTTTTTTTTACACTTTAGAATTTTCAGAAAATAGTTAGCTTATAGCAAGCTTCAAACTACGATCAGAGGCTCATCATAAGTGCATGTGTTAGTTGTTAGTAAGATAATAATACAATTAAAGCCTAACACACGCACAAAATACAAAATATAATTAACATTTAACATGAATTATTACAGAACAACAAAAAATAAAATAAAGACGTTTACGATAGTGGAGCACTGGTTCTAAACATGGACCTGCTGTATCTTTAAAACGACTTCGAATTTTGAAAAATCCCTTTACTACCGTATTCTAGACATATTAAACTAGCAATTTATGAAAAAAAAAAAAATTGGATTTTTTGAACTCATCACATGGGATGACCCCCTTAAGTACATAACTTGTAGGTGTTTAATTTGTTCATTTCACAAGGTAATGTGAAAGATTGAGTAAAAATGTAAAAGAATGAGTAAAAATGTGAAAAATTGAGTTGTAAATTTGAAGTCATTAAAAATAATCTGCAATACTTTAATATAGGAGCAACATCTGGCTTGTTAACGTATTAAAAAAAAAAAAGTAAGTTTAATATCTCTTGCTGTTTAAAAATTGAAGAAATCTTGTAGTAATGGTTTCTTGAGGGTTTTCCAAGAAGAGTTTGTCATTGTGGTAGATCTCAGGCCAGAGGATTCGGATTCAATCCCTGCTTGTGTCACCTAAAGTTCTTTTAAGGGTGCTGCCTTTTCCGAGGAATTGAAAAATCCTCCAAGAGTAATTCTTGTCATTAAAAGTGCTTTCTCAAACGAGCCTTTCGGATTCAGCAAAAGAAGTGTAGGTCCCCTAAGTTGCTGACATTAATAGTACACAGGAATGAGAGTTGTTAGTATCGGGGCGGTGGTTCTCTACAAGCTGTTGCGCCACCTAATTCTATTCTAAAAATGAGTATTTTTCATTTAAATAAATGGATATGTGCTGTATTAACAATGAAAAACGATATCAGGCAAACGACTGCCACTGCTACGGTCATAGTATTATGCTCCAGGAAAAGAATTTTCATTAAGCTTCACATGAACAATTCTCAAATGTGTGGCTGTGTCCCAATAACTTCTTGAATTCCATATTAAGGGTATTAAATTGATTTTGGAGCATTGGTATAGACCTTATGTATAAGTCACAAAAAAGTCTAAAAGGTTAAATCGAGAAATACCATGAATCAAGAAACTTTTCTTAACAAAATTTCAACGTGAATTTTAAAAATTCCAATGCTTTATTAAAGTTCGTATTGTTTCATTGGGCAGGTTCAGGCGACATAAGAGACTTGATGAAAGTCTTCCAATTAAAGCAACTTTATTGGAAAGTTGACTGGAAAGTTAGTCAACAAAAATTTTCCTAACTATCAAGTCAAGTCCACTTATGTCAAAATGACAATTGACCATGTTTTTTTCATTAAACTGAAAGCTGAACTTTGTTACTCTATAATTAGCCGTGTTTTTTTGGTATTCCATATATAGTACAGTGAGAAATTGCCAAAAAAACGATCCGCAGTAGTCCGGTTTTTATATTTGAAAGTTGATATAATTGAATATTTGCCAGAATAATTTATCAAAAAATTCCAAAAAAAAAAAATAGCGAAATTCAGACCAGGGGTGAAATCGAAATCGAGCTGCTTTTGATAGTTGACTATCAAAATCAAGAAAATACGTCTGTGTAATGTGATAGTCAATTCAAACAATTTGACATAAAATAAAAACTTCAAAAAGGGGTTTCGTTCGTAGACTACTACATTAACTTGTGGTGTTGAAGTGAGCTTGAAGCTCGCCTAAATTCTTTATATATCTGAATCGAGTTGAAATGAGCTTGATTCCGGTCGGGGATCGGAGTCGAGTCAATATTTTTGAAGAAAAACCTGTGTGGAGGAGTTGGTTTTACAGATAATGCGTTATGGTCTGTTTATTTGTATGTTTGTGTACAAAAAATTTAGTTTTGTTTTAATCAAATTAAAAAAAAAAAAAAATTCACATGGAGTAGGTAGCATATTCTTATATGGTGCTGAACTATTCAGTTTTTCATTGTTTAACACGAATCAAACTATCTCACTTGCACTTCATAAGAAACATCGAAACACCATTTGCAATTTAGAAAGTGCTGTCAAACTTAATCATTTTTAAATCTTCTTGTGCAGTGGAAACACCAAAAAGATTTATTTAATCTTAACTGAGATAAACCTTTTGGTGGAAACATAACAAAACTTAATTATCTTTTCTATTGTTTTCTCTTGCAAAATAATCCCAGTTAGTCCATTTTCAACAACAAAACTAAATAATATCAACAGTAACAGATTGATTTTTTTTCTCAATGGAAAACACATGATTCCAAATGCACAACTACTCAACCAACACAGCCATCGAGATACAAATGCAATATCAACCGTACCAACATTTGAGAACGAAATCACATTATGATCCATTCGAGACTCGTATATATGTCAAAAACCCATGCGTAGTAAGATTCTACTTTAACTTTTATCGGTAGTATTCATACTGCGGATATTGTTTTTGTTATTCGTGTAAAATCCTACTATACTATTGATAGATTTTCCAACAAAACACGGGTATTAATTTATTTTCTGCAAAATTCCATTTGATGTTTTGTGGAAAAGTGTTTCTTGTGAATTGGAAAATAAATAAGTATTATATCTTTACAATACAAAATACAAATCGTGTTGGACTTGTAGCTTGCCTGAGGAGTGTTATGTAGGCAATAATGTTTTTGGTAGTTTTTTTCACGATCAACAGAAGGTAGATTTTTAAATTTATGACACTTGAACAACTAAATGCCTTGGAAAAAATGTACGTTCGGTTCGCTGCAAATGAAGTCCCTTATGTTGCCTGAACCTGCCCATTTTTAGTAATAGAGTATTTTCTGCTTGTCAAATGTCAAAGAATTCAAATTCAAAACTGACAATAGGTTTTTTAAAGTGAAACCTCTTATTGGGAATCCCTTAAATACTAGAATACTGAACGAAAATGTTATGATTAAATAATATTACCAAATTTTAACAATTTTTTTGAAAACGATTACAAATAATATAAATTTATCACCACCAGCAGCGACGACAACTTGAAGCAAAGAGAATGCAAAAGAATGCAATCTTTTATGACTCAATATAAAGATTGCATTCATTGAACTCAATCACCAATCATTTGACCGCAATCAATTGATTGCGATCATTTAAAGTTTATGCATTCATTTATTGCCTTACCACTCTCTTGCATTCTTTGTTTTTCGACTGCATTTTTTCAAGCCTTTGCAAGAATGCAAATAATTATAATGATGGACTTCATGTGAATGCAAAGACTGCAAAAAAAATGCAAAGTCTACAGAAGAATGCAAAGACGGTAAATTATGCAACAAACAATATAACTGTATGAAGTTGTGTGGTTTCACTGGATCGTTTGTATCCTTCTTTTAAAATGACCGTTACGTTACAGTCAATGAAAATCGGTGCCTTTGGTCGGTTGCATGGCCTAGACATTAATTATACCATAAATCGACATCAATCTGATGAACGTCTTTATCGATTAATCTCTCCTTTCACTTAACTTTCTAGAAGTCAACATGCAGTCGTCTTTACAGAAGCTAAACCCAATATTAAACTAGGTATGAGGATTTTTTTTAACGTTGAAATTTAATGTCGATTTATAAAGTTGACTTCTAAAAACTTGTCATGGTGGAAATATTAACAAACTTCGATTTTATGCTAATATCTGATACTATGATAGTTCCATCAGAGTTTTACTATACTTCCCACTAGTAACTGCGTCGCCGCATTTGTTCACATGTTCATTTAACAAATTTATATTAGCAAGATGCTATGTTTTTTTCAAAAAATTTTAAGAAAATTACTTTAAATCACAAAATTTCCACTACAAATTTTATGTACTACCTCCACCCACTACATCTAACCCACACAAATTCACATAACCCACCATGAAAACATATACAAATGAATTAATTGAATTCCCATTTACAATGTCAATAATGAATGTTTGCCAACAAAAAAAAAAAAACAAATCTTCCTCTTTGGCATGTTGAAAACTAGGATTTCCCTAGAAATTTTCTTCCCCGAAAACACCACCGCCTGCGTCCGGCTCGCCAGTGGTTACCATCGCGCAGCACCTTCGATGATGCCGGTATTTACACTTCGTGTCACATAAATAGGGACAAGCTTTTTTCGTTTTTTATTTGACGATATTTTTCAAACCCTTGGGTTGTTTTGGAAAAACCCAAATGTGGAATAATTGAAGTATGTACAAAAGGGACAGAATCTAAATTTACCTGTTAGAGATTTTAAAGTAAAGAAAATAACCATAAATCTTATGGTTTAGGTAAATACTGGTTTTATTACATGGATTGAAATAATTTTTAGTAGTGTGAGCTGCCTCCTGATTTCTGAATTACTTTAGATTACCTCTGGTGTATTGATTCATAGAGTGTTGCCAGATAATTGAGAGAAATTTGGGAGCAGGACCGTTTTATGGCTTCAATAATCTCTTTGGTTTTTTTGGTATAGCCGTCCTCCTTTGCAGACTTTTCTTGAAAGCCATTCCCACACGTTTTCCATGGTAATAGGTTCACATTTTGCCCCTCAATCCAGGATTTTGTTGTCCGTGCGGTATGTATTGGTGCATTATCTTGTTGAAAATTCCATCCTTGTCCACCAAATAATTCAGAAAACTGCGGAATCGTTCCAGAATCGATTTGTAAGTGATTGCCGTCATTTTAGAGCTTTGAAGGAAGATCCAGCTCCACGGTCCCGTATTAGGTGGTTGCTCCCCATGCCATTACACCGCCTTCTTTGCTGTGCCGCTTTTCAAGATAGATTTCTTCCTTTTCATAAAACATGGAAATATCAGCTATATCCATCAGATCCGTCCAAATTAAATTCTTTTATCGAAAAATACAACGGTATGCCAAGATCGATTCCACCTAATGTGATTTGTTGCAAAATTAAGGCGTTAGGTCTTACGAGCAGCATTCTATGGGGGTTTTTTCTTCATTTTTTGGTGTCGTATATGGTCTGCCTTCTGTATCACTCAGCAACAGCTTCTGCCTTGATTTTACTAATGAAAAGCCTTGAATTTGAAGTAGCTCTCACTATCGCCCGCCTTTTCTGAAATAACCATATCATTTCTTAACTCTTCCTTTGTGGATTTTTCCATACCTCTGGGTCCTTGAGGTAGTTGTATACAATATTTGAACTTCTTCTAATTTTGCTGGCTATAAAACGGTAAGCTCGAATTTGACCTATTTCCTCCTTGTTTAGACCCTTACCTCTACCCATACTTCTTGATTCTATCAAATTAATACTTGTACTGAGCTCCCAAAACAATCAGAGTATCCTTTTATCTGAATTAAAACACGCTAATAGGTAAATTAAGCTCTTGTCCCTATTCGTGTGACACAAAAAAATAGGTACTTTTTATTACCTTCTTCGGAAAAACTTTTATTTATCAACTTAATCCAAATTTTTTGATTGAAATATAAACTTAATACATATTTCATTCATTCCACATTTGAGTTTTCCCAAAAAAACCTAAGGGTTTAAAAAATATCGTCAAATAAAAAACAAATAAAGTTTGTCCCTATTCATGTGACACGAAGTGTATTATATATAATATATAAAGTCGGAAAAGAAATCGCAGACAACAACCTCGAAGAAACAACAAACGAGCAAAAATTTAAAAATAAGAAAAATAGCATTTATCTTTTGCTAGACAACAAAAAAAGAACAATTTGGTCTTTTCTTTAAATTTTTATTTCGCCTGATGATCGAAATACGAAGACGAAAACGTCGTCGTCGTCGTCGACGTTTTTAGCGGTGTATGGCGGCGCGGCGGCGGGCTTGCGGACGGCCATCCATGTCGTCAAAATGTAATTTGGTCGATAAAAACATTTTGTGATATTTTGAGTGAAATCTCTTAAAAAATTTCTATTAAATTTAAACATTTCGCATTTGCGCTCGATCTAACTTACCCTCGTTTTGAGCGGAAAAGTTTCAAATCAAAAACATAAAAATTAAAACTGATTTAGTAATTAAATGACGATTACATTTTTTCTTCGTTTATTTTATTTTATTTGTCTCAAAAAAACCTGATAAAATAAAAAGAATTACCTTCTGATAAATTAAAAAAAAAAACGAAAACAAATTTCGAATATTTAAATATTCTTGTATCACAAGCGAGAAAATATCTTAGCGAAAAGTTAAGTGGTTTGCGCTGAAATTTATGGGATTCGTTGTATTTTTTTTTTTTGAATTTTCATTATTTCTTTTAAATTGATGACAATAAATATACTTTTTTTTTGTTTTCTTCTTAAGTGTGTATTATTGTTCGTTTTATTGTTTTTTTTTTTCTTTTGTTTCTTTGACAAATTTTGAAAACTCAAAAATAGATATTCAAATATACGAGTTGTACGTACGCATAAACGAGCTATCACAAATTATATCGTAAAATATTTTTAAATTGCATACACGTTCTTTTTTCTGTTGTGGAGAAAAATAAAACCACAAGTGTATTTTCGTATTTTTCGTTCCACACACTATTTCCTCATGTGAATATGTATATTTTTAGAAAATTCCTTAAATTTAAAAAAACTTTTCGTAATTGTTTGACACCGAGAGAGGGAAAGTTTGAAGAATTCAAAAAACAAAAATCAAAAAATACAGTGGGGTATTTTCATTCATTGCATTCTAAAATAAAAAGTAAACCTAATTGTTTTTGTTTATTCAAGAAAAAGTTTTGAAAGATATTAAGCGATTTTTCTTTCACAAAATTTAAAAAAAAAATATTTCAAGGTAGAAAAAAAAAGAAAAAATCAACATTTAAAGTAAAAATCAATTTCTCGTTTTACTTTTAATTTTAAGAGAAACACAAAAATATATACGGCCAGACAACGAAATGGTTTTAAACAAAACATTAATGCATTGTATTTTTTTTTTTTAATTTTTTTCTTCTAAAATTTAAAAGTGTTAACATTTGAATATAAATGAATACTAATCTATCAATTGAATTTGAGGATAATAAATAACTTAGTCATATTTTCTAAGTGAATGACGATGATGACTAACGACGAGTTAAACAAAATATAATATAATGTTATGTGTTTGGTCATTTGTTAGGAAATAACAAAAAATATATATATATTTAAATTAAATTACTTAAGTCAGTGATGACATGTTTAAAGTTATAAACATACTACAATACAACACAGCACACCTATTTTGTTCGTGTTTTCGAAACAATTAATTTTCTTATATAGTTAAAAATAAAAATAATATGTACGTAACAAATATACCACTCCTGTGTCTGAATGTGCGTTTTTTGTTTTAACAATATATCACGCTTAATGAAGAATTCTTTTTTATTTTTTTATTAACAATTAAAGAAATATATGGTACCTAGTTATTGTTAAAATGGATTTCTTTTTCTTCCAAACGGGAACTGCGATTTATAGACATGAGAAATTCATGATATTTGTTGATTTTTATTATTGAAACAATATTGTCACTTGATAACAAAATAAGTCAATTTCAACTTAAAATAAAAAGGTATTAACATTTCTATCATTTGAGACGTAATTGTTTCACTTACAAATTTGAATCTAACGAGAATCTTTTGTAAATGTAAATTATGGTCAGAAGTTTTTGGAAAATTATTGGTAGCGAAAATTGACTGTCATTGCATTGATTTTTTGTTGAAGATAAACGATAGAAGAAAATAAAACGAAGCAAAAACCATATTCCAACGAAAAAGAGATTGCTCAGAAGATTCCCGATTAGGCTCATTAAAGGTGTTGGCAAACGAGTGCAGTTGAATCCATTTATTAGGTGTTATTTAGTTCACGGGCAAGTTATAATTAGTGTTTTTAGCTAACTTTTGTAAAATGGACGGAAACAAATACTCTAAGGAGTAAAAGAAAAATTATAAAAGAATATAAAAGTGGAATTAGTCAAAAATAAAATATCGGAAAAATATTTCATTCCAAAATCAGTGATTTGCTTGCATTAATAAAATGTTACAAATCCAAAAAGTCATTCCAAACGGTTCATCGAGGTGGCAGACCAAGAAAAACAACAAAACGACAGAATTCTGCAATAATTAAATTAATTAAAAAAGACCCTTTTATATCATCGAGGGAAATAAGAATACAACTCGACTTGAACGTGAGCGCGACAACTGAAATCTTTCAAAGCTGTAAAAAAGCTTTTAATTTCAACCAATAAAAAGCTGTCGAGATCAAATTTTGCTCATTAACACATTAACTCAACTGTTAGAAAATGGAGGACCGTACTCTTTTTGGACGACTCCAAATTCAATTTTAAGGGTTCCGATGGTTTCCGTCGTGTTCGCAGTCACTAAATCCACGTTAAACCAAAGCTACTGTGAAACACGGAGGAGGTAACGTAATGGTTTGGGGATGTTTTTCAGGGCATGGACTGTGACCGATTCACCAAAAAGATAGTACAATAGATCGTTTTATGTACTGTGACATTTTGCAAAATATAATGCTGCCACACGCTGAGTATCAGTTGCCTCTGAAATGGATATTTCAGCAGGACAACGACACAATTCACACGTCCAATGTGGTTAAGACGTGGTTTTAAGAAAATCGGATTGACGTGCTTCACAATCAATCTCCAGATCTCAACCCTATAGAAAATTCATGGGAAATTGTAGATCGACGAACTTTAAGGATTAATTGCAGAAATTAAAACGATCTGTTTGATCAAATTAAATTGGCTTGGGAAAGTATCCCAAACAGCATTATAAGCAGTTTAATTGACTCCATATTTCGACAATGTGCTGAAGTGATTAAAAACAAGGGTTTTGCTACCAAATACTAGCAATAATTTTCTAAGATTAAAAAAATGTATGTATTTTTTAAAACTTGCTTTTGTTTTTACCAACACTGTACATGTTATTGCCTTAAAATATTTTGCAAAGAAGAGTTAATGAAAAATTGTTAAATTTTTGTCTCCGAAATATTATGTTTTAAAAATTCTGTACTTCAAAATGCTGTAAATAGTATGAAAAAGAAAAATCGTTTTGATAATGTAAAAATCTGAGCACTTTTACCAAAAAAAGGATTTTTCTTTTTCAAACTATTTACATCATTTTGAAATACAGAATTTTAACCAACCAAAATTTTGTCCTACAGATTTTTTATCATATAGAATTTTGTGCTTATAGAATTTTGTAATACAGAATTTTGTAATACCGAATTTTGAAATACGGTATTTTAAATAAAGTATTATGACCCATACAGTATTATGACCCATACAGTTACACGACCCCTACCTGTGTTTTTTTACTTGCGACATATAGGAACTATATGGCAAGTTTTGCATTCGTGCAGAATTTTGTCTGTCTGTCCACGCTCCTACAGCCTATACCATTGGGTGGATTGAGTTCAAACTTGGAAGTTAAGGTTTTGAGCAGATTCGCGTTAGGCGTTTTTTTCATTTTTACTTGCGACATATAGGAACTATATGGCAAGTTTTGCATTCGTGCAGAATTTTGTCTGTCTGTCCACGGTCCTACAGCCTATACCATTGGGTCGATTGAGTTCAAACTTGGAAGTTAAGGTTTTGAGCTGATTCGCGTTAGGCGTTTTTTTCATTTTTTTTTAAAGATCAAAACTAACAGTGGCCCCCATACAATTTTTTTGGTCAAAAAACGATAATTCGAATTTTCTCAAAAACAAACCGATAGATTTTTTTTAAATTTTCTCTAAAATTTTATTTTTTAACTTGGCTTCTTTTAATAAGAAAAACATATTTTTGTATTGCTCAGGAAAGGTACCGCTCATAGAACCGTTATTTTGTTTTTAAATTTTCTCAGCAACTTATGTACTGATTTCAATAATTTTTTTTGTGAATAAGCTCTCATATTGCTTAAACAATATTTGATTATCAAAAGTGCAATTTTTTTTTGTTTGGATTTTTAAAAAAATATTGAATTTTTTTTTTTCAAAATTCTATATCTCAGAAACGGGTTAATATTTTTTTACGAAATTCAAATGTAGAGCGTATATTTACAATCACTAAACAACTGCATACCAAAAATATTTTTAGAACAAAATTGAAAAATTTTATATATAAAAAATTAATTTAAAAAAAAACCGCTCTAACGATTTTCGAAAAAAAAATTTGAAAAATCAATGGCTTTTTTATTTATAAAATGGCATTTAAATTTTTGAAGACAAACTTATTTTTCAGGTAAAATTTTGAATCTTAAATTAGTTTTTTTTAAAATTATTTTAACTGTATTGAATGTAACCCCCTCCCAAAAAAATTGAAAAATGGAGGTTTTTTCGACGATCAAATGGCATTTATATCTTTGAAGACAAACTTATTTTACAAGGTATATTTTTAAATCTTATATACATAGATACTTTTTTAAACAGACTCTTTGAATACAGGAGCAAGTTCGTGCGACCCAGTCGTGCATTTTATTAAATATAGAACAACAAATTGCTTGCACTTACTTTTTATTAAGAAAAAAAGGGCGCAAAATTTTGGAAAGCCAAATTTTTAATTACTAAGCTAAAAAGATAATTTTGCTATTATTTCAAAAATATTTAAACATCTTATTATCATTTATACTACGTTTCCACCGGGCACTAAACCGAGATTTAGCTAGATTTGTCACAAATCTCCTTGAAATCTCGAAGATTTACCATAAAAATTTTAATCTCCTCTAATGAAGATTTCAAATAAAACTCAAACAAACTTTTTTTTCGGAGAATAATTGTTGAACCGATCCATTTAAACGCCAATTTCGTTTATTGACAGATGGAAATGTCAACAAAAACTATCTGTCTCACTCCCATATGATTCAAATTCAAAACAATAAACAACTTTCAAGAAATCACAGACGAAATAAAATGTTGAGAAGAATCAATTGACGAGATACTAAAAGTTTTAAGTTACCGACACTCATTCTTTTTTAAAGAAATTAACACTTCATAATTAAAAAAAAATATTAAATTATCAATCAATAAACTCAATACAAATTTCATATTTTTGTTTCTTTTCGAAAGGAGAATAATTTGACGTAAGGTCGTTATGACATTAACCAAACGTCAAATTAATCTCCTTTTCTTTGGTGGAAACACCTCATGATTTATTTTAAATCACTTGCCTTAAATCTCGGATTATTTGTTGGTGGAAACCTGCTATTTAAAAAAAGTTAAAATTGAAAAATTACTAGTTTAACTAAGTTGTTTTCTAAATCCATATGAGTTCTGAGTTTCTGACATTTGAAATTGATAGGTTTGTTCCTTAGATTTATGCGTTTCAGTTTTTCTATTGAACTGTCCTTTTTTTGACGTGTTCAGATGTATTGGTTTAATAAAGATGAATAAATGTTTTTCTAGTTACCAAATGATTCAAATTTTGGAAAAGCTAGTAGGTAAATTGCTTAATATAAAAAATTGTTGCCCAGGTTGCTTAAAATTTTGGGCCAAATAAGTTTGATATGTTAAATAACACTAAAGCCTAAAATGATCAAAGATATTAATTGAAACAGAATTTAAACATGCCAACAGAAATATTGCTTTTTCTATTATTTTGCTTATAAGTTTAAACTTTTAGAAAATTTCTAAAAGGAGGCTGAGCGATACAAGTAAAGCCCTTCGCAGGTTCTGATTATAGAGACCTCTCATTTAACTCTGAAATAAAAATTAAAATAAATGAAGTTGGCTGCTTTCAGCTGTTTGCTTTATTGCCATTTTATTTTATTCTAAGCTCACGGATCAAGCTTAGACGCAAGAAAGTATCATAAGTTATGTTCTAACGTATATGAGATAACTGACAGAAAGAAATACCAATAAAAGCACCCACTAATTCCATATAACTTTGACATTTCCAAAACTTTCAAAAAAAGATCTGTTTGTTTATTTTTTTGAACAAACTGTCAGATTTTAAGGTCAATTTTTTTTTAACAAATTTCAGTCGAAATTGTGTGAATTTTATTTTGTTTTCACAAACAACATTTAATTTTGACTAATACATAAAATATATGTACATTATGTATATTGAGAACATCTCCAATTCTTTATAAAACAGCAAGATAAATTTCAAAGTAAATTTCGAAAAAAAAGCTTATGTAATTTGTATTATTTTTTGTACCTACCTACCTCTCAAGGACTCCATTTTTATCTAGAATTTAAATTATGCAGTCAACTGCCAAAATGTGAGTTACTTTCTTCCATCACTCTTCCTTAGATAAATTTTAATATGAACTGAATTTTATAAATATTTTTTCTCGTAAAATATTATCCTCTTACATCAAAATATTGAGAAAACAAAGAAAAAACATCCTTCCTGAGATGTGATGTAAACGTCGTCGTCATCGTCATCGCTTGTCAGAGTGTCAAAAGCATCTTGTATACATATTTATACTGGGAAACAATTTCCTGTCTGTCAGTAATGGTCTTTACCTTCAAACAGCAACACAAAAAGAAGAAAGAAAACCTAAAGCAAATCCTTTAAAAAGTACATACATACATACATACATATGTACATACCTATGTACATACATACCTTAATTTTCATCATCATTTCGTACTAAGGAAAAATATGAGGTCCTTTTTCATTTTATCGCGGTGTGACTTAAAATGCACACGCAACACATTTCTCAACCAACTCATCGTCATCATCCACAGGCACAGTAAAAATGTTGAATAAGAATGAAAATAGTCGGTCGTCGTTGTCCTGTTCTCAAAGGAAAGCAATTACTGTCCTTCATCTTTGTTGTTAGGGTATTGTTTTATGGTAGGTATATGCTTTGGCTTTAAAAACTAGCTCATCTGGGTAGATCTTAAATTGCTCTTGTTAGGACCACAAAAACCAACTAGAAACAAAACCAAGGTAAATAAAAACGAAGTAAATTTTTGTTTCAAAAAAGACAAGACAAATGGCGAACATAAAACAACAAAAATAATAACAGTAGAAGATGAACAAAATGACTGCCCATTGCACACAAAATGACTACGCGTGGGCGGATGGATGGATGGATAACGGTATAGTGGTTTCCTTTTTTTATTTTCCATAGCTTCTTCCGTTTCCAAGTTTTTATATTTTTTATTGTTGCTTCTTTGTTTAATGATGCTGGATGGATGGATGAAGGGCGGCAGCGGCGGCGAACGTTTAAATAAACAATTACGAGAATATACCATAAAAATAAACTAGAGAAATATGTACCCATAAGAAAAATAACAACACAGACGAAAAATATAAAATAGAAGAGAATATACTATAAAGTCTATTCCTCAAACTTAATCGTAAAGAAAATAAATAAAAAAATAAAAAAGAAAAGAAAAGGAAATTATGTTGCAGATGATTACCTTTATAAAGTTTATTTTATATTGCTTTTTAGAGAAAACGTTTTTTTATTTTTTATTTTTCTATTTTTATGATGATAATGATGGAGAAGAGAGAGGTATTGAAAACATTGATGGAAGTTTTTATCTTGGAATTTTGTTTTTATAATTTAATTAGATTAATTTAAAAGTCATTAAAAATATCAAGTATACAGTCGAATCGCCTGAAATATACGTTAATAGATTTTAAAGTGCACAAAAATAAATAGGAACATTTTTGACCTTTGACAGTTGATGGCGGCCATGTTGTTGGAGCTTTATCTGTCAAATTAGCTAACATTGGACAGGTTCATACAACATAAAAGATGTCATTGGGCAGGTTCAGGCAACATAAGGGACTTCATTTGCAGTCAACTGCTTTCTTTGAACGTATATTTTGACCCAGGCAACTAGTTAGTTGGTAAAGTGTCACAAACTTCAAATTCGGAACTTTACTTCACCAAGCTCTACTTTCAGTTAATCGTGCAAAAACCACTACAAACATAATTGTCTACAAAAACATCTCAGGCAAGCTACAAGTCCATCTCGACTTGTATTTTGAATTTTAAATAAATATTACTTATTCTTTTAACAATTCGATAAGGAACCTTTTTACATAAAACATAGAATTGAATTGTGCAGAAAATAAATAAATAACAGAGTAATAAAATTCAGCTGTCACTTGAATATAAAAACATGATCAAGTGTCATCTTGACATAAGTAGACTTGACTTGATAGTTATGGAGATTTTTCTTGACTTACATTCCATTCAGTAGTACCCGTAGCGTGATGGTTAGTGCGTTGGACTGTCATGCAAGGGGTCTTGGGTTCAATCCCTGCCTGTGCCACCTAACTTTTTTCACGGGTACTGCCTCTTGCGAGGAATTGACAAATCCTCCAAGAGTAACTCTTGTCATGAAAAGTGCTTTCTCAAATTAGCCGTTCGGATTCGGCATATAAACTGTAGGTCCCTTCCATTTCTGACAACATTACTCGCACACAGAAATGGTTGAGAGCTGTAAGTCACTAGGCCCTGGTTCTTCATGGACTGTTGCGTCACCTAATTTATTTATTTTACATTCCAGTCAACTTTCCAATAATAAAGTTGCCTTAATTGGAAGGTAATTTTTTGGCAGCTGGCAAATCAGATACTAGTAACTTCCTAAAAATGGGCCTGAATCTGCCCATTTATTCAAACTTTTTCGCTATATAACGCTCAACAACACGTGCATATGATAAGATTGTTTTATTAAAATAAAATAATCGTCCTGTATAAATCAGATTCCTCTGGTTTATTAAACTATTAAAATTTTTTTGAAAATCGAGGAACGTTGGACCAAAACTTGAGGAATTTTATGTCAGGACTTGGGTCTGCATTCATAAAACAAAATTTAAAAAAAAAAGTCCCTGAAGCTAAAAGAAAACGAAAATAGACAAAAGAGTGACGTGTATTCGATGAGTGATCTCTAAAACTGTTGAAAACATGTACAGACATTTTTTGATGAAAAATAGATCAAAAAATTTCTGAATCAAAACAAATTTGTCGAAATTGGGACGTTATAGAACAGTGCACATGCGATTTTAGGACACCCAAAGCATCCCGAAGGATCACCTCTATTGGGAATGTTAACTATCAATTATAGCATTTTTAAGCTTCAGTTTTCACACTGAATGTGTCATTCCCAACTATTGAAACTTATCAATTGACTTAAATGGCAAGTTTTGTTAAATACTTATCAACTATCAATTGAGTATCGCAATAGGGGTCAACATTTTTTAGAGATATGGAAACCATTGCTTTTAACTTATTTTTAGTCTAAATTAGATAATATGGACAGCAAAGACTTGTGGTTTCAATAAAAGTACCACAAAGCTCATGCCACATGGAAAATGCTGCACTAGGGATTCGAAAGCATGGTCATCTCACTGATCTTTCGATTTAACTTCGTTTAGCCCACATAATTCAGATCTTATCCTTTCAATCGATGACAAACAATAAAAACAAAATAATTATAATAGCAAATTTAATGTGGATACAAAATTAATAATTTTATTTTTTGTTTTTCTTCTCTAGGTAATGGAACAATTGATTTCCCTGAATTCTTAACAATGATGGCACGTAAAATGAAGGATACCGATAGTGAAGAAGAAATTAGAGAAGCATTCAGAGTATTCGATAAGGATGGTAATGGCTTCATTTCGGCGGCCGAATTACGCCATGTGATGACAAATCTTGGTGAAAAACTCACAGATGAAGAAGTAGACGAAATGATCCGAGAAGCTGATATCGATGGTGATGGTCAGGTCAATTACGAAGGTAAATTTCAAAATTGTATTAAAAAAAAAAAATTGTAAGACGATTGCATAATTTTAAATTTATACAAATTGGATTAACTCTTGAAACATTTCTATCATCAGACATAAAAGAAAGGAAAATCAAATTAGTACCGATTCTCGTTAAAATCAAATCGAATGGCACTGTTGGACGGAAGAGTACCTAGTTTCTATATAGAACAAAAGAAAACAATAACAATAACTACGGAAAAAATTGAAAAGAAAAGAAAATATTATTCCAGGTTGACAGCTTTTGACAATCACATTTTTCCATTTTTTTTAGTTTATTTTCTTGTAGTTTTGTTTCTGTTCGAATGTACTACATAATTGGATTTTGTTGTTCTTTTATTTCAGTCTTTCGGTTCTTTGGTTTCGAATCAACCAACCATGACGTCTTAATTAATTTATGTACGTGAATGAGGACTCGGTATTTTGAATATCCCAAATCCGTTCATTCTTTCGTTCCTCATTACGAATTTAATACTTTTCTATATACCTAACTAGAAATATGTACATACATAGTTGTTTTATATTTGAAAATAGAAAATCAATGCTTGACCTAAATATAATATAGTATACATAAGGAAATCGAAGAGAGAGAAAGAGCTTCCAGCTAATTAGGAACGTTTAAATGCAATGAAGTTGACACATTTGTCAGGAATAGATATAGATCCATATAGACATAGAGTGGTGGTTGACGACGACGGCGATGGACGTTTTAGCACTTATGTCAGAATTACTAAAGATGTGTTGTTTTATAAATGACTCCATATTGACTTAACGAGAGGCATTAGCCCATGGGAATCGAAACAAATGGATTTGTATCTTTATTAATGTATCTACATAGGTTCATATAAAAAGTTACCTCAAATAATCCCGCCACACAAAGCCGCCGGACGACGAGAACACACTTAATCCAAATAATTTACCAAATATATCACCACTTGCTGAACCACACTATACCTATGTTAGCATAGAATACTCCCAGTGCAACGTAGCACAAATGCTATTTAGCCATCAAATAAATAAAATCTTATATATATTTATATCTACTCGTACTTTCTCAGCGATATACAATTACTTGACTTCACCTTCATTTTTCTAGTACATATCTTATGAATCACAAATCAGTTGGCATCATTTATTTTTGTTTTGTCATTCACATATCGCTATCGTTGTCTATCTACCTATATCGTTCTATGAATGTACTTATGTAGAATTTTGTATAGAGTACAAAAATCACAAAAGTGATCCAATGCAATGTGATGAGAATATACTTTTTGTTTCTCTCATGTGTCATATAAAATAAATTGTCTGATGTCGTTAGATAGTTTAGTTGATGACTTGTGATGTGAGATGTGAAAATGAATCATAAAAGAGTGTCGAGATGAAGGAATGAAGCAAACAAATACAAAAAAAAAACTGATCGAATTCCATTTTGGCTTCTTTTTGGTTTGGTTTTAAATTCATAATCTAGTAACTTGGAACATACATAGATAAATAAGTGCCTAAAGGATTTAAAAGTTGTTTAATTTTGTATAAGGTTAAGAATTTTCAATTAATTCCCGACCCTTGAATATTTTTGCTCTGATTTAAACAACGTTTGTATAGTAATCAATTGCATATTGTAAAGTGTCAATGACCACTAATTAAATCGAAAAAGGTCGATCGTATTTGTTTCGATCTAAACAAACCAAATTTCAGTTTAAAATTTGTTTTCTGTTTTTACAGATGATTGAATTTCCTTCGCGGAATTATAGTGTTGCTAGAATCATAGGAATTAATATGTCAATAAACATAAATAGTGGTGTTAGATTTTTTTAAATAAGATTTTTTTAAATTTTTTAAACATTAATAAAGAAATCTGCAGTTTGTAATCTAAAGAAACCCAATTTTCCGGAAACAACCAGCTTTTTTAAGTCTCAAGATCAAACTTTGTTTCTCCGGGTAATGGTCTACGGGTCAGCGAAAATAGTTATTGAAAGTGAAAGTTATTGACTGCGTTTAATCTCGTGTTGGATAGGGTACTTTGGATAGGTGGATTTTTAGATACCTTGTTGAACGAGTTGGATAGCTGTATTGAGATAGCTGTCAAAAATAAAAACAACTTTCAGCTGTTCACAAAAAGCAGAGAAACATTTAAGCTTCGAAGTCAAAATTGTTGTAAGATAAAACATAATAATTACATTCTAAAATTCGGAGGCAAATAGCTTCTTCATCGTCTATTATGTACAGAACATCCTCAAATACAACTTCAACTAACATTTTGTATCTTTTCGTTGGCCAACAAAAACAAAAAGCTGAAATCAATTTTCAAGTTTCTTGAAATTCAACAATGTGTTGAATCAGCTGTTCTGTCAGATACCTACATACCCCAGAAATTCTTAGATACCTTTGGACTCCTTTTTTGACATCTCAGCTGTTTTTGATCATCTGTTATTTTACACGTAAAACACTAACACTGAAAAAGCTATCCTGATACCCTATCTGTCTGATTGAACGCAGCCATTACGTTCTATTTTTTCGTACCGTCAATTTATTTTTCTAATAAGAATTTAACAGGGCCTGGCAGGTTCGCTCTTCAATTTTGGAAAATTTTTTACCACTCGTGTGAGATCTCAAAAACATGATTTTAGCTTCTTTTGGCGAAGAAAATAGTTGTCCACGAAATTCGTTTTTGAACTTGGGAACAAGAAAACATCATTAGATTTCAAATCAAGACTGTACGGTGGATAATCCACCAATTCAATGTTATGAATTTTCAAAAACTCAACCATTTTAACTGGCTTTTGTATCGTACGTTCTGATGATGAAGAATGTTAAGATGTCTTTTATGGATTTTACCAAAGACTTTTCCAGCAAACAAATGTTTCTATATTATTTTAAATTGACCTTTCTACGTTCCTTAAGCAGTACTATTCCAGTTATCCGGCTATGTGAAAGAAACTTTTGTTGGAATATTATTTCAACACACACAGTCTTATACTATTCATAACTATGCTCATTGGTCTTAATCCATGATTAAAAAACTAAGACTACTTTTGAGCCAACACGACTGAATTTCTTTACTCTAATCGAAACGTAATATTTCGATCTAAGGTCAGGACATTTGGATTCCAAACTTTTTCAAGGTAGCCCTTCTATCTTGGTATTAAACGTGATGATCCTGCATTACCAAATTTTGCACAGCAATATTTTGTCTACCACAACTGATTTTAGACAATCTTTTAAAACTTCATTGCTGCGAGAAGGACGTTCGACTTCAATACTAAAAGTAGATTTGAGTTCACTTAACTTCATGAAAATTAATTCTATTTTTTATTAAATATGTCCCAGCAAAATAAGTCGCACTCAAAAACAAAACAATTTGTTGATATTAATTCTCAAAAATGACAATTTTTTAATCGAAAATACTTAATTTTACCAGAACCAAAAACATATAGAGCAGTCTAGATTCTAGGTTTCGTCAGATTCGTGTGTCTTTACTTAGAATCTCAATGATTTTCTGTGAATTTGTGTCCCACATTCCGTCAATTTTATAATTTTATGCCAAACATGTATAATCGCACAGATGATCATGCCAAACACTAGACTTACCACACAAGGTTAGAAACTTAAAGTAAAGCAAATATCCTATTTTATGTTGGTATTCTTTTTAAAGTCGGGTCCAATAGATTTGTTTTTCCTGAGAGTTTTTGGTATCAACAAATCGAAAGATTCATAAATAAGTTTTTTTATGAACTTTTCTGCTCGTAAAAATGGATGAATGATTTTGTTTGAACAATAAACTTTTTTGCTTTTTTAAGTTCATGTTTAACTCATTAAATTTAAATGTAGAAAGTAACAACAGAATAAAAATAATGAATTGACTTTTTAACTTACATATTTAACAAAAATCTGTTTACAATATTTAATATGAAAAGTTATTTCGTGACGGTTTAAGCCAAATCTCTCAACTAAAAAAATCCAAACCCTTCTCATAGTAAATCAATACCTGCCATACCAAAAGAAAAAAAAACCTTTTCACGACAATCTAAATGAAAGACAATCTCTTGCTATGACGGAAGTCTTAAGTTGGTAGTAAGGATGAATAAGTCATACGGTAATAAATCCATATCCAGTGGGTGTTTATTTATGAACAAGTCAAGTACATGCACGTAGGTAAGAAAAACTAGATTTTTCACGGACATAAATCGCATGAGCTTGGAATCTTAAAATGTTTCGTAGGAGTTGAAGTCATCTTTGCTATTTCAAATATTTTAGTCATGAAACCTGATGAATCACATCTCACGAAGAAAAAACTGGTAGAAGGAGAAGGTAGAGTGTGTCATGTAGAAAATCATAATGTCAGTAAGATTGATTCATTTGCTGCTTTATCAGTTGATTAGAGTGCCGCTAATTATATTCTTGAAAAATTTCAAATAGAAATGTAATGTAATATTTATTTTGAAAACTGGTCATAGTTTTTAATAGCAGTTATAATTATATAAATAGTTAATACAAATTAACAAAGTTCTGTGAGTTAAAAATAAATTTCTATCTTCTTTTTCATAGTGATGTGAAAATTTGGGGGCTCATTGTTTAAGTTTAAATGTTACTGTACCTATTCACTAGACAAAATACTTTGCTTAGCTCATTTCGTGTTATTGTCACAATTATTGGCCTGGAATAGCAAAATATCGTCGGCTTTGACTTCATACACCCTTTTCGAAACAATCAATCCACAAAAATACTCGGCCGGAAGAAAATTTCTACAATAAAATGCAATGCAAATAGTTTTTTTTTTTTCGGATCCGTTCTTCCGATTTCTATCGAATGTGTCAAACAAATATAGTGGCCTGAGACTTAAGTTAATAGACCAAAAACAACTAAGACTTCAAACAAACGAAGTAAAAGAACATCAGATCTTGAGGTTTGTCTTCCAGTTACGGTGAATGAGAGTAGGTTGATTGGTTAACTGGTTCTCTCTTTCGTGCAACTTTTCGCCTCTCGATTATTTTGTTATGGATCATGTTACGTCATTGGTGTATGCCTAAAAAACAGCAGCTCTTGAAGCTTGGAGCTACGATTCTAGCCTTGAAGCTATACGGCCAGATTTATTTGAAGAAAAATGTGAAAATACACCGATTTCGGACATATGCCGGCAGTCATCTTTGAAGATCTCCAATTTTAGAAAAACAAGATATTTTTGCTGATTTTAGACTCGCTTTTCTTTAAGAGTAAGGCCTACTTTTTGGGCTATCCAGTACCCATCAGCTTTGGTTGAATCATGAATCGGCTTTTATAAAAAAAAATCCTTTCAAATGCGTTGGCCTGTTCCAAATAATTCCTCTTTCTTGATATTTGTGCAAAATGTAAACCAAAAACTTTTTTATTGACTTTTTGAACTTCATTCAAAAGATTCTTGGTATGAAATTCCATTTCACTATGATGATACCCTGACCCCCCAAAACAACGACCTCATAACTTTCCAAACTGGAAAAAAAGGAACTCAAGAATATATTGTGTTCTCAATCTGCCCAGAATCACACCGTGTTGCGTTCTTTCGTTTGTTCGTCTTGTGTAAATTATTTCCTGAGTTTATTTTTTTTCTTATGTTTTTCTATTTTCAGAGACATTTTCGAAAACGTTCATTTGTGATGGGGGTTTTTACAATAAAAGCCCACGTGTTTTTATTTCTGGTTGTCTTATTGTTATTTGTATTTTGGGTAGAAATTTAGTGATAAATCGTCGTCGATCATCTCACACTCGGTCTTTTCGGTATCATTATTATTAATGCTACTATAGCTCGAAGATTTTGAATGTATTTCTTCAACTAGGCGGCGGCGACCCCCCGCTCTTGCTTATTGAGTGAGTGCCAAAATGTTTTATTGTTTCAGTTTACATGTAGTTAGGTATACAATATTATTTAAAATTGCTCACTGAACTGAGTTTTCTTTTGAATAATATGAATACTTTATTTTTTTCTCTTTATGTGTACATCGCACAATTTATTTGTAGTCGAATTTACATATTTTTTTAATACCGTGTTTTATTGGAATTTCGAAGATCGAAGAACAAACAAAAATCCTGTACTGGGTTTGAATGATGATTTTTTGGAGGAACGCGACGACCGGTCCGTCCGAGACGGCCGGCGGCGACAGACGACGATGACGACGAAGATAACGCACGGACTGGACATGCACAGGTTTCATTTAAATTCATAGTTGAACGAGTTATTGGTTTTTAAATTGGATTTGTATTAGCGACGACGACGGACGGTTGCAGCGATGAAGGAGACGTGGGCTTAAATGATAAATTCAAGATGTCTGTACCTACCTTAATACGTCAATGGCATTAATTTGCATTGCAAAATCGACAGCACAAACAAAAGTGGTCTTCACAATCTTTATAACAAAACAATTGTTGAGAAAAAAAAAAACCAACTTCAAAGTGTAAATTCGTCAAAAAGAAGAAGAATAAATGTGTTTAGGATTTTTGACGACGACTTGTTTTGTAGTTGAGGGTAGTAAAAATGTGCTGCTACAATTTTGTGAATAATTTTATTACAGTAAACCAAAAAATGTATACACGAGTTTACCCCTACCAGGCCTAGTGACTATGATCTTGCCAAAAATATGTTCTCAACAGAACACCACATGTTTGTGTTTTTAGATTCTGTGAAGCTAAACGAACTTGTTTTTAATTCTTCTTTTTTCTTCATTATTTTGGTTTATTGTTTTCATTTTGATCAAGCCAACCCCATCTCCCACACCCAACAAGAGATCATCACCATTGAATGAAAATGCGGCAACTAATAATTTATAAAACAATGACTAATCTCAAAGACTATAATATTGTACTCGTATAGTTGGTGTATTAAAATTTAAATCAGCAAACTGACTGAACACAATGATTTATCGTCTGGAAAGATTTTTTCTTTCGGCTTCTCTGCGATAATAACGACTTCTTGGTCATAATAATAAGCTTGAAAGAATTATCGGTTCGATCGCATCTCTTGCTCTTGGAAAGTCGTCTACATGAATACAAATTTAACTTAATTAATTGTAAAATATAAATAAATGAAAAACGAGTGACCATATTTCCTGATGGCAATCATTACAATGCTTTACAAATCATTTTCTTTGAAAAAAGAAAAACATTGATTTTACCAGAATCTCTACTTTACTCGAAACCTCGAAAATGATGCTACCTAAATGGTTTTTAGGTGGTAGGAGTATTATAGAGCTGCAAAAATGATTGCTCTTTCATAGAATTCGATGAAGCAAATGATTGTTTATTCTTTACAAGAACACTTGGAGTATTAACAAAACTAAATATTCACCTTGGCAATAATGTGACAAGATCACATCGATTTCATCGTCATTAAAATAACTAACTGCTAGTTTGAAAATGAACAGCAGTCAACTGTTGGATTCTTTAAGATGATCCTATTTTCTTTAACTTTACCTTATATGTGGAAATGGTATACAACGATTTGTATGCCGAAAGTCTATGAAGAAATTCGAAAAACAAATAAACAACGTCGAAACTTTCTTCGTCATGAAAACACAAACATTCGATATCTGAATTTTTAAAAATTCGAAACACTGTACATTCTTGGTTTGACATCTAACGAATTCATCTTGATACAAAAATCGAAAATAAATTTCGTAGACAACGGATTTTTACTAAAAAAGAAGCCTCTGTTCGGAGCGGTACAAAACCTTCCCAAATTGCTCGAAGTTCTGCATACATAAGCAAATAATATTGATTTTCTTGGAGAATATATTGAACAACAAACGATTAAAAGTGACATAATTATTGTTATTGTAAGGCTGTGAATATAAAGATAAACCCTACTTAAACAAGGTATCTGAAGGATAACACTAGTTGATGTAGCTTTATATGAGAATCCGTGGCCATCTGTTAATATTTTTTTTTTAATATGAAAAAGATAACCTTTAACCTGATGTTAACGCCGCCGCGTGATAATCTTTTTGGTCAGTTTTTCAAAAATTAAGTGCCCAATTAACATATGCACTTAAAATGATCATTTCAAACCTCACATAGAAATTATGAAATCCCATTTCTACTTTAAATAATAATGTGTTTCATGCACTGTTCTTGCCAAAAAGGGTTAATTGCTTCAATGTTAAGGTCAATTTTATTCGTTCTTATTTTATTTTTTCAATCACAGAAAGGGGGTGTGTTGGTATTTTTTTGTATTTATTTATTTGTTACACTGCTGAACAACTTACACGATGTTGTAGTGTTTTGTTTTATTTTATTTTATTTTTCTGTGTCTAATTGGCACGAGATTAAGATTAATCAGGTGGTTGATGAAGCATATTAAAAATATCAAAATGAGTAAATACAAATTTGTATATACATAAATGTATAGATGTATAATGTATATAATATGAATTGTCACAAAATGTTTGAATTAATATAAACAATTTTGTATTTTAAATAATTTAACAAAACAAAAAGAATTCAAAATATAAAATGTCTGAGGATATTTTTAAAAGCAGCTTTATTTTTTGTTTGTTTTGTTAAGGTTCGTAGTCGTTGTTTTTTTTTTTTAAGATGTTGTTCGATAACCTCCAGATTTACGAATGACGTCTTTTGAGATAGATAGACAGGTCTTAAGTTATTTATTAATTTTATACTTTTTGTATTATTCATATCTGCCTACGTATAATTTATTCAATTAGTACGAAATTGTGAACTAAAATAAAATGTATACATTATGAAAACTGGTTAATTTAGCTGGAAAGGATTAAAGTTGATTCAGTCTTCGTCATTAGAGGAAAACTAATAAAACAAAACAAGAAAATAACTTAAATATAGAAGATTAGTCGGGTCGATCTTAACCTCGCATCAGAAAACTCAAGATTCACAAAAAAGCTTACGTTCGAAAGATCGACAGAAACAAATTGTTGACCGGACAGAATTATGTATGATGTTAACTATTTTGATTACAAATGACGAAAGATTTCTAGAATAGATAAAATAGATAGAAATATAAACAAATTAAGCATATTTAAAAATATAATTTCGCAGAACTCATTTAAAGATTTTTCAGTTACACTGATAGACAATTTTTTTATCTTGGCAATTAAATTGCACTTTTCTGGAGGGTTTTGATAGGCTTAATTTTGTTTAAATAAAATTCGTGATAGTTTTCCAAATCATAATTTCAATTCTATCCATTTAAAAACTATAAAAATGATCGTAATCATCTAAATGACCACCACGCGAGTTGTTGCAAGCATCGATTCTTTTGAGGTAATTTTCGACCACTTTTTGACTTTTTTGATATTGGGCGGCATCTCAGCCATAACTTGACGAATTTTTGGTTTTTAAGTTCTCAAAAGTTAAAGATTTACCTGCATAAATACGGTCTTTCGCGTAGCCCTACAAAATAAAGTCCAATGGTGTCAAATCGCATGATCTTAATGACCAGTTGATATCGCCACGACTAGAAATTACGCAGCCAGGAAATGTCTCTACCAATAAAGCCATATTCACTCGAGTTATCTGACATGTGGCAGTGTCTTGTTGAAACCAAATGTTCTCCAAGTCGTATTCTTCAAAAGCAAAGTCGGTTATCGTATGACCATAACGCTCCGAATTGACGATGACAGTCGTTCTCTAAGAAATAAGGTTCGATCACACCTCCGGGCCAAAGAGCACACCAAACAGTGCCGTTTTGTGGATGTAATGGCCTCTCTTCAATTATTTGAGGATTCTCAGAACCCCAAATACGACAATTTTGTTTATTGACACACCCACCGAGTTAGCAATTTGCTTCATTGCTGAAGAAAAATGTATTCAAAAAATCGCCGCGCAGTCCATCGCCTGTTGTTCAAGCACCCATTCGACGTATCTACGACGTGACGTTGTGAATGGTCAGCTGGCTTCAGTTGTTGTGTAAGCTGGACTTTATGTGGATGTAGATGTAGATCCAAATGCAAAAAAAAAACCATAAAGTGCCGTAAGACAGTCCTAATTCCTAAAAACGACGAGGAATCGACACATTCGGGTCTTCAGCAACACTTTCACTTACACAGCGATATTTTCAGTGGTACTAGCGAAACGATGATGCACAGTCCTTACAATATCTGTAACCAGTCTCTTCAAATTTCTTCACAATTTTGCCAATTGCTTGCGAAGTTGGACGATTATGTAAACCATAATCTCCTCTTAAATCACGATATGTAGCTGTGCAGAACCACCATTTTTGTAGTAAGTTTTAACAATTTGTATGCGTTGTGCGATAGATAAGCGATCCATTTTCGTAAATGTCAGACTTTCAACTGAACAAAAAAATTGGTTTAAAAACTTAGTTTGACAGAGATGTCGAATTCCAGCTCTATACTTTTGAAACAGCAAAATGGATAACCCGATGAATGATTTCAACAGTATCTAGAAAATAAAGGTTTTTGTCTATAGTTAATTTAAAATAAAAGGAGATTATAAACCGACTTAATCGCCAAAAATAGAACATTTTTTAAGAGCAACTCGTTTATACTGAAACTGAAACAATCTTATGGTTGAAAATCCATTCCATAACTTACTCAAAAATTCCAAAAGATTTTAATAAGCGGTATGTACAAACTTTGAAAAGAAATCAACAAAATATTTAAATAAAAAAATATTTAGTAAAAAGAAAACCTATGCAAACTTAAACCCAAGAGTTAATCTTCAAGCATTTGTCTTACATTACAAAAACAAAATTAAACGTGATTTATTAATATTAATTATATCATTTAATTGTGTGTGTTTTTTCTCATTTCCAGAATTCGTGACTATGATGACATCGAAGTGAGCTGCTAATTTACTTCTTTTTAAGCCTTTCTATTTGTTTAAGATGTTGATGAAGACTGTAGCTGTGCGCAAGAACATCGCGCGACGCTGTTGCTATGGATAACATCATTAAAATATAAAAAAAAAATTATATAAAAAAAGAAAACAAATTATTAATTAAAATTTAAATAAAAAGAAACATTTAAAAATAAATAAAAAGAAAAAAAAAATACAAAAAAGTCTATATAAATGAAAAACCCAACAACAACAACAAAAAACAAGAAAATCTTACTGTATAATTCAATTTTAAAATTAATGAAAAACAAAACTTAATAAATAAATATATATATAAAAAAAAAAACTAAGAACACTTTCGATATAATTGAATTAAAACAAAAAACAAACGTATATATAAAACAAACAAACAAATTAAATTAAATTAAATTAAAAATGAAATGAAAACTGTAACACAATTTTAATTAAGTAAATTTAACAACAAAAGAAAGATTTATTATAAATTATCATTTAAATAACATAAAACAACAACAAGAAAAAAAAAACTTTGAAAAATGGAATGAAGAAAATACAAAACTTAATATTTTTAATCGCTAATACACACGGATATACAAATACACAAAAACAAAACACTAAACACAACAAATATATGCAACACATTACAACAACAACAAAAAACAAAAATAATAACATGCGACATTAACATTTAAAGAAAAAAAAAAAAAAAAATCCTTTTTTGAAAAAGAACGCAAAAAATAGTTGCAAATTAAAAATAATTATAATAAATAACAACAAAATAAATAAACAACAACAAAAAAATATTGTCTTCTAGCAAAAACAAAAAGATTTGTATATTCTTAAACAACTTCCTTCTTGAATTCCAATTTTCAAATTCTCTATACTATATTTCATTCCTGGAATAAACCTTTTTTTACATTATTATTCTTTCTTAAAAACGCTCTCCAATGGTTCACGCCCCTTTTTATCACTTCTTAGTAGAACAACAACAATAAAATTACTTTGCATTGATTTATTTTGTTTCCAATTATTAATTATAATTAATACATAATATACGGATTTGTTTTTTGTTTTACTTCTGTTAAATTGAATTTATTTCTCATTTATAACTCCTCCCGAGACGAGTGACCTGACCTGACACCTGATCTGATCTGACCTTTACCTAAAACCTGACCTGACCGTCAAGGTAAAATTTCATTTCGTCTAATTATTTATTGTGAAAATTTTTAAATTAATGAAAATGAAATGAAATGAAAAAATGGCAACGATGGGAAGGTGTTTCGTTCCCCCAGCTCCCGCAATTGATACGAAAAACACACACTCACCCAACAAAAACACCACAAAATAAACAAACAGAAAAAAAATATATAACAAAATTTAACAATCACCACCTGATAAACCAAAATATTAAACTTAAATTAAAAAATAAAATAAAATTTAAAACTATTCCTTTTATTTTTATACTTAAAATTATTTTTTTTTTTTTCTTATTTAAATCTTTTTTGTATTGAATGCATTTTTAATATTTAATTTTTAATGATAATATAAGAATTTTTCATAACGTTTTTGGAAAATTTTTAGTCTATCCAAATTTAGTTGCATATTTCTAAAAAAAAGGAAAAGTTAAGTGTCTTCGTTTTTATTTGTTTTTATTTAATTTTTAAATTTATCCTTCTAGTTAACAACAACAAATACATAAATCATAACAATATCAACAGAACAACAACAACAAAAATATATATATATATTTGTTTCTTCCTTTTTCTGTCTATGAAAATATGTATAAATTATATATATTTACCTAACAAAAATTATACTGAGAACAAAGAAAACAGTCTCGTAAAAAAGAAAAATATATATAACATAAAACATTTAACAACAAATGAAAGAAATGGAAAAAATTTAATTTGAATAAAAGCAAAGAAAAATAAACATGAAAACAAAACAAAAAAATATTTAAGCAACATTTTGGGCCTTTATATAGCTAAACTATATGACTATTACTCACTACTTAAATGTTTTTAGTGTAGAAACAAAGAAATAATAAAAATATAAATTTAAACAAATAATATATTAAACAAAAAAAACACTTAACAAAAAGACAAAAAAAAACATTTTGAATTTTTGCTATAATAACAAAACCAAACAAAATAAAAATATAAAAAAAAAGAACAAACCCAAAATTTATTTAAATTATTAACAAAACAAAAAAACAAACAACTTATCAATTGCAACAGAAATCATTTATATAATTTTCTTTTCTATATATTTATAATTATCTTATTCAAATTAATTTAAATAAAACCAACAAAAAAAACTATATATATAAATTAAAACAACAACAAACAAAAATTAATAAAAACGATATCTCTTACCTGCTAATGGAATAACACAGGGGTGTGAAACAAAAGTGGAGAGAGACTTTCAATGAGAAAAATAAAAGTCGAGCGCATTTGTTTTTTGGGTTTGAGAAGTTTTTTTCGTTTTCATTTCTTCTATTATATAGCGAGACGATAACGGTAAAGGACTTGTACAAATTTATAGTGTAGTTAGGGATAATTTTAGGGTACCTGGATAGGCTTATAAAATAATGCAATCATTATAATTGAATTCAACTAAAAGATTTTAAGACCTTAAATTTGAAACTTCATTGGCCTTCCCTTGATTTCATTGGATTATTTAGAAGTTTTTGCATTCAACTAAGTCTTTGGAATCTTTATAAAAGCGGTGAAAAGAGCAATACAATTCGAGCCAGGGAAAGGAAATGTAACAGGTAAGCAAATGTAAACAATGGTGGTCTTAAAATATCACGCTTAAAAGGTTGGTCTATAAGTGTCGATTATCTCTTGGAGATGGCACAACAGTTTAATATTCACCTTTGCTGGGTGCCGGGCCGTAGAGGAAATTGTAAGGCAGATGAACTCGCTAGAAATGGTACAGCAGAACCCATTCTACCGCGTTGTAAACTATTGCTAATGCAAGACGCAATGAAGAAGGCAAACATCAGGTGGAATAACACAACCACGTGTCAGGTCAAGAAAAAAAAGTCTGGCCACGCGGCTAGGCGTATTCTCAAATGACTTGCAAAAGCTGTATGGATGAGGAAGAGGAGGAAACAGTACTTTACCTCCTCTGTATATGCCCTGCTCTAGCTCAAAAACGCAAGAATTCTAGGAGAATTGTTCTATAACGATCTAAATCATATTAACATTATCAGCCTCTCACGTTTCATAAGGGACTCAAACTGGTTTCATTGAGCTTAGAGAAAAACCTCAAGGTTTATGTGGTATCACAATTGGCCATTAAACTGGTCAAAGTGTGTCCTACTCCATAACGGACATCCACTTTAACCTAACCTAGGGTGTCGAATCCCTAAATTGTGGACTCAAGTATATAGAATTTCTTTAATTTCAAAGCCATGTACCGGGCGAATACATCGATAAGATTTTAAAAAAATAATCAAAAATATGTACGCAAAGACTTGAATTGAATGCAAAGACTTCAAGACTAAAATGTTGTTTGCGTAACGCAATCTTAAGAACTCAAACTGGATTGAGTTAACGTTTATCTTTCATGCAGGAAGGAGAATTAAAGGTGGGTACTACATTCAAAGCAGTATGATAGGTTTAATATTGGCAAAAGTTGGCAAAATTAGAATAGTTCGAACCTTCAAGAAAATTTTGGTGAATTCCATAGTCAAAACTTACAAAAAAAGGAAAATTTTATAAAGGAATGTCTACATTAAAACGGAGTGTCTCATTTTTTTTGTGTGACAAGAAAAACCGACATGTTTGCGTTTAGTGTTTAAGGCAGACTCTTAAGGGGGTATTCTAGTGTAGAGACATGAATTTCGCCCGGTTTTTGAAGCGTTGTTTAAAGGAAACAAGAAATATTTTTGTTATAAATTTTTTTATCATTTGTTTATTGATTTGTTGTTCATACATAAAAAATTAATAAAAAAAAAAAATTAAAATTAACAAAGTTACAAGCAGTCAAAGTGGGGGGTCTAAATAAAAGAGGGTGTCCTGGCGTGCATCCTACCAACCCTCCTGGTGATCTGAAAAACAAAAAGCAGACGAATTCTTAATTATTATAGATGTAGCTATTGTTTCACCCTTGGATAAGTTAAAAAAAAACTTTTTAACAAAATGGCAGCAGTTTGAAAAAAAAATGTTCTTGTCGCATATTTTTCAACAATTCCGAATTTTTAAAAAATACTAAATGAGAAGTTATATTTTTGGGCAAGGACCACACGATAAAGAGATGTATAAAGAACATCCTCTCCAAATTTGAAGTAAATCGGTCTATTAGAACTCGATATATCCTTACCGCCAGCTCGAAAAAAGTAGTTTCGAGAAAAACGCGTCCAGAGTTTTGAGACAAGTTTTCGTCAATTTTACTTATAGAATGATACAGAATACGTACATATTTTTAATCCATATAAAAATCCTTCCTCTACTTCTAAATACTGATTCGATGTTCTCTGATGAAGACGAGCAGTTCTACCCTCCTTTAACGCCTCTGAAGTCCGGAATTCCGAGCGCTCGACCTTCCGAGTTTCTATGACCTTCAAAACCAGTTTCTATGACCTTCAATTAACTTGTGAAATAATAGGAATATTAAAAAATCCTTTTAAACGCATATTCTTGAATGTCTAAACTTTGGAAATATGAAAAAAAAATTGTTTGATTTTTTTAAAATTCTACACTAGAATACCCCCTTAAGCAAACTAAAGTTTGTCCAACTCTACTGAACAAGGCCTTATTTTGGAACTTGATTAGTAATTAAACAAAAAGCATACGAACACAACATGACGTCTAGGAAGAACTCTTGAAAATTTAGCTTGGAAATTGTAACCAAAAAAATTTCACAGACTGCATAGGTAAGTTTAAGCAAGGATTGTCAGTTTTAAAAGAAAGAAACGAATATTTCTAATTTTATAGCGGAGGGAGGTGCACGTCAGAGAGAAAAAAACTACATAATTTAGTTTTTTCTCTCTGGCCGGGTGCAAGTAAAACAAAGTACTTGCTCTTGTAGTCCATATTAATAAAGCTCAGTAAAATATCCTGGAAAAATGACTTTTATGAAAATCTTCAAGAGATTGCTTCCCCTAAAATGTTCTCAATATATTACCGTTACCTGAATTTTTTTTAAAAAGCCCCTAAAATGCTAAAAGAACTGTCAAAAGAGATCCTTATCTATTGAGCTTAATTTGTTTTTCGTTTTCGAAAAAAAATGTTCGTAAACGACTATATTTTATTTGTAAGATAGAAAAGAGGACTTAAAAATGTCTTTAATTTGAAAACCTTGAGTGTAGACTTAAAAATACGTGACCAAAAGTCACGATTGAGTAGGGGTCCTGGTATTCAACCCCTATTAAGTCATTTAATAAAATGTGAGCATATTCACTGGTAAGTAAGTACGGTTTGTCTGTAAGAGGTTTCCATTTTCATGAAATGTTTCATCACCAATTCGCACATTTGCATTTGTTTTCCAACGGCAGATTATCTTTCACGTCTTTTCATTCAACTGAAAGCTTAACTTTATAACTCTGTGATTTTTTTAGTTATTGCACAACTTTATTTAAAGATTAGTTTAGAAGGATTCCTCGAACTTTTTCTTTACAATACAAAACACAAATTATTATGGAAATTAAAACTGTGTAACCTTTTGAAGTAAAAAATAGTAAAGTTTCAAGTTTGAAATTATTGAAATATATGAAATTAACTATACCTGTCTCGATCTTATTTTGCTTTCAAAGAATGCGGCAAATGAAGTCCCTTATTTTGTCTGAACCTGCCCTTTTTCAGTTTTGATTTGCTAAATGCCAAAAGATGACAGTTTCGAAAGTGTCAGTTGGCCAAATAGCATGCAATTCAAAATACAAACTTACTTGTAAGACGTATAACATAACTAGCCGACCAGTGCTCGCGTTGCTTCGCAAATTGTAACCCCGAACATTTTTTGAATATTAGTACCTATTAGCATATGAAAAAATTTCTCAATGCGACTGAGCATATTTTCTACAATAATATTAATTTTAGTTTATATGTATTACTCACTGATCTTTAAAATATTCAAAAATATAATTCGAAAACATATATTATTGGCATTGGCATATACGTACCGTATCTAATTAAATTTCACACTTGAAAAAAAAAGAGTTTGTTCATGTTTGTGCATATTACATATATTTTTTTTATTTTAAAGCCTCCGGATATACAATATTTGCAGTTATATTACTGCGAGGAAGAAGTATTTATTGGTTGCTTTTTGAGCCTACCCTGGAAAGAGCAATATAAAGCTGACCATGAGAGAAGACATTTTCCCTAAGGTCGACTCCAATAAATTTAAATTTTGTTAATTACAAAACCATTTCAATTTTTTAGTTGAAAACAGAACGAAATTTTTGTCTATTTTCTTCTTTTCTTTCTTTTATTCATACCTAGAAACGTTTTTTTTGCAACCGAAAAATATAGTTTGCGGTAAAAAAAAACAAATTTGTGTTTTTGATGTTCTCATACATCTATAGGTATGCGTGTGTAAATATCCATAGACACATTTTTGTATTCATCTGCTCATGTTCAGTGCAGTGCAACTGACTTAACCTACCCACATTTGTGTGATCTTTTTATCGACGTCATTGTAAGTACCTTCTTCGAGTTATTTGTAAAGAAAATTTTAACTTAATTTCAGTTTTATTGTTCGAGGAAGTGATACAAAATTGGTTATTCAAGCTATTATAATAGAACTTTTTTTATTTTTAAATTGGAAGAATTATAATCTATTCACTTCTTCGAACCAGAAAAATAAAAAAGATCTAATTTTTCTTTAGACAAATCGGCATTTCATGTGCACGGCACTGTAGTTAATTAAATGTCCATAGTAACTTACAAAAAAAGAGCACACTTCTCAGCGATGTGACGATAGAATTAGAGAAACAAAAAAATAATGTGTGTGTGTAGGTTAGTTGATGAACTATACAAATACAATAGAGAAAAATTGAATATGGAACACATATTAAGAGAGAAAGAGCATGGGAAGAAAAGAAAATTAAAAATGTTGGAATGATAATGAAATGAAACAAAGCAGCAACCTCGCGATTGTGATGGAATCTAATTTCCTGGATAAAATAAATTCAAAAAGTTTATAATTTTATAATTTTTTTTTATTTATTTGCGCAACAATATTGACTTTATGAAGCAATGCTAATCTTTGTCGATTATTGTATAGGTTTTAAGATATGAGTGATTGTATAAGTCAACTAATGAAAAAAATGGACAAAAAATGTAAAATTAATAATATTTAAGTTTGACAAGTAATTAATGAACAAAAATTAAAGCCATAAACACTCTCATAACAATATAGAAAATAATAAAATATATTTCAAATAAATCGGTTGACTACTTTCTGATATCATGCGTTACAAACTTTAAAATGGTTTCGCTTTTATATAATAGTATAGATTATTGAAAAGAGTAATATTTTTAACGAAATTTTTCACAGACATGAATTTATCGAAAATCATTCATCTTCCTCCCACAGAGCAAGTGAAAAGTAAAAATTAAATTTTTTCGTGTCAGGGTGTTACTACGACACAAGGTTTTTTTGGAGAACATGGAAGATATTTATCTTCAAGAACATATGAAAAGGTTGTGCCAGATATTTTTTAGCCCCCTTTTAAACGTATTTCTTGTTCTTTCTACTTCTAAAAAATACTGCTAAACTGTCTTTGTTTATTTTGCTATTACTCTTCACAAGATTTTTATTTAACAAAGCGTCAAATTTGCGTTGGTACACGTGCATATTTGTCTCCGATTTGATTATCATGAACACAAAAAGTTCATATTACAGATTTTTCTGATCGCTTATTTTGATAGGAATGGATATTTTTGCAGGTATTGAAATGGGGTTTTCCACGAATAAATTCAGATTTCGGACAAAAATTGATTTTTTCGTGGCGCATGGAACACGATTGGAATTGTTTTATTTATTGTCATTGCATTAGTGCAACTTCCTCTACGTTTTCACGAGTGCAGTAGAGCTGTCAAATTTCCAGCAACACATTTTTTATTATTGGATCAGTATTATTGCAAAGAGAGGTAAATCTGCCGAAAAAATCCAGATCTGCAGATTTCGTCTTAAATCAAAAATTAATCAATTTATTTTCTTTTCAAAAACGGGAGAAATTTGAGTTTTGATAGATCTAGATCAAAAATAAATTGATTTAATTTTCTAATGAAAAACCCCAAAAGTTTTATCTCAACATTTTCGTTGAGTTTTTAGTTTTAAAAATATTTTTAAGTCCTAGAAAAATGTAATTTGTTTCTTAGTAAATAGTGAGTATAGCTTTGAAACGACGAACTGAAGCTTTTCTTATTTCATGGCAAATCCCAGGACTTTCCTTAACTTTTTATAGCATAAATATACCAAGTCAAAAGTTAAATAACTTTAAATCTTTATAAAATCTTCAACCCAAATTATTTTAGAATGCCATCTATCTTTTCGACAGTTCACTATCAAAAAAAGTTTCTTTAAAAGTTCGAGATTCACGTTAACAGAAAAGTATACCTACATTCAAACTGAATTTCAACTGCTGAAGTTTCAATTTAATATACATCTCAGTTAAATAAATACCGTCACACTTTTGGGATACAGGTAAAAAATTTGTTTTTAATTTTTATTTAAAATAAATAAATAATTATTTGAGTTGTGGCCAAAATGCAGTCGTCTATTTTATGAATTGGAAAATTAAATTCTTTATTATTGTCAATAACGTTCATTTTACTACGAATCAGTAAAAAAGTAAAATTCAAATCAAACTTTGACAAAACCGTTATCCTCTTACGTCTATGGCGGTGTATCTTTAAAACATCCTCTATAGAAATGTGTAAAAATTGTAGTTGCACTTTTGACAACTCACCAAATATCACTCAATTGTCTTTAGGATCTTTAAGAAATAAAAAAGTATTCCAAATCCATCATTTTATTCCTAAAATGGACTTGATTGGAAAAAAGAATCGCCACCCTGTTAAAAAGTGAAGTGAAATGGAAATTAACTATTATGCGATCCTCGATTTCGTTCATGAAACATTAAACTTTTACTTAATTTTAAAATTTGTTTCGTATTAAGACTTTAAGTTATACAAACCATTTATTAATATTACAGAAGCCTACAGCAAAGATCTTTTATAGTAATAAAATGCTTAGAGCAGAAATCCGTAGATGCTGGGACCTAATAAGGTGGAAAGTGAGGAAAACCTGAAAACTTAATTTTCAAAAGTCATCGAAACGCATACATCAATCGTCGCTGGTCTGCTAAGAACTGGAAAAGGAGTTTGTAGTGTTAAATTTAAAGTATAAATTAAGATACAGGCAACAAATTATGTTTCTAAATTTCAGGAATTCTGTCCACATTACGATATATTAAAAGACATTTTTGGAGGTTAAAGCGAATGAGGAAGCATCTTATGTTCCTACGCAGCCCCGTCGAGAGGGGGGGGGAAAGGGGGGAAAACCCCCGGGCCCGGGATTTTCTAGGGGCCCGTAAAATTGAAAGCAATGAGAATATACTCTATATTTATCATCAACATACCTATTTCCACTTATTTTTAGAGGCCCGAAAATTTAAAATCATTCATGCTTTCGCAATCGGGCCCCTGTTTGCATGTTATCTGCCAATCTATCAGTCACAAGCTTGCCGATCTGGGCCCCTGATTATTATTGGCGTACATTTTTGTTAATATTTAATGGAAAATTGGGCAACTCTGAACTATTGAAAGAAAGTTATAATTAAATTGTTTCGCATTTCTTATTTAATTTAACGTAAATTTCAAATTTATTTTATTTTGAAAATTTTTAAAGTCAAAATAAGGGGCCCGGCAAATTAAAACAAAACACAAATATTCATTTCGGTTTTTTGTTTTTATAAAGTTTCTTTTCTTCAATTTTTGTTTCTGCTGTAGACGAAATTTTTGATTCGGTTTCGGGGGACCGGAAAATCCCACCAGGGGACTAGAAATACGAGGCGATGGCAATCTTATTGGAGAGCCAAATAATGGTAATTTTTTGGGCATTTTGGAATTAATTAGTCATTATGACCCCTTACTTCAGGAGCACTTGGAAAAAGTAAAAATTTCACAACAAGAGCACAAACGTTTGCAAGTCCACTACCTTTCCGTTGAGATTCAAAATTTCAAATTGTTTAGCAGCAGTGCCCAACGATGGGAAATTCTTAAGAAAAATGTGCCCGGATCCCTTCACAAACTTTCCGATACAAGATGGTCAGCTAGAATTGAGGCAGTGAAACCATATGAACAATCTTAGAACATCATTAGAAGCCTTAATTGATATTAATTTTAAAATATATGCACAAATTTGAATGCGTCCTGATGTCTTCGATTTGGTGCAAGGTTCTTAGCGCTATAAATGAAAGAAGTATCATTCTTCAAGCCAGAAACATGACTATTGACGTTGAAATTTGAAATCTTGATAACTTGATCTCCGATTTGAACTTTATTCGAAACGGATGGGATCAAATTTATCTGAATGCAAAGTAGTTGCTACTGGATTGGGGGATTTTCCAGAGTCGTTCCTATCGAACCGAAAAAGGCAATTAAAGAGACATTTTGGAGAAAATCGAGGAGCTGGAGAACAAATTGAAACTGACGAAGAAATACATTTCAAGAAAAACGCCTTTTACGTCATAGTTGATTCAATTATATCTGGAATTTCTCGTCGGTTCGATACGATGAAGAATTTGAATGCTACATTTTCATTTTTATGGCAGTTTTCAACAATGGACGAAATTGAGATTAAAAACTCCGCTACATGGTTCATCCAAAAGTATAACTCGCATGTGTCTCAAGAGTTGAAAGAAGAAATAATTCATCTGAAAAAACAATTTTGAAGCAGAACTTCCGCCATTGTGTTTGCTCAATACTATTTATTCCCAGAACTTGGAGACGATTTTCCCCAACATTTGTGTTGCTCTATCCGTACCTGTAACCGTAGCTAGTACCGAACGTTCATTTAGCATCCTTGCCAGAAAAGGAATTTTCATCGTTCGTGGCTCATCACAAGATCGTGTTTCTGGACTTGCTACACTATGTATCGAATCACCTTTGGCAATGAAATTGAATTTCGATGTAATTATAAGTTGGTTTGCTGCTCAGAAAACTAGGAAAGCTCGTTTGCAAAAAGAAATATTTCATTGAATGCAAACTAATTCTAATGAAAACATTGTGATAATATTTTAATACAAAGAAAAATAATAAAAAGTATTTAGTAAACCTTTTAAATACATGCAAAAAGACAGATTTCAAATACTTTTACTTCCTCTATTTTGTTTCCATAGTAGGTAATAGATCTTCATGCTAATTTTTTTTTTAAATAGTTAATCGACCAACCAACATATCGTTGGCAAAATCGAATTGAGTGTATGATTCTGTTCGGAATCTTATCTACTCGCATGTAGAATTATTTTCTATCCATCTTATATTTCAACTAAACTGGACTATACCCGTGAGATTGATTTGATGATTAACACTTTTTTTCGGTTCACTTTGCAAACAAAAAATTATTATTTCCGTTGATTAGAACCAATTTCATGCTATTCGTAATTGAAATTAGAACGTACCATATTAGTAGGCATGAACTTTAAAAAAAATGGTAAATATGGGGGGCCCGAGATTTTTCCGTCCCGGGCCTGGAATTCCTCTCGACGGCCCTGTTCCTACGAAGTTGAAAGCTTTCCTTGTATCTGAAGATGAACAGACGAAGGACTAGACTATGAAGTAATATTCATAATAGAAATAAGAGAAGTCATAATTAATAGCCAAATAAAATACATAGCTTGATGTTCGGCATGAATGTTTTTTGATACCTTCGATCCACATAACTTTATCTTCAGCATCTTCCATTAAGAATTATATTATAGTTTCTTTTTTGTTTTTTGTCATCTTTTTATGAAGAAAACTTTATTTCTTATAAAATTGTTATTTTCAAAAAATAATTAAATGTCAAAATCATTTTGACATTTACTTCAGTTTTGTAAACAAATTAAAAAAATGGTGTTCACGGTCAATATAGCTCATTTAATTAAAAAAAGTTTTCCTTGACAAATGACTTGTAAAGTTTAGTCAAAATTGTAAAAATATAATCTTTCAGCAAAAATAAAAAGATATTTGACTAAAATCACCCACTTTCACCCCCTTTTTAGAACTTTTTTTTAGAATTGAGAAAACAGCTCTCGAAAAGGAACACATTAAGAGTAAAAGTGAATAGAAACTCCCTTGGAAATGACGATATTTTGAAACATCACTATATATTACTGCTTTCTATTAGCTAACCTCTCATAGAGAGAACCGCGACACCTGGGCAGCCGTCAAGAAACTAATTCTGGTAGAGTTGAGAATGGGGGAAAACCACCAGCACCACCATCCTACCCGCCTATGTACTAAAACTTCATGTTTTATGGGATTACTAAAGACTTTATATGGCTAAAATAATATCTAGTTACTAAATTTCCAAAAAAATATTTATTCGTTCGAACATTATTCTTGTTCCCAATTTCGATGAAGGTAACAGTTTCAAGTTTTAGGAATGATAGCATACAAAGAAGATTAATGGCATTCTCGTCTTATGGGTGATAAAAAAACACTTAACAGGAACCTCATCAAAACCATAGCCACAAGTCCGCTCTCTTACTTGGTATTTTGAAACTTGCTTTAAGGATTCGGTTATATTAATATTGACTTAACTGTACTTCAAGCTTTCCTTAAAACAAAAACTTTTCGAAAAGTTTGTTTTAAAACTTTTAATTTAAACATCCCTGTATTAACATCCATATGCTTTAGTTGGACTTACTAGAGTGAAAGCTTTTCGTAAAGTTTAGCAACTTAAAAAATGGAAAAACAAATCACATGCATAACAAATCAACAACCTAACGTAAGGAAAGGAAATGCGCACTGCCTCGTACCATCACGTGCCGCATCTTCTCAAAATGTCAACAAAAGAATCTTTTACCACAAAACATTACAGCTAAACTACAGCACAAACTGAGCGAAAAGCCTGCGCAGATTCGACCTTATCATCTTATATTTTCGCTAAGTTCGATGCGGTTAGGTTTATACTGCTCTGCTGCTGCTGTTGCTGTCGCTTTGCTGTGTGCTGGGTTCTGGCTGCCTGCTGCTGCCTGAGACTGAGACAGATTGCCTATAATGTCCCGTTGTATGCATTTTGGCAGTTTAGTCGCAAACAGGACATCGGCTGAGGATTTTCGTGGAAGAAATCGCTTTTCACTGCGCGGCAAAAATCGTCTAACTGTTATTGTTTTTCTGTTTAAAGAGTGAAAGCGCTGGAAGTCTTTTTCACCGAGTGTTCTTCTTTTAACAAAATCCAAAAAAGAAGTGATATAAAATTACAAAAATTTGAATCCGGGTCTTAGTGTCCTTTATCCTTTTTTTCTCTGGTTTGTTTGTGTTCGCTCAGCATAATCCTTTCTGTGGGTTATTTCGATTTTAACTGGGTCGTATGGCGTATACTTGTTGTTTTGTGTTCATTTTTTCGTTTTCGTGTAATGCATTTATTCGAATGTTGCTGTTTTAGCCCGTGGTTGTCAGCGTTGTCGTAGTCGCTGTCACTGTCACTGTCGCTGTCGTTTTCACTGTTCTTCTGTCGACTCGAGGTGCAATGTTAAGTGGCTACAATTTGAAAGAAGAAGTCTCTTTTTGAGATCTTCATTCGTATCTTTTTTTTTAGCCAACCTTTTGTCTTGTCTCTCGACTTTTTGTTAGTGCGAGCTTCAAGTTGTATTCGTAGTCGTATGTGATATCCTTCTTATTTTTTTTTTAATGAACGTTCGTAATGCGGAACTTAGAAGATGCTATAAAAGAAAAAAGTTGCTGCAATGATTTACACATGAAAAATGCAATCCTATGAATGCCAAGGAAATATTTAATAATTCCTCCTCAGCAAAGTTGTGCTGTGTTTTGTTGTGTGTTGTTTCTCGAAGGAGCTGGTGTATAGTGAAAGGTCCTTCCTGTTTCCTTTTGAGAAGCCAAAGTGAATAGAAAATAATGTGTGATTGAGTGGAAAAAAATAGGCAAGTGAAAAGTTCACAAATGTGGAAATAAAGGAAGGAAATAAAAGAAGTAAAGTGCAAGGTTCAAAAAAAGGCGATACACAACCTACACACATAACGTAACAACATAAGGAAAAAAGAATGTTGCTGTCTTCAGAAAACATCTTCCAATATGGGCTGGCTTGCTGAGTACAATTAGTTGTTGTGGATTTCGTTTTTAGTTTTTGTTATTTGTCGATTTGTTCGGATCATGAGCGAACGAGGTGTTAATGGACGGCACTCACGTGTCAGTCCATCACCAGGACGTGGAAGTAAGATCGCTTATTCACCGTGTCCTCGATCCGATCCTCAAGAAATCGAAATGGCGGGCAATTGCTTAGCAATACCGATGTCAGCTATACAGACCAATGGTAATTCTAAAGGTAGGTTATATAAATGAAGAAAATTGCTTTTTTGCCTATAAATCACGCATGGTGAAGCTTTAAGTTTTTACTAAAACAAATTATTAGTGTTGATAATATTTTCGAATTAGTGTATAATAATATTTTTAAGGATATCCAAGAGTAATTTTTTATTTGAAACTGACATTTTGTGGTATTTAGTGAAATTGAAAGGACAGAATATTAAACACAAATAAAAATCTTGAAACACAGGTTAAGACAATGGAAAACAAATTATCAGTAAGGGATTTCCAATTATCAAAGATCATTTTTATCTCAATTTGTTTAAGAACCCTAGATTTGCGTTTTTGAAGTAATTGAGCGGAACAACCTCAATATCTCGGACAAGAACGATGTTTTTTTACTTTCTTTCCTCTTACACAAGAGTGACCATTTGTCTAGAAATTAAATACAGAAAACAATACAAATAGGACTTAAAAAACTCTTAAAAATCGTAATTTCTGAAAAATGTTGACAAAAATGGGATGTTTGCGAAAAATTTCTTAAAAATCAAATTTACTGAGATAAAAAAAGATACCATTTCAAGCTGACAATTTCTTATTAATCATTGAGTATATAAAATATTTTACATTTGTATGGTTTTGTTTTTATTGCTATTGATAAATATAATAAATAGGTATTAGAGCCCAATTTGTCATCTCTGCAATAAATTTGAAATAGATAAACATAAACGTTAATATAGTAATGAAAAATTAAGTACACAATTTTCTCAATTTTCTCAATGTTGAATTTGACTTTAGAAAATAAGCACCTTTAGTTTTCTAACTACAAGAAGAAATAAGGTTACTTACATACAATGTATATTCAAAATATGTACATCTAAATAATATTCTTACCTTCTTTCCAAAACAGAGTATTTTGTGTAATAAAAGACCTTGGTAAGTGGTTTAAGCTTCATAAAATTACTTTTTTTTTAATAATTTTTTTAGCATGTCTTCTGAGAATATTCTACACTTTTAAATGAAGGTGGTTACTCTACGGAACATTGTTCCATTAATCATGGTCAATTTCGTAGATAAGGATATAGTATTTATGTAGTAAAATAGAAGGATGTATTATGAAAGTAAAAGATTGGTTTATATACTGTGAACATAAAATAAAATTTTATTACCTCAAATAAGAATAAGGCATTTAATTTTTAAAAACCGTTTTGTTACTTTCAATCTTAAAACTATCATTAAATAACATACATCAACTTTTCAACATTAAAAATTTGGGTCAAAAATAAATATCAAGCGCTAAAAATATTGAATGCTGAAAAATGTGAAAAGATATGAAATGGTAACCTTTTTGTATTAATTGCTTGGATAGGACACAAATTGTTAATTTTTAAAAGAAAATTTGCTAAATGTGGGAAAAAGTCTTCTCAAAGAAAAAACAAAAACTAGAATAATTATACATACATAGATAATTTTTCTATGAAATAAACAGGAGCTGCTGAAAGTACTGTTTTCAAAAATGTTGAATGATCGAAAATACTAGATATCATATTGCTATATGTTTTTCATTCATTATTTTATGTAATTAAAAAAGTACTTACATATGTACGAATAGAATACTGGGGCAGAATCGGCTAACGCGATAGTTGGTAATTGGTAATCAAAAACGATACTTTTACTCCATGTAAAGTGATTATCAAATCGACAATCGCTTATTTAAACTCAGATTCCAAAATTTAGAACATAAAAATAATTACTTTGACTCAAGTTTCACTTCAAATAATCAATTATTTATTCAATTTTAAAATACACGTCCGCTTTGTACCGCGTTCTTAATAGAAGTAAGTGCGACTGTGAATGATGTTGGGAAGCGGGTATTTTTCTTCTTGACGGATATATTTATCCCTTTCCCTCATTGGTCATCGTCACAGATTCGACCATCCTGATAGTGTTCGTCGTCCTCGTCGAAGTCTAGATCCAGGTCAATCCAACGTTTCATTCGATCCGCCGACCATGTAGCTGAATATGGTTTCTGTGTCCTAGGAGCAAACGGCATATCGGCGACCTGGTATCTATCATGTGGAAGGACAGCAGTCACACAATATGGTCCCCGGTATCTGGTCTCAAGCTTGCGAGAAGTTCCGGTTGCTGCAACTCCATCATTTATTGACATCACTAGATCGCCTACCTGGTATGTTCTTGCTTTTTTATGCTTCATATCGTGCTGGCGTTTTTGGATTGCTTGCCGTTTTTCGGTGGATTCGGCAGCAGCCGTTCGAAGAGTGTCAATGCTGGGAATCGTTTGGTTTAAGTTTACAAATGGGGCAAGGACATCCTTGAGTGGGTCACGGGGCACGTAACCCATTAGTAGTTGATGTGCGGTTTTACCAGTGGTTTCGTTTTGAGTATTATTGATACCCCACTGCACATATCGTACTTTCTGGTCCCATCTGGTTTCGTCATCAACGGTTGCCAATAATGCATGGCGAATGGTTCGATTATACCGTTCGACCTGACCGTTTGCACGTGGTGTTTTTGTCGCATTCTGGATGTGCTGAATCGAGTAGCCTTTAACGAATTCTTCAAAAGCGTGTGAAGTGAATGCAGTTCCCTTATCTGATATTATTCGACGGGGAATGCCAAACGTAAAGAATAAATCCATAAGGAAATTTATCACCGGTTTGGTCTGGGTGTTGGGCAGAGCCTTGATGTGGACGAATTTGGTGAATGCATCAACCAAAACTACGAGGTAGGTATTTCCTTTTGTCGATTTAGGAAAAGGTCCGAGATGGTCAATATGGACTGTGTCGAATGGCACGTTTCCCTTCGGTATCGGAAAAAGTTCTCCTCGGGGTTGGTTTTCCTTTTTGTTGAACGCACACTCAACACATGCTTTCAGGTATTTTTTTACAAACTGGGTCATCCGAGGAAACCAGTATCGTAGTCGTAAATGTGTCATGGTTTTCTTTTCAGAGAAATGTCCCATCAAGTCATGGCTGTTCCGTAATACTCTATTCCTCGATCCTTTTGGCACAAACAGCCTGAATTCGTCGTCGATTTTCCGATAGAGCCGTCCGTGTTGGAGTGAGTAATCGTAATGTAGTTGTTTGTCGGTTTCGCTGATTGGCGGGCTTCGTAGGACTTTGACTATATCAGCTACGTCTTTATCCTGTAGTTGTAGAGAGTATACCCAATCTGTTTCTTCAATGTTGATTTTGAATACGTTCATGTCTACTACTTCAGGTGTCTGTGCTGATTCGTGCGGATTTCTCGACAAGGTATCAACATGTAACATTTTCTTACCGGCTCGATGAGAAACCTCATAATCGTACTCCTGCATACGCAACCACCATCGGGCGATTCGTGAAACCATTTCTTTCTTTTTACTGGCAGTTTTTAAAGCTTCACAATCGGTGACTATGCGAAAGTGCTTACCAAGCAAGTACTGCCGGAATCGATCTGTTGCTTCAACCACAGCGAGGGCTTCCAGTTCATAGCTGTGGTACATTGATTCTTCTTTGGTTGTTTTGCGACTGTAATAAGCAACTGGGTGAAGGCTTCCACCTTCTTTCTGTAGGAGAATGCCAGCGAGGCCCTTGCAACTGGCGTCTGTGTGAAGTTCGTGTTCTGCATCTTGATTATACAAAATCAGCACTGGCTCACTAGCCAACGAATTTTTGAGCTGATCAAACGCAGCTTGTTGTTTTGTTCCCCATATGAATTTTTGGTCTTTCTTTGTCAGTTCCGTTAGTGGCGATGCAGTCAGAGCATAATTCTTGATGAATTTCCGGAAAAAGCTGGTGAGCCCTATAAATTGTCTCACTTGATGTTCGTTGATCGGTGTCTCAAATTCTTTAACGGCAAGCGTCTTTGCCTTACCAGGCTGCATTTTCCCATCTTTAATAATGTGGCCCAGAAACTCAATCTCGTTTTTGAAGAACTCACATTTCTTTAGGTTCAGTGTTAGGTTGGCTTCACTTAAAATAGTAAGAAATTTCTCCAGCTTCCGCATTCCATCCGGGAGGGATTTAACCGGAATAACAAAGTCATCCATATAGCTAACGATTTTCTCTGGAAGCATTTTTTGTTTGATGATTCTCATTAACTTTTTGAAATAAGCTGGGGCATTGACCAGCCCGAATGGCATCACCTTAAACTCAAACACTCCGTCCGGGGTGATAAAAGCTGTATACGGCACATGCTCATTTTTGATGGGTATCTGATAATACCCTGACGCCAGATCTAACACAATAAAGTAATTGTAGCCTTCCAGATTGTTAAGCTCCTCTTCTATATGCGGGGACGGGGAGCTGACCTTTTTTGTGACAGTATTGAGGCGTCTATAGTCTATGCACATTCGGTCTTCGCCGTTTTTCTTTTTAACTAGCACGACCGGTGCTGCGAAGTCAGACTTAGACTCTCGTATGATGTCGCACTCCAGTAGTGTGTTTACCATCGAACTCAGGACCTCTCTTTTAGCATAAGGAACTTTATATGGGTGTTGTGATATAGGATCTGCCTTTGTTAATTCGATTTCCATCTCTACCAGGCTTGTTCGTCCGAGTTCTCTTTGTTCCATGGCGACACACTTCCGAAACTTGTTGAGTAAGTTAACTAAACCCATTGAATCAAGACCTTCGTTTATCTGAAGGTCACCTACAGTTATCTGTTGACGGCTGACTGTATCATTCTTCCTGATAATAAGCACTTCGCCTTCCTTGGAGACGTTACAGGCTGGGTCGCTTAATATGTCCTTCCCAATTAAAATTGGTTTTGTGAGTCTATCATCTGGGACAACTACCGCGTCGACACTAAAGCTGGCATCGTCAATTTCCATGGTACAAGGTATTCTTCCCAATGCTGTACAATTTCCGCCTCCAAAGCCATAAAGAGTAACATTGCAGGGACGTATAGGAATTCCTGTTTCTCTCACGACTGTCTGTGTCACTACCGTTTGTTCGCTACCAGAGTCTAGCATTGCCGCATACTCTTTGCCTTTGATGGTTACTCTTTTATTAAAACAATCCGAGTTTTCTTGCCGATGGATAGTGTTTATTCGAATATTCTTATCGTTCTGGCTTTCGCGCTTTGTTGGATACTTTATGCTATTTTCTTGGTTAGTGGTCCACGGTCTCTTTCGACTTTGGTTGCATTGCCGAGCGAGGTGTCCGGTTTGATTACAGATATAACAAGTGAGTAATGGCCTTTGGTGCACGGGATGTCGGTAAGGTGGTGTTGCCTTTTCGTTTGTCGTTAGCTGCCGGCGCCAGTTTGGCTGTTCGCAGATTGATTGTCGATTTGCATTGCTCGCTCTGAGAATTCCAGCTGTGGACGATGGCTTGTAGCGAGAGTTTTCACGGATACTTTCAGACCATTTTACTTTCTCGATGAGTTCGGCAATGGTGTTAAAGTTTGACACCGCTAGACTAGAGCTTAATTGTGGATTATTCAAGCCTGTTAAAATATACTGTATGATGGTTCTATCTGCAAGATGGATTCTTTTCCCCATCATATTCATTTCAAAACAGAAATTTTCAATTGACTCATGCTGTCGTCTAGTTCTGCGTGCCATTTGTTGATGTATGTCAATTTCGTTCTGTTGATAAGGGAAACTCGCCTTGAGCCCCATTGCTAACTGTGTCCAGGATCCGGAACCCTCTTGGGTAGTGTCCCACCAGAACCTTGCAGGCCCTTTCATTTTTGATGCTGCTGCCATAAGAAGCGCTCGTTCATCCCATTCATATATCTTAGTTAGGGTCTCAACCCGGTCCACCCAATTATCGGCCGACATTGATGTCGAATCGCCTGGAGTAAACATCGGCAGTACATCAGCAATGTCCTTTATGCTACAGTGAATCCTTTGCCTTTGGATTTCCACACTTACAGAGCCGGGCCCTTCGAGACGTTTGAGTTTGTTGGCGAGTTCACGTTCTTTCATTAAAAGGATTCTTTCGTTCTCCAATAGGTTCCTTTCTCTCCTCAAGATGTCCCACTCTCTTTCACGCATTACTCGGTCTTCACACGTTCCTGCTTCCGATACAGTTGGTATTTCATCAGTGGATGGGGCTCCAGAATCGGCGGTTGATGAGTTCTCATTCGATTGAGGCATAGACTGACCTTGTTTTTCTTTGTCGTAGGTAAGGATTCGTTTAACCAATGTCCTTTTGGTTCCCGATGTCGGCAACCCTCTGTTCTTTAGCTCACTTTGTAGTTGTTTTGTGCTGAGTTTTTCCATTTTAGTTTATCTACAAGAAGAAATACTCATATACATATCGTATTCTATGTTTTACTTCGAAATTTATTCTAATATAAAATCGGTATCACTATCGAAACTGACATTTGGCCACTCTTTATTTGTGCAACAATAATTTTACATAATAAAAAAATATTTATAGTTCTCACCAAGTACATAATGTATAAAGAAGCTCATTTAATAACTTTCCTATCCTGGTAAAACCTTAAGCCATAGAAGTTACCTTAATTTCTCTTTCTACTGTACGTGTACTAACTGTGCTTAGGAAGCAGCCTGTGATTGTTTGTGCTTTCAAAACTTTCAATATGTTAATTTCCTGTCTCCCTTTATTATTATTTTTCGTCGAAATGCGATCATCTTGTTCATGCATCTTCTTTACGTTTCCCTACCATACATCTGATACTCTTTCGTGTACCGAAAGACTATCCAGCTGTATTCATTTATACCTTCATCTTATCTCTTCCAACACATCGTGTTGTCCTTTCGTACACCGAAAGTCTACACAGATGTATTTATTCATCCTCTTTATATTTCTTTCCAACACATCGTGTTATTCTTTCGTACACCGAAAGTATACACGGATGTATGGAAATATTTATCCGTCCTCTTCATATTTTTTTTACTCCACTTGGTGTTTGTGCAAGTTGAATTCGAAATTTTCGTACCCAAAAATATCGTCTCCCACATGTGCATTGCATTCCACCAAGTTGATTATCCATCTACTCTCTTCGCACACTTATATCGGTACCTAAACATTGACAAAACACAACTGCTTCCCTTTGCACACATACACCAGTATATCTGTTTATAATATAGTGTTGATCAGACTGACCGTTATAATCTCCAAAACGGTATGTCCCAACGCTTTATAACTAAAATAACTATTCACACTATTTCTAACATTTAGAAATCAATATTGCTGACCAACTTAATATTACAAACTCAAACAATATAAATACGTTGCTGCGGCTACTGCTGCAGTTCGTAAATCAAATAATTATAATAAGTTACCATTCACTTAACTTCACAATTTACAGGTTCATCCCACTTCTGATTCTTTAAACTCAGATTCCAAAATTTAGAACATAAAAATAATTACTTTGACTCAAGTTTCACTTCAAATAATCAATTATTTATTCAATTTTAAAATACACGTCCGCTTTGTACCGCGTTCTTAATAGAAGTAAGTGCGACTGTGAATGATGTTGGGAAGCGGGTATTTTTCTTCTTGACGGATATATTTATCCCTTTCCCTCATTGGTCATCGTCACACTTATTTACTTTGATTTGAAACGACAACTATTTAGGTGTCGTTTCCATACATTTTTATGGAAGCGACATTGTTGGTTTAGCTACAATTTCTAAAGAAAATAAATTGTGTGTAAAAAGGTTCTAATTGAAATAATAACAAAAAAATTTAGGATATCCGGAATGTTTCATTAAGAATATTTTATAACGCGAATAGGAGAAATGAAAACAATTATAAAATTGTTCGATTGCTTAAAACTTCTTTACGAAATAAAGCCAATATACTGGAGCTTCCTGACTGATTTTCGACTCGAAAACTTTCGAGCATAAGTGATAATATTTACTTCAGAAATATTTCATTTTATGGAAAATATTGTTGTTCATAGAAGATAGTGTTCTTAGAAAAATGAAATCGGTATTTTTGTATAAGAAATGAAGACTTTAAAAAAATTGGGAAAATTTGTTTTCAACTAAAAATCTCGCGAATAAGAAAAGATATTTAATTGAATCTTACTTTATCTTATGTAAAATTTTGTTGTTAACTTTTAGTTATTTTTTTAGAATAACAATTGTCAACTTTTATTAACAAAATTCGAAAACTTACAAAAAACAAAATGGGAAGCTATTAGTGTGCCTTGCACCCTAACCTCTTTTATCTTTTTGAGAAGATTCATGAAATCTTAGTTAAAATATCAATTAATCACCGAGCATCGAATTTTTCTCTGAAAAAAGAATCTCAAGAATTGTATGTCTCTGGGGCATGATCTTCTATCTCTTTCATTTCCATCAATCCATTACAAAACCAAAATACATAGTTATAAGTAATGTCCTAATGCAATTGCACACTTAAAGTAACTTATCAATGAATCTCATTTGAAACCCATTCCCAAGTCATTTGACTTAGAGATCGAGATATGTATATATACTCGTATGTTGTAGCAATTGTGAGAACAGAACTTGACATAAAATGCAACCATGAACATAAAAAGGATATGGCAATGAATTAATCTTTCATATATTCACATCTTGGGATTTAAACTCTAAGTCCTGCTGTAAAACCCAAAGGACACAAATCTCCAGTTTCCAGTTTAATGTAGGATTTATATACATTTGAATGTCAAAAATGTCACACGTTTTCCATTTTCCTATAAAGTAATGGATACTTATGTTGTACATGAGTTGAGTTAGGGATAAACTACTGGGCAGGACTTTTTAAACCATTTATGCCCTTGGGTCTCCATTTTGTTTCTGTTAATCTTAACAATACAGTTGCTAGAATCGACAATGACTGGGTGCTTCTGTGTCATCATCATCACATTTTCCAAAATAAACAAGTAAAAAATCTTTATCGAAATGACTGTTGTCAAAATACAACTTTTTCAGATAGTTAGCAATTTTGAAAGAATTACCAAACTTCGAGAGAATCTTTATTCCCCCGAGAAAATCACAGACTTACGCTGCTGTTACCTTAAATTATTTCACACAGCTTAGTTCGGCCCTGAATCTGTGTACACTTTAGTCCCAGTTCACTTAAAATCTTATTCGCAACAAAATCTTATATTTTCGAAGCTAGGAAGGTAGGTACTTTTCCTTCATAATGTAAAAGTTTATGTGCAACAACATCGTTTGTTTTGCTATTTCTTATTTTTTATTTGAAGAAAATGCACTTTCTGCTTCACTACCTGAATGCCTTTGGTGTGTTGAGGATTCTTTTCTAGGAACTGTATGCAGGCACTATGCATGCATACTCTATGCATCCTGTCAAGAGTTTTCTCCAGATTTTAAGAGCATAAAATATTTTTTCTTATATATGCACCTTATGGTGCTTTTGAAAGTGCAACATAACAATGAAGGAGGTGTAAGCGCATCTCAAGGAGCGCTGAAGGAAATATAGTGAAGGAAACTTGGTTTTCTTTTCTATTTGAAATTTAAAAAGGAAAACACTATTAAGAATTGCTCTTGTAGGTCGCATGCATATGTTGTTGATATTTACAAGATAAAATTCATGGTCAATAAAAAGGTTTAAAACATAAAATTAAAATTATATAAAAAAGGAGGTGTTAAAAATGGGTGCACACATTAATTCCTACTTTTATTGAGTTCCTAGTTTTTAGTTATGTGTTGAAATAAATTTTACTCTGTACGTAAAGTAGGGAAATCAAACTGTCAATTTTGCGTAAAGTATTTTTTGGAAATCGTAGGTTTAATATTTTAATATGGTTAAAACTTTCATCTAAATATTTCTATAACTTACAAAAGTAAATTTTGTAATTTTGAATGTTTGATATTCAAACATTTTAAGTAGTGCCTGTATGTTGTCAATTTCATAGCTTGAAATTGTTATGTATAATTTTTGTCAAAATTTAAAACATCCGTCTAGTACAGTAGAAATTAATATGACTAACAAATACAACACATGTAATAGAACACACTTCCAATAAAATGTAAAGTGTTATAATGGGCCCTATTTCATAAAAATTGAGAGATGAAATTTCTACAAATTTGTCACACTTGTCTGATAAATTTGTCAGAAAAATACAATGACAGTTTTATAATTGTCACATTTGCCTTGGCCAATTTGTTCGTCCATAACCCCTGTCTTCTAATATTAAAGCACAAGAAAGTGGCCTCCATCCATTTTCCAATCTTCTTGCTAATAAACTGTTTCGGATAATCTTAGTAACATGAACGGATCCTGGCCTACGGTTGGTGCATCAATTTTTATTAAAGAACCATCTTCAATATACAGCAACACATGAAAAATTTTCAAAACTCTTATAACGATGTGGTAAAGAAAATGATTTTTTTTTTACAGCAAATTTCTTCGCCTAAAAGTTGTTCTACCATTTAATTACAAACACGTATGATGATTGATGGAGTTTATATTTTTGAAACACCCTGTCCATCGGCAACTTACATGGTACTTAGTTCCACTTTCAAGCCAATGTAATGCACATAGAAGTTCGGATCAGCACCCAGAGAGTAATTCGTCTTTGTGCGATCTGTTAACGTGCACCAAATCTCGATAAAATATATTCAGCGGCTGTTCCGATACGAAATTTTTCTTTAAATTGTAGGCCATTTAACGATTTGAAATCATTTCTCGTTGTAATAGATCCAACTGAGAATAGTGATCGCTTTCAATCTCACTTTCACTTGAAAATAATATATCGTTTATCATTAAAGGTCTTTTTATTGTCAACACTTTAACGTAACTGAGTTTTCTGTCGGCATTGTTAATTAATTGCTCACAAATATATGAATTGTAATTTTTGTTTTTTTTTTATTGTATAAAAGAATTGGCAGTACAATTTTGTCGGAAAATTATCGATAATTGTGAAAAACACTTGACAATTCATTGTCATGACAATTTCTTTATGAAACGGAAAGATTACAATTTTCTGGTATTTTTCTAAAATTCTACAAAATTGTCAAATTGTTTATGGAACAAATTTTGACAATTGTCAAGTTGTAATTTAACAAATTCTCTCATATTGCAATTGTAAAAGTTTATGAAATAGGCCCCGGTGTGAATAGAAATTTGACTTATACATATATGTATTCAAGTATCGAAAGCAATTTTGGAGGTTTTCATTCCTAGACGTTGTTGGTTCGTTTGAAACTGGATGACTGTGCTCGTAGAGTAGTATCCAACATTTGAAACAATATATGTTGTTGTTAATTTGTTTCACTTTTGTGTTATCAATTGTAAGTTTTATTTTTGTAAACTAAATCTACTAAGTTTTTAAATTAACATTATCTGTATTTGCAAAATAAAAAAACAGGAAAGAAAAAAGAAAAATAAATTAAATATAAATGATTCATTCTATTATCTTAACATATCCTCTTTCAATTGTTTTCTGAATTCCGTTAAATTGTGTACATTTCTGTTTTAAATTATTTAAAAAAAAGTTCAACTGTCTCAACGTTCAAATTTAAAAACTGGACCGGATGGATTTATAGTATATGTATGTAGAATCTGAAACAATCGGATAATGTAACAAATTGAAGACCCTGCATCAAAAGGGGGCAAGTCTTAAACTTTACTTAACTTTTTGTCGAAATCAAAATAAAACTCTTTGAAAAATGTATTTTTTGTAAAAAATACATTGAAATGGTATGGTATTAAACAATTTACAAGTTTGATGAAAGTTCTTCAATTAAATATTCTATTCATGGATATTTTCTTTTCTTAATTTCTTGAAATTTTCCAAAATTGTTTTATTATCCTTACAATTTTTAGAACAATGTGAAATTAATCTAAAAAAAAAAAAACAAGTTTAAAAACGTTAGAAATTATTCCAGACAGAAATAAGCACAGAAGGGATATTTAAGACTAACATTTTTTAAATAATTTTCCAACGCAAGTTTTGAAAATAATCAAAGGATGTAAAATAAGTTTCTCCCTTTTTCTATTTCAGATGTTTTATTTAATTTCTTTTAAAAAACAGTAACAGAATTCCATTTAAAAAAATATCAACAAATAATGACATTTTGGCAAGTAAGTTTCTGGTTTATGTGAGAAATAGGTCAGTTCATTTACAAACAATTCGAGCATTATTCAGGAAAAGTCCTAGTTTAATAATTAAATTTCACCTTTTTCAACTTAGATGAATTTTTTGTCAGCTCGTATATTTAACAAACCAAATTTGATATTGCCTTCTACGAACAAATTTATTTCTGATGTTTATTAAAATTGTTAGAAAAATGCAATTAATATTTTTTTATAAAAATTAAAAACCTGTAAAAGATATAATAATAAAAAAATGGTTACAGTGGTTAATTTTCGCCTCAAATATCTTGAGAAAAACGGAAACACATTGATCTCAAACTTATTTCATCTTATACAAATTATTGTTGTTATCATTTGGCATTTTTGGTTCTAAAAGGTAATTTTTTAAAAGCTATAGGAAAGTTTTTCAAAACAAAACACATGAAATTCAAAAAAAAACATGAAATCTTTATTTGAATCGATAGTACGGTCCATTTAATTTAATGTTTGAAGATTATTTCATGCAAATGTTGTCCTTGACTGCGCTTCAAATACGCTTAGTCCAATGTTGGCATACTCTTTCCAACATTTCGGCCGGTATCTCACGAATAAATGCTTCAATGTTGTCTTCCAGTGCGTCAATTGAAACGGGCTTGTTGGGTATCATCTCACGGTAGTGCTCACCATTCACAGTTACGTTACGATTCGCATCATCTTTGAAGACGTACGGTCCAATGATGCCACCAGCCCATAAACCGCACCAAACACTGTGACTTTTTGTGGATGCATTGGTAGCTCTTGCAATGCTTCTGGCTGATATTCACTCCAAAATCGACAATTCTGCTTATTTCCAAGAACCCATTCACCAAAAATTTTAAGTTGCAATAGGTCGTTCGGCTTCAATTCTTGCACCAGCTGTATTTTGAAAGGCATCACACCTAAATCCTTCCGCAAAATTTTCCACGTTGTTGAGTAACAGAGGCTCAATTTATTGCTGCGAACGGCGACGAATCGATAAATTGATGGTCATCATTAACACTGGCCGATACAGCTGCGATATTTTCTTCAGTTCACACTATACGTAATCGTGTTGGTGGTTTAATGTCCAAAAATCTAAATTTGTTGCGAAATTTAGTCACAATAGCCCGAATAGCCACTTCAGTGGGTCGATTAAACTGACCATAAAATGGAAGAAGCGCGCGAGGAACTTTCTTAACAGAGCACACATTTTGATTATAAAATTCAATAATTTATAAGCGTTGTTCGTTTGTAAGACGATTCATGGTTAAATTATAGACCAAATTGAAGATGTTTGACAGTGAAACAAAACACAAAACGTGCGTCAGCTGTTTAAACCAGTGTTGCCAAAAAGGTAATAGCTAAAAAATACAATTAAAGTCCTACCAAAATTCCTACAAAATTGGATTACATGATATCTCGAATACCTTAACAGAAAACAGTTCTGAATTTATTTTTTAAAAGGAAGTTTCCAAATGAAAATTCCAAAACAAAAATCATTTGAAAAATTTTAAGGCAAGGCAATCGGAAGTTAGTAGTGTATTTTTGTTTCTTGTTATTTTCGGAGAAATAGGAAAGCAATATTTTAGAAATGATGACAAGCCACTTCATATGAATAAACTCGTTTTCAAGTCCTCTTTAACAGCTGATTTAATCATTTTTGAAACTTCGAATTCAAAATACACTTTGTGTCACATGAATAGGGACATGCTGTTTTAGTTTTTTATTTTCCGATGTTTCTTAAACCCTTAGTTTTTTTGGAAAAACCCAAATGTGGTATGAATGAGGTATGTATTAAGTTCAAGCAAACGTTTTTAGATTAAGTTGATAAATACAAGTTTTATGAAGGTTTTTCCAAAAAAGGTAATAAAAAGTACCGTCACATCAATAGAGACAAGATCTAAATTAACCTGTAAGACCCTTTAAATTAAAGAAAATAACAACAAATCTTATGGTTTAGGTAAATACTGGTTTTATTAAATGAATTGAAATAATTTTTAGTAATGTGTGCTGCCTCCTGATTTCTGAATTACTTCAAGTAACCTGTGGTGTATGGATTCATAGAGTGCTGTCAGATAATTGAGCAAAATTTGGGGCCAGGACCGTTTTATGGCTACAATAATATCTTCGGTTTTTTGGTATTGGCGTCCTCTTTTGTAAATTTTTCTTGAAAGCCGCATCCCCACACGTTTTCCATGATTTTCAGGTCAGGAGAATATGGGGGCCATGGTAAGTGGTTCACATTTTGTCCCTGAATTCATGCTTTTGTTGTCCGTGCGGTATGTATTGGTGCATTATCATGTTGGAAAGTCTATCGTTGTCCATTAAATAATTCAGAAAACTCCGGAAAAGCTCGTTCCAGAATCGATTTTTAGGTGATTGCTGTCATTTAAGCGCTTTGAAAATCCAGCTCCACGGTCCCGTAATAGGTGATTGCTCCCCATACCATTACACGCCTCCTTTACTCTGCCGTTTTTCAAAATAGATTTCTTCCTTTCTTAAATCATCAAAATAGCAGCTATATCCATCAGGCAGGTCCAAATTAAATTTGTTTTCACCGGAAAAGACGACGGTATGCCAAGCTCGATTCCACCTGATGTGATTTGTTGCATAACTAAGGCGTTTGCTCTTGCGTGAAGCATTTTATGGGTTTTTTTCTTCATTTCTCGGTGTCGTATATGATCTGCCTTCTGTATCAACCGAGCAACAGTCGATCTACTAGCATTTACCCCAGCTTCTGCCTTGATTTTACTAATGGAAAGCCTTGAATTTGAAGCAGCTCTCACTATCGCCTGCCTTTTCTGAAATGATGTGGCTTTCTTTGACTCTTCCTTTTTGGTTTTTTCCATATTTCTCTGGGTCCTTGAGGTAGTTGTATACAACATTTTAACTTCTTCTAATTTTGCTGGGTATAAGACGGATGGTTTTGTCGAGATCCCGGTAAGCTCGAATTCGGCCTATTTCCTCATTGGTTAGACCCTTACCTCTAAACATACTTTTTGATTCTATCAAATTAACACCTGTTGTCAGCTCCCAAAGAATCAGAGTATCCTTTTATCTGATTTAAAACACGCAAATAGGCAAATTTAGATCTTGTCTCTATTCATGTGATAAAAAAAATAGGTACCTTTAATGACCATCTTAAGAAATATCGTCAAATAAAAAAACAAAAAAGCTTCATGTGACACGAAGTGTATATGTATGTGTGCTTTCTAAGCTACCAAATTTTATCTCCCATAAAAGAGAACAATCTTTTGTGAATGCAATCTTTAAGGACTTTAATAATAATTCAAAGATTACATTAATTGAATTCTTAAAGTCTGGGACTTTGTTACTTGTAATCATCAACGTTTTGACTTTTTAAAGAAATTGCAATAATATTTTATAAATAAATTCGATTGCAATCAGTTGATGAAAATCATTTAAGATTTATATGAATTTATTTCAAAGTATTCATGTTCAATTGCAGTTTTTTAACTTCCCATAGGAAGTTATTGCAATAGGTCCGATTTGTCAAATTGAAAATTTTGACATTTCTCGACGTTTCAAGGTCCCTAGGGTCGAAAAAAAAGATTTTTAGAAAGATGTCTGTGCGTGCGTGTGTACATACGTTCGTACGTCCGTATGTCCGTACGTTCACGACGTTTTTTCGTCGTCCATAGCTCAAGAACCAGAAGAGATATTGACTTCAAATAACTTTCGTTATACAGATAATAAGGCAGAAAGACGCAGAAAGGGATCTCAAGAAAATTGCGTGGGTGGTTTTTTTTTACCATAGCAGTTTAAAAAAAAGGTGAACATTTTGGTTAAACCAAAATAACTCATGAACCAATGACGCTAGAGACTTGAATTAAATTTTATATTATATATTGTAACGTGATACAAAACAATTATATTTTTGCAAAAAAAATCCAATCAACGGTTTTTTTTATAAATCAAAAAAACTGAAAAAAAAATTTGTCACCTCGAAAATTTTACGACTAAAATATGATTTCATCTCCAAAACAATTTTGTGCAACGAAAAATAATGTTTTTGAAATCTGATAAAATTTTGAAAAAAAATCTTATCGACAGTTTTTTTATAAAAAATAAAAACCTAAAAAAAACATTACTCAAATTTGGGAAGAACTGAATTTCACTCAAATATCTTTTTAAAAACTTGAAGTGAAGGCTTCAAACTTATTTTATCTTATATGAAATATTGTTTTCAGCATTCGGAAAAAATGTTGAGAAAAAACTAAAAAAATGTATAAAAGGTGGTAAAAATTGATTTTCGACTCAAATATCTTTTCAAAAACTGGAGATATCGGCTTTAAACTAATTTAATCTTTCAAAAAATATTGTTGTCAACATTTAGTAAAATTTAAAAAAAAATCGAATTGACAGCTTTTGTACAAAAATTAAAAACCTAAAAAAAAATTATCAAAAGTTGGTAAAAATTGATTTTCCACTCAAATATCTTTTCAAAAATTTGAGACAATGGCTTCTTACTAATTTTATCTTATAAGAAATATTGCTTTCAACTTTCGATAAAATTTTGAGAAAAATCGAATTGTCAGTTTTTTTTATACAAAAAATAAAAACCTAAAAAAAACAATACTAAAACTTGGTAAAAAATTACTTTCCACTTAAATAGGTTTTTAAAAATTACAAATATTGGCTTCAAGCTTATTTTATTTCACAGAAAATATTGTTTTCGATATTCATATATCATTCGATATAAAAATCCAACAGTCCGTTTTTTCATAAAAAAATAAAATCTACGAAAAATAGTGCGCAAATTTGGTAAAAATTGTTACATATAGACAAACTTTTAAGCAAGACAAAACGATAGACTGGATGGGAAGTTATCAGTGTGGATCGCATCCCAGCCTCTTTTTTTAAATTCTTTTTCTTTTAAATGATTGCAATCAATTGAAAACAGTCAAATTCATATAGGGATTGCAATCTTTAAGACGTCAAATAATTGGTGTTCGCAAAAAATCCCAGTCAATGCAATCAATAAGTTAAATTCAATTAATGATTGATAATGACATTATTCTGTTACTAAGCTGAATGTCAGTGTTTTTGATGGATTTATTAGATGCTAAATATGTGCTTTATACAAGCTAATTGAAAATGAAGTTAATAGAGCTCATAGTTGTTTTTTAAAAAAATGAGGTTTTTTTTTCGGAAGTAATTTTTGATGCTGACTTTTACGTGAAATTTTCAATTATGTCTATTTTTATCCTTTGTGTTTTCTTGAGAATGCGCATCAAAGTTCGTATGAATTATCGACAAAAATGGAATACAACTCAAACAAAAAAAGCCACATAAGTGGAATATTTTCAAGCCACCAATACTTAAGTCTTAATAAATAATGCAAAAATGACTCTTCGTTACTTGCATGCACGCTTACCAAAGCTACCTATGTATATGTAAAATATTTCTTTTTATAGTTTCGTCCTCTTTGAAATCTGTATTTCTTGAAAATGTAGTTAAAAACACACAAACATAAAAATAAAATACAAGTACTGTCGTCGTCGTTGGTAGTTTCATTGGAGTCCTTTTTTTTTGTATATCAAGTTTGTTTGCAATTTCTATAAATAAAAACACAAATTGAACAACAAAAACAACAACAACAACTAAAAGACAAACAAACAAAAATATCAACAAAAACTTATTTGGTAATGAAATGAAATGAAATTGGCTCTTTCAGCTTTTTACGAATATATATAGAAGGCACTTCTTCCATATTATTACCTTAAGCTATAGAAATGAAGGAAAAGCAAGTACTTTCATTGAGGAAAAGTTTACCTCTTTGATTGTATGTTTTTCGTCCACCAGATGTTTATATAAAAGTACATACATACTCGTATATACACTTTAGCTCTACGTACATATATGAAATATTCAAACATAAGAACAAAATGTCCCTTTTCAGAAACTTTATGATAAAAGCCTTATATTTGGATTGAACACTGACTGACTGAAATTGAAAAAAAGGAAAGGAAATGTATTCCCATATCAATTTGATACTCAAGGAAGTTTTTCAAAATTAAAGTCAGTATGGGAATAAAGGTGTCTGATGATGATGATGATGTTTTTTCCTTTTAAAAGGATTCAGGATGTGGGTTGATATATGTGTATCTTTCTGTTTCAAGAGAAACAGAAGTTACCAAAGCACAAATACGATGATATCTGATTTTTGAAGAAAGATTGCTCGTTCCTTATTTTTGAAATCTAATGATTGAAGTGATGGAGAAGCCTGATGTTGTAGTATGGAAAAGCTGTTGTATAGTGCAGGTGTGTTTTATGTAGCAAATTTAATTTCACAATATTGGAAACATAAATCATCAACGAGGACTCATTATTCATTAGCTTGAGGCCTCTGTGGATTCATCATCTTTATCATCAGGGAGGCTTTTGGTTGTCAGAATAATTTAATTCAACAAAATCATTACGACATGAAAGGACAGGGCTGATGGATTTCACAGAACCTCCCCTCCTCAAAGAACTTGCTTTGAACACACGACAGGGCTGTGTCATCATAATTTCTAGTGCAACATTTGTTTTTAAAAGTCAAAGTTTTTCACAGGTTTTACATAAAAAGAAGAAAAATGTCAAAGAATTTCGCATGTAAATTATAAATTCCTCATGCCAACGAATAAAGATGGGGGGGGGGGGGTTGTTTCATGATAATTCGAGTTCACGGTATCGGGGTTATACCAACCCCAGCATCAGGATATATACTTCTTTTTTCTAAATCCTTTTTTATGCAACAGCTAACAAAGTCAAGGCTGTATATAGTCACAAACGCTCTTTATCCACAATCCAAGAGAAAGTATATAGTTAGAGACCACCAGAGAAGCCAGCACAGAGCCTCTACCATAACACTCAATGATTCTCCAGAAAAATATACACTTTTCTAGTTTATTTATTTTCTTTTTTGTTGTTGTTGTTTTAGTTTTTTTGAAATATTTATTGCTGCAGAGTTAGGTAGGTATACAAAAAAGTAGCTCAAAGTAGTCTTTTTTCGTATCCTTTTTTTATGTCGTTATGACGTAGCTAGACTGCGTATTGACTCCAATGGGTTGTTTTTCATTTCTTCGTCGTCCTGCAGCAGCAAAGGAAATAGAAATAGGCGGGATGAATTCTAGAATAATGAATTATTTTGCACAATAATGCAGGTTAGTTTTTTTTTTTTTTTTTATTCGAGTATGATGTTGAGGTTGGCACTGGCACTGGCACATCTAATCTCAAGCTCAAGTTCAACAGGGAAACGTGTTCTTCTCGTTTTTGCTTTGAGAAGCAATAAAAGTCAAGGATTACATTTTTTCTCAGGTTTTATTTTTATTTTCATCCCGCAGTCAGTGTCACAAATCAAACTTAAAGGCGACTGACACGTATGGATTTTTTACATAAGCTATATGGTACATATGTACATATGAGTGTGTATATTTTTGTGTAGAGAAATTGTATACTTAAACGTGCCAACATCATTTTTCATTATTTCATCCTTTTATTTTATACCATATTCTGTACATATACCTATTGGTTTAGCGTTTGCTTTATTTATGGTTTAGCGTTTGCTTTATATAGAGTAATCGATAAAATTACTTATAAAAGTATGTATACATATGTGTAATGCATATGTGAACGGAAATTTGAAACAGTTTGATGTGATAAAGCTCTATTGGGACCATTGCGAGCCTCTTAATGATATAAATATTTTTTTTTTGTTCTGCTACACAGATCTGTAATTTTGTTTTTATTTTATTTGGAAGATAATTTCCTTAATGGAAGTGTTTTAGAAGTTAAGCATTATTTATATTTATTCTGCATTAAAATATTCCCTAGAGGAATTCATAAAATTTCATACAAATATTGTAAGTAATCTGTGCTCACAAAAAATGTCATCAAATAAAAAAAAGTACGTATACGCCTAAGTGTACGTTGATAAATAAATAATAGGTAAATCTGCGAAAATCGTGGTACTTTAGTTAAAACTGAAGAAATTTATAACAACAAGACTCCAGCGCCTCCTACACAAGAAAATATTCTATCAAAACTAGTAGAAAGGCAATAATAACGGGTTATCCATTTTGCGGTTTCAAAAGTATAGGTTTGCAATTCGACATCTGTCAAACTAAGTTATTAAACCAATATTTTAAGTTTTGTCAGTTAAAAGTCGAACATTTACGAAAATAAATAAAATAAATTAGGTGGCGCAACAGTCCATGAAGAACCAGGGCCTAGTTACTTACAACTCTCAACCATTCCTGTGTGCGAGTAATGTTGTCAGAGATGGAAGGGACCTACAGTTTATATGCCGAATCCGAACGGCTAATTTGAGAAAGCACTTTTCATGACAAGAATTACTATTGTAGGATTTGTCAATTCCTCGCAAGAGGCAGTACCCGTGAAAAAAAATTAAAAAATTAAAAAATTACGAAAATAGATTGCTTAACTATCGCACAACGCATACAGTTAAAACCTATTACAAAAAAGGGATGCGACCCACACTGATAAATTCCCATCCCGTCTGTCGATTTGTCGTGATTAAAAGTTTGAAGGTTTTCGGGTTTTGTTAAAAAAGTTGTCATTATCCTTAAAAAATTAAAAATTACCAAAAGTAATTTTCATATGATGAAATAGTTTGATTTAAAAATTTATTTTTGTTAAGGAGATTTTTAGTCGAAAACCAATGTTTACCAATTTTAGTAGCATTTCTTAAAAGTTTTAATTTCTTGTATACAAAAATATAAATTGGATGAATGAAATTAATTTGAAATCAATATCTTCTATTGTTCACGAGATATGCAAAACCGAACATCAATTTTTACCTAATTTGCGTACTATTTTTTTTAGATTTTATTTTTTTTTATAAAAAAAAACCGACGAAAAATTTACTAAACGTCGAAATCAATATTTTCTGTGAAATAAAATAAGTTTGAAGCCAATATTTTTAATTTTTAAAAAGATATTTGAGTCGAAAGTAATTTCTTACCAAGTTTTAGTAAGAAAATTGTCAAATCGATTTTTCTCAAAATGTTACCAGATGTCAAACACGTTATTCTTCGTTGCACAAAATTATATTTGAGATAAAATTATTTTGTGTTCGTAAAATATTCCAAGTGACAAATATTTTACTTCATTTTTTTTTTGATTTATAAAAAAAACCGTTAATTGGATTTTTTTTCCAAAAATTTACTTGAGAGTTCTTTCTGCATCTTTCTGGTTCTCTAGCAAAAAAAACTTCTCGAACGTACGTACGTCGCACACACGCACGCACAGAAATTTCTCTAAAAATCTTTTATTTCGACTCTACGGACCTTGAAACGTCGAGAAATGACACAATTTTCAATTCGACAAATCGAACCGATTACTATAACTTCCAAATGGTGATTCTGCTACAGAACAGCTGACCATTCACAACGTCGTCGTAGATACATCGAATGGATGCTTGAACAACAGTTGTTGGACTGCGATTTTTCGAACAAAATTTTCTTCAGCGACGAAGCACATTTCTAACTCCGTGGATATGTTAATAAAAAAAAAGAGGCTGGGATGCGACCCACACTGATAATTTCCCATCCCGTCTGTCGATTTATCTTGCTTAAAAGGTTTGTAGGTTTTCGTGATTTGTTGTCAGTTGAATTATTCTAAAAAAATTAAAATTACCAACAATATTTTGCACTTGATGAAATATTTTGATTTTAAAATCTATTTTTGTTAACTAGATTTTTAGTCGTTAACGAATTTTTACCAATTTTAGAAGCATTTCTTAAAAGTTTTTATTTCTTATATAAACAAATACAAACAAATATTTGCAAAACATGTACAGGAAAAGTGTAAGGAAGCCAAAATTGCACTTAACGTGATGTGGCCAAACCTCTTTGCAAACCAAAATATAGACTTAGGGTCCAAATACCGTGTGTTTGAAGCTACTACCAATTCTTGTTTGTGTTATGGAGTCCAAGTTTTCGGTTATAAGTACTTCGAGGATTTCGAATTGATCCAAAGGTTCTTCTTCAAACGTTTATTTCGTTTACCGAACTCCACCCCAACACATGCTATCCACGTCGAGTCAGGTATTACCCCAATTTACATTCGAAACCTCAAAGTAACTTCCGATTTCTTGATAAAGACCATGCAAAAGCCTGGTTTAAGTCTTCACAAGTCGATTATGGCTTACCTACTGCGTACAAATTCAACACCATTCAAAGAATGGAGTGATCTAGCAACCTTTCATGGCCTCGAGTTTGATCTTACTGAATCCAATTTAGATAATGGGAGTGAGATATTTGCTAATGTAATAGTAAAGGTTGATGAACAAATATACGTTCAACATCTAAGTCGCGCGGCGGCTTCATCAACAAGGCTTATATACAACGAATTAAATCATCGACTTCAAGCTAACAATTATTTTAAAATGGAACTCCCTGTGAAAGTCATAAGCACCATTTTTCGAGCAAGAGTGGAAATTCTGATGTCCCTCATCATTCAGACTTACCAATCTTGTGTAATTTTTGTAATAGATTCGAGCGCGATGATGTTTTTCACTTCATAGCTGTGTGCCCAATTTTGCAGGAAATCAGAAGACTTTACTTCCATCAAAGCGTCCTCTCCAGAATACAATTGATAGGAATTTTGAACGGATTGGCAGGGTGGACAAGTCTGTATGGGTTTTGTGAACAAGCTCTTAATTATCGAAACTGTTTCTTGTAACTTCTAATTATGTGAAGCTTTATTATTCAACTTTTTAATTATTTAAAAACTGTTTATTATTTTTGTGTTTCAAATCACTTTAAAATTGGAAAATGTTTATATGAATATCTAAATGGAATCTCTTTTTCTTTATTGATCTTTTTTTCTTTTTTTTTTGTGTTTAAAAATCACTTTAAATTGTTAAAAAAATGCTAACTTTCAAAAATTTTAAAATTGTTTAAGATTTATTGTTTAAAATTGATATACAGCTTATTATTTTAAATGTTATTTTGTACTTATTTTGTTATTATTTCATTAACCTATTTATTAATTTCTACATTGATCTTTTTATATATTTTTCTTTTCATTTTTTATTATGAAATGTACTCTCAGGCAGACGGCAGTATTGCCATGTCCTTATTCTTAAGTTATATTGTAAAACCCTAGTATGAAATAAAGAATCTAATCTAATCTATAAACAAATACAAATTGGATAAATGAAATTAATTTGAAGTCAATGTTTTCTATTATTCACGAGATATCGAGAACCGAACATCAATTTTTGCCAATTTTGCGTACTATTTTTTGTAGATTTTAATTTTTTATGAAAAAACTGACTGTTAAATTTTTATTTAAAAAATTACTGAATGTTGAATTTTACCAAATGTTGAAAACAATATTTTTCATAAGACAGAATTGTTTTAAAGCCAATATCTCAGAGTTTTGAAAAGATATTTTAGTAGAAAATCAATTTTTACTAACTTTTGTTATTTTTTTGTTAGGTTTTTAAGTTTTTTCTCAAAATATGACTTAATGTTGACAACAATATTTTTTAAAAGCCAATGTCTCAAAGTTTTAAAAAGTTATTTGAGTCGAAAATCAATTTTTACGAACTTTTATTAATTTTATTAATTTTTTAAGCTTTTTTATTTTTTGTACAAAAACTATCAATTCGATTTTTCTCATAATTTTACGGAATGCTGAAAACAATATTTCTTATAAGCTAAAATTAGTTGGAAGCCATAATCTCAAATTTTTGAAAAGATATTTGAGTCGAAATTCAATTTTTACCAACTTTGAGTTATGTTTTTTTTTAGCTTTTTATTTTTTATAAAAAAAAACGATCGATTTATCTCAAAATTGTACCAGATGTTGAAAACGTTGTTTTGCGTTGCACAAAATTGTCTTAGAGATAAAATCATCTTTTAATGGTAAAATTTTTTAGCTGACAAATATTTTTTTATGCCTGCACATTGTAATGAGTGGGAAATATTGAGTCTGGTAAAGCATTCCACATTCGTGTAGTGCGGCTAAAAAAAGAATCTCTGTACTTTAAAGTACGTCCTTTAAACGTCGATAAATGTCAAAATTTTCAATTCGACAAATCGGGCCCATTACAATAACTTTCTATGGGAAGTTAAAAATATTTGGGGTTCTGAGAATCCTCAAGTAATTGAAGAGAGGCCATTACATCCACTAAAAGTCAGTGTTTGGTGCGCTCTTTGTTCCGGAGGTGTGATTGGCCCTTATTTCTTTAAAAACAACGATAGAACGACCGTCACCGTCTAATAAAATATTTCACAAACAAATTAATTGATTTGATTTTATTTTCTAATACAAACCAATTATTTGGAGTCGATATCATTGCTCGTTATTCAGTAAAAAAAGCATGATTTTTAAATTAAATGTTAAGGACTTTGACAATTGACAATGACCACGATGAGAAGTTTTTCTTTTTGTATTAATTTAAATACTTGCATTTTAAAAGTTGACTCTGAATTTCTTTCTTATTGTTGTTTTTTTTTTGTTGACTTAACAAAAACACAATAATTATTTGTGTTTGCAACATTAAGTCCGCAAATGGGCTATGCAAACAAATTATATGACTACCAGAAAATAGGAAATAAACAACATTAAAGTATTGTAAATCATATTTTATGTGATATCATCTTGAAATATTGGTCATTCAAAGGCGATAGACGAAGTAATGTTTATATCATTAGATACCAGATATCTCAAACATTAAATTGATGAGACAGTAAAAATGAATCGATTATGAGCTGAACAAACAAGTTATCGAATTAAGTAGGTAATTTGAACCATTTAATGAAATATTATCCATGAAAATGGCAACCCGTAAAATGTTATATTATTTCTTATGCATATTCTTTTTCGAATTTCAATTTCTAATTTGATAGGCAAAATATTTCCTGAAATAAGGATTTAAAAATAAATGTTAAATTTTTATTTTTCAAAGTTCTATGCCTTAGTGAAAAGTGATCGTTTTGAGATAAATTAATTACAATTTAAATGATTATTTTTGACTAGTTAAGATGTTACAGATAAACAAATTCAAATCGAACATTGTTTGTGTGGCTTAAGGTCTGAGAAAAAAACGAATCTTTTCAATTCTTTTTATTCGCAGCTGATTCGTAATCAATGGTTAAGGTGTGATTGAAGGGGTCATGATACACCCCCCCCCCCCTGGGTGATTATTTTTTAAATGTTCGTAAAAATTCCCTTAGATTTAAAAATCGTATTGCGTTAATGCAAACGACCCCCCTTATATTTTTAATTACTTATTTCTTATATGTATATTAAAAAAGAATTTGTATTTTGCGTAAAACTTTGTTGCTAACTACTTTTAACTGAGGACTGGACCAATAACATAATATGAATCGGAACTCAAGCCCTATTTTAATTGCGCAGTACAAAATCATCAACTTCTGACCAATGGCCGATCCAGAGGGAGTCAAATGAGCCATAAAGCTCATACACTTGAGTTGTATAAGTAAAGATTCCTTTAAGAACTAGGGCCTAGTGACTTACAATTCTCAACCATTCCTGTGTGCGAGTACTGTTATCAGGGATGGAGGGGACCCACAGTTTCAAGCCGAATCCGAACGGCTAATTTGAGAAAGCACTTTTCATGACAAGAATTCTCTTGGAGAATTAGTCAATTCCTCGCAAGAGGCAATACCCGTGAAAAAAACTTAAGATGCCATAGGCAGGGATCGAACCCAAGACCTTTGGCACAACAGTCCAACGCACTGACCATCATGCCACGGGTACTACAAAAAAAACTTTAGTAATGCTTTAAATTATTTTCTGGTCAGCGTCTCATTAATTTAAAGTACTGTATGAGCGTAGAACCAGATAAAACATACACAAACGCTTGATATCGTTAGACTCACGCATCAAAAATTTAGGGGCGTATATATACATTTTTTTTTGAATATTTATAGGTACGTACCTTACAACGTTCTTTGATCAGACGTTAAATGAACTGTTGCACTAAAAAATAACACAAATAACTTTGACGTTCTTAATTCAAAAATTGAAGCCGCTTGGAAGGCTTTACTCCTCATACTCGTATACTACAGGCAAGTTCTTGACTCCGAGGAGCGAAGATGGCACGAAATTCTTAAACAAAGAGACTCCACAACAAAGTACTAACCTAATTTTCAAGTAATGATATCTTAAAAATTGAGTAATGTTAAGAGAAGAACAAATGTTCATGATGTTCTAATTATAAGTATATCCACTACAAAAGGCTCTTTTATGTGAAAAAAAAAACAGCTATAAAAAGAAAAATATTATGTTCTTAAAATAAAAATTGTTGTCGTATGCAGTTATGTTTAACCTTAAAATACTTCTCAAAGTATATACAATGTGAGTTTCTAATTAGTTATCGACGGATGTAAATGCCCCAAAACAGCAAAGGTGACACTTTCGTTAAACTAATGGCTACTTGAAAAACATAATGAACGTTCATATCTATTGACTTAATATAGAAGCTTTGAATCTCGCACTAAATTGAAAAGAGATTCTATAACATGTAATTTGTAAGTGCCTCACTAAAGTTTCTTCCCAACTTATTTGTTTACCAAACAGAAGTAAACATTTTTCTCTCTACAATTTTTAAGTTTTGTTGACTCCTTTAGGATAAAAATATTTTCAAAAGGTAGAATTTGTCTTTAAGCATCTGCTTACTCTGTTCAAATCTACGAGTAAGCAAACTAATAACGATAGTAATAATAGACTCCTGACAAAAAAAAACGTTAAAAAAGCGAAAAAATATCATTTTTTTTTCTGGCAAACTTTCCCCTTTTGCTGGGTTTTTGCATCTATATTTTTGTAGAGTTCTTCGCATCTATAAAAATGCCAAATATTTTTGGAAAAAAGCTACATTTCAACACAATTTCTAACATTTTTGCGTGCACCAAAAACCCTCTAAATTATTGCATTTTAGCTCTTAAACATGGCATATTTAGAAAACATATTTAGAGACCATTAAATAACATTTTTGAGCGGTGCTTAAAAACTCAGTTTTATGTTAAGTGTGAGACCCCTGATTAAAATTCTGGATCCGCTCTTGTTCGTAATTAAAGTCACTTTTTTAAGCAAATAAATTATTTGGCCTAAAAAAGAAGCCCATAATTAATTTTTAAGAAGGTATGAAATTTAACAGGATACTTACGTATTTTTACAAAAAAATAAACAAGTCAAGATAAGAATATTAAAAATATTACAAGATTTTAAAAACAATGTTTGATTTAAATTTTGAAAACCAATTCTTCTATTTTCTAAGACTGTTCGAATTATTTTTAGAATTTTTTTATTTTGAGAATAAAATAACTTACAATATCATTCTCAAAAACAAAATCAACAAAAGTAAATTGTAAGAATTAGATATTTCGTTAAAGTTTCATATAGCTCAAGAATTTTTATTGCATTCTTTGACATTAAATTCATGTTAGAAAAAAATTTAAGAAAAGGAAAAAACAATATGTATTTTTAATTGCAATTCTTTTACGGCAATTGATTAATCCAAAAAAAATGTGATACAACCCAGACTAATATTTTACAATTTTTACCCTCAAAAATTAACATCTGGTAAAATTTAACGAAATTAGTAGAATTATTGTAGTTTGTTTTATGTTTAAAAACGTTAGCTTGTTAACTTCCCATAGGAAGTTATTGTAATTGGTCCGATTTGTCGAACTGAAAATTTTGACATTTCTCGACATTTCAAGGTTAATAAAGTCGAAAGATTTTTAGAAAGATGTCTGTGCGTGCGTGTGTACGTACGTTCGTTTGTCCGTACGTCTGTATGTCCCTACATCCGTACGTCTTTTTTCGTCATCCATAGCTGAAAAACCAGCAGAGATATCGACTTCAAATAAATTATGTTATACAGATAATAATGCAGAAAGATGCATAAAGGATTCTCTCAACAAAATTGAGTGGGTGATTTTTTTACCATAGCAATTTAAAAAATTGGTGAAAATTTTGGTTAACCCAAAATATCTCACGAAACAATAAAGCTAGAGACTTGAATTAAATTTTATATTATACATTGTAAAGTGATACCAAACAAATATATTTTTGAAAAAAATCCATTTAACGTTTTTTGTTTAATAAATAAAAAAAACTGAAAAAAAATATTTGTCACCTCGAAAATTTTAAATTTTGGACACAAATATCTTTTCCAAAATTTGAAATATTTGCTTCAATCTGATTTTGTCTTGTGAGACATATTGTTTTCAACATTCGGTAACATTTTCGAATGATAGTTTTTTAACAAAAAATAAAAACTTGAAAAAAAAATTACTAAAAGTTCGTGATTTGCGACTCAAATATCTTTCCAAAACTTTGGGATATTGGATTTAAATTAATTTTATCTTTTAAAAAACATTGTTTCCAACATTCAGTAAAATTTTGAGAAAAATTGAATTGACAGTTTTTTTTACAAACAAATAAAAACCTAAAAAACAATACTAAAACTTGATAAAAATTTTCTTTCGACTCAAATATCTTTTCAAAATTTAAAAATATTGGCTTCAAACTATTTTTATCTTACAGATGATATTGTTTTCGACATTTAGTAATTTTTTTAATAAAAATCCAACAGTCAGTTTTTTCATACAAAATTAAACCTACAAAAAATAATACGGAAAATTGGTAAAAATTGATGTTCGGTTCTCGATATCTTGTGAACAATAAAAGATATTGACTTTAAATTAATTTCATTCATCCAATTTGTATTTGTTTATATAAAAAATAAAAACTTTTAAGAAATGCTACTAAAATTTGTAAAAATTGGTTTTCGATTAAAAATCTCAGTAACAAAAATAGATTTTGAAATCAAACTACTTCAGCATAAATGCAAAATATTGTTGGTAATTTTTAATTTTTTAGAATTATTCAACTGACAACTTTTTTAACAAAACCCGAAAACCTACAAACCTTTTAAGCAAGACAAATCGAAAGAGGGGATGGGAAGTTATCAGTGTGGGTCGCATCTCAGCATCTTTTATTTACAATGCTATTGTTACAAAAATAAAATTTACTCAATGTTAATATTAAAGTCACAAATACATTTTTTTTTTCAAATTTGTAGAATTTTGTTTGTATACAAATTTCCTAAGAACACAATTTAATTATTCCTTATATTACACTTTGTGAAAGTCAAAATTATTTTCCACTCCTATGATATTTTGTCCATAAAACATTTTTTTTTAATAAAGAAAAACGACCATTTAAATTTTTTTCAATCGCTATGACCAAAAAAAACTTTTCTGCAGTTCTTGAAGTTTATATCTGTAAAACCATATTTATTTAAAGTCGATATACATACATCAGCTCCTTTTTGAGATAGGGTCCTAGGAAGAAGACATCCCGAACCTACTAAGTTTTTCTAACCACTGCTACTCAACAAACTCAAATGTATTAAATATGTATGTAAAATTTTCCATAACTATTATGTAGTCATTCATTTCGTGGTTTGAAGTTGGTAACACATGAATTTGTTATTTTTTCAATCTTAAAAGGTTTCCGCATCATCGTAATACATGCTCAGCCAAAAATATTTCTGCTGCAAGTACAGGTGCTTTAGCTAGGTATTGAAGAACATGACTTGGACAATGTGTAGTTTTAACAAGTTAGGGCAACAAGTCGCACTGCACGATCAATTATGGCCTTATTGCGTTAGAAGTTTACTGGACACGTACGCAAATGACCGTTCTTACGTGTCTAATCTTCGAGCTCTAGATGCATTAAAATCAAAAACTCAAATTATTGACAAAATACCACCTAAAATGTACAAACAAAAATGGTTAAATAATGTGAATCTTCCCGACCGTTAGTTTCAATGATTTTTTTTTTCACACCTAAACTTTGAATACTTAAACTTTGAAGTTAAAAAAAATTTCCAAAGACCATTTATCGCTGTGTGTGTTTTATTTAAGTACTTTAAAACCGAAAAATAAATGACCCACATAAGTAAAATTTATAATATCGAAAATTTTAGTGCTAAAATTATTTATTCAAAACTTACACTTTAAAAGATTTAGTTTTTACTTGCCATATTAACCTTGTACTGGTTATGTCTGTATATCAAACTCGCGAAAACCAAAAGTCCATAAGTTTACTTTTGTCTTAAGTCAATAATATGGATATTATTAACAGTTGTACCTTAGCTGCAACAGCTTTGACGGCTTCAAATAGTACGAGCAAATTCAATAATTTATTTCTCTGTCGAAAATTCTGACGATAAAATGGCAAAAAGATATTCGATTAATAAAAGTTCGACACAAGGTTGATGGCACACTGTAATGGGTTTTATTGATTGAAAAAGTTTATTCATAGATAGTACATTAATTTTTCAAGACTTTGAATAGTTAAAAATTCATTTACGATTCCAACTTACAAATGTCTCAATTTCTCGATGTAGTTATCCTTATCGCAGCCATTTGCATACAAAGTATAAAAGTATCGATTCTACTTCCTTGTACGTTCATTTTGAACGAAACGTAAATCGCGTTCCCTTTTCCTATAGAATTTTAACATGTGCTCGTAATCCTTGAAAGTAACCTAAAAACCTGAAACTCACAAAATAAAGATAAATCTCATTTATTATGTCTCCACCGAGACTGTTTAATGTGTTAAACACTTTAAAAATGCAGTAAGCTATATTTATAGAGCTTCTGAGTTTATGAGATAGTGAGCGAGATAATACATCTCTAAACCTATTTTTATCGAGGAGTGTCTTGAACAGTTCAACAACTCAAGATACGCATAATAAGGACTTCACAACAACTACTTCTAGGTAATCTTATTAAGTGGGGCAGAAGAAGCCAAGAAGACAAAAACAAAAAACGGAATCTAAAATATGCCATCAAAAAAAGAAAATGAAGAAGTGAAGAATCTTCTTGTTGTGGTTGCTTTATGTTGTTTTCATTCATGAGTAAGATTATCATAAGGCAGTGTATTCCATAAGTAGGTAGGTACCTGCTTATCTAGGTACTACTATCAGACTTTATAAGGATCTTACTTATTATTTCCATGCTGCTGAAACTTAACAAGAAAAGTGCTTCCTTAATTGCATCTAAAATATATGAAGAGCATGTTTTTATATTCTATAAATAATAGATTGTTTTGTTAAAGTCTCGAGCAGGCTCTAAAGCGAGGCATTAGCTATGTAGTTTGTATCCTTTAAATAGCTGCCTATAGTATGTCATTCTAAAATCCTTTTTTTTTTTCAATTTAACTTCCTTCTTCTTTGCCAATGTACTCCTTAAAACGACGACGACATAATGAATGATTTTAAATTACTTTTATATTATTTTCGTTTAAATTTTAATTGGATCTTTGTTTTTATGAACATAACAACGACAGAAGTATTCATGTACTCGTATAAATATATGTAAATGTATATCATTCAACATCAAGGTAATGAAAACGAAATATATTTATGAATCGCCTGTGCAAAAACATAATAAAAGAAGGACAAACATCAACGCAGCTGCTGCATAGCAAACAATTTCATTTAAAATCAAATGAAAATAAAATAAAACAATCGTAAAAATAAAAACGAAAAGAGTTTTTGAAAATACCCGAATGTAAAAACGAAGATTCTCAATCTCAACACAACAACATACAAAATTGATAACCAACTGTTTGTCTAATGATTTCTCATATGTTCATTGTGTTTTTCTTTTTGTTTGTTTGTTCATTGAAAAAGAATAACATTTCTTGACAAATTGTTATAAATTATTTGTATTTTAATTCAACTTGTTTTAATTTCACTGGGTACTAAATTGTATGTATTATAAAATTGTCACTGATTGCCAAAAATAAAATTGATGCCAAAGCATATTCTGTTTTTCTGCATTGTTTTATTTTGAAGACTATAAAATAAATTGTATGCATTTAATTTAGGTTTGAAAATAAATTTTATTTGATTTTATTGCTCTATTGAATTTCAACTCAAAGGAATTCATTGTTCTGCTGGGACTGCGGCATTTCTAAAAAAACTATACACAATGCGGTTCATTTATATTTTAGTTGACAGCTCTCATAAATAAAATTAAGAAAACTTATTTTCATGCTGTGTCTATATCTATCTATGTACATATTTTTACATTCATACAAATAAAAATAAACTTAAACAATGCCTAAACAATTTCAAATGCAAAAATGTAATTTAATACATTGTTACATCCTTATATTCGAAAATTTCAAATTAAAAAAAAAAAACACGTATACGCCTTGGTGAACTTCTTTAAATTATTCAGAATTTTAATTGCAGTAGTTTATTTAAGTATGCTTTATTATTGTAGTCTGAGTAGTTTATAAAAGTAAATGGTATTATTTGTTCTAGGATGTTAACAGTCGTATTTAATTTGTATAACTGTATATGTAAATCCGTCCGTATCCGAGGCTTGTTGGTGCTTCGCAACTATGAGATTTTTAAGTGGTCGGGAAGTCACCCCGACGCCGCCGCCCTAGAAATCTTAAGCACCTGGCAGCATTTTCGGCAATGTCAAATATGTGATATGTGATACACATACCGATTACTGAAAGTTGAATAATTTCCTGTTAGTTTTCAAATTTGTTTTTCTTTATCAATACAATATTTTGACCTTTTGATTTGCTTTTGAAAAGTGTTTTGTGTATAGAATTAGTTACATCCATTTAATTTTTTATGGTATTTTTCATCTTTTGTAAGTTTTTTTATAAAATTCCGATACAACGTTTCTTATGGCTTTCAAAGTATACAGACTTTCCAATAACAGAACTTATGACATACATCATTATGACCAAATAGCATTATACAGAATTTTGATCATACGGATTTCAGACAAATAGTGATATTATTATCTTTCAAAATTTTCAATTTGACCAATCAAACAATATTATAATAACTTCTTCTAGATTTTTTTCAGAAAAACCATATATTTATGTTATTTATAATGGTAAGGCGAAGGTGCGCCATTAACAATGAGCCACAATATCAACCAAATGGTTGTAACGCCATATCTTTTTCATGAATGTTTCCATGATCAATTTGAACATTTGTGGTTGTAAGTCCTCAATTATTTCACAAATTCAAATTTAAGGTCTTGAATCGGTTGTAAAATATGAAGAATTGGTTTAGAGCTTATCTTTCAAGTTGTCAATTGTGATTACTTCTCCAAGAAATAACACGGTCAGGAAGCTTTTATTGCTAAATTGTGATTAGATTATTTCGTTACTACGTCGAAAGTGGCTTCTTTTAATTCCTTCCACACAAATTATTATTAATAACGTATAACGTATCTTCAGAGTTATTAAATCTTAATAACTCTGAAGCGCAATCTATTCAACGCAATAATTGCGACTGCCTTATTTTTGAAAAATGTATGTTAAGGATGGACAGGATTTTTAACTTTTTTTACCGACTTTGAAATAGGACTATTCTGCTAATTAATATTGTCTTCAAAGTGAAAATTAGCCTTCTAACTGAAGATGATTTCAAGGAGTTGTTATTATTCCATTTTTTGTAATGACGCTGTTTTTACTTGACAAAAGGCAGAAGATAACAGTGACAGCTGCCCAAAAAGTGTGATATTCTAAAGAAATTTCAATAAACTTTTTCGATATTAATAAAATTATCTACTTTTAAAGAAAGAATTTCGAGTGATAACTTAAGTTAACCCTCTTTTAATAAAGATAACAGGAACTTTCGTTGTTTTTAAACGTAAATTCTTCATTTTTTAAATCGTCATTACTTTGAATTAAAATGTTCCTTTTTCTCTGCTTAAATAAAAATAGTAGGTCACAATTTTATCTTTCAATTTCCTAGATGAATTTTCATTTTAATTTTCACAACACGAATGGAAAAAAGGCGTTAACCTAGAAACAAGCAAACTTGTATATTTATGTTTGTACTATTTTAATACAACACACTTCAATACATTTTTGTCAGAATGCATTTATTTATCCATCATCTCACATCTGTTATAATAAACATAATGTGTTGTGTACATTTGTTACAAATACGTCAAAATGATGCCTGATGAATGATGATGAAGGGCTTTGTAGTTGTTTGCTCATTCAGGATTATAAAAATGCGTTATATCGCCTGAAAAAATAGCAAACGTACATACATACATACATACTCGTAAATTGAGTAGATTTTATATGCATTACATATGTATGTAGGTACATAAATGATTAAGACTTAAAAAATGAAATGAAAATAAATATAAGAATTTTACACAAACTAAGAATAATGCTGGGGTGTTGAAAAATATACAGCCTTTTGTTATATTAATTCAGGATGTGCAAAGATATAAATTGTATTTTACTTTTAAAATTTTAATAAAGGAAGATGCACGAAAAATGCGACTTTTCCATTTTCACTGACGAAATTGTTGCAATTCAGTAAACAAGGTGTAGAGATTGGATAATCCTAAAACGGCATTTAACTTACTTTAACGTTTACTTATAACAAATTATTCGAAGTGTTAATACATTAAAAAAAAAAAAAACATCAACATTAGATCATCCATAAACTTTGAACTAGAGTACAAAAAATCCTCTATTTTTCGAAAAAATGTATAAGGTGATAAATCTACATTTAATATGATGAATACTCCAACTTGCACAACTAGCATTTCTGGACACTTAAAAATCTTATTATTTTGAGAAAAAACAGATTTCAGTAAGAATTCAAAATCAATTTTTGAACTAAGGCCTGGAATGGAATAATACTTGGCCCTTTGAGCTGCTGAGAAACCTAAATGTCCAAAGCTATTAGGAGTTTCTCTAAAATTGCCTACCAAGCTCATTAGAGGAAATACCTGTATAGAGGTACATACATACATATGTCAATCCTATTGGTTTCAAAATAAAATGCACGACTGGGTCGCACGAACTTGCTCCTGTATTCAAAAAGTCTGTTTAAAAAAGTATCTATGTATATAAGATTTAAAAATATACCTGTAAAATAAGTTTGTCTTCAAAGATATAAATGCCATTTTATAAATAAAAAAGCCCTTGATTTTTCAAAATTTTTTTTCGAAAATCGTTAGAGCGGTTTTTTTTTAAATTAATTTTTTATATATAAAATTTTTCAATTTTGTTCTAAAAATATTTTTGGTATGCAGTTGTTTAGTGATTGCAAATATACGCTCTACATTTGAATTTCATAAAAAAATATTAACCCGTTTTTGAGATATAGAATTTTGAAAAAAAAAATTCAATATTTTTTTAAAAATCCAAACAAAAAAAAATTGCACTTTTGATAATTAAATATTGTTAAAACAATATAAGAGCTTATTCACAAAAAAAAATTATTGAAATCAGTACATAAGTTGCTGAGAAAATTAAAAAACAAAATAACGGTTCTATGAGCGGTGCCTTTCCTGAGCAATACAAAAATATGTTTTTCTTATTAAAAGAAGCCAAGTTAAAAAATAAAATTTTAGAGAAAATTAAAAAAAAATCTATTGGTTTGTTTTTGAGAAAATTCGAATTATCGTTTTTTGACCAAAAAAATTGTATGGGGGCCACTGTTAGTTTTGATCTTAAAAAAAAAATGAAAAAAACTCCTAACGCGAATCTGCTCAAAACCTTAACTTCGAAGTTTGAACTCAATCGACCCAATGGTTTAGGCTGTAGGAGCGTGGACAGACAGACAAAATTTTGCACGAATGCAAAACTTGCCATATAGTTCCTATATGTCGCAAGTAAAAAATGAAGAATTTACGTTTAAAAACAACGAAAGTTCCTATTATCATTATTAAAAGAGGGATATCTTATGTTATCACTCGAAATTATTTCATCAAAAGTAGATAATTTTATTAATATCGAAAGAGTTTATTGAAACTTATATGTACATAAATAATAAAGTGGTTTTACAACCCGAAGTTTCTTTATAATAGCACACTTTTTGGGCAGCTGTCACTGTTATATTCTGCCCTTTGGTCAAGTAAAAACAACGTCATTACTAAAAATGGAATAATAACAACTCCTTGAAATCATTTTAAATTATGAGGCTAATTTTCACTTTGAAGACAATGTTAATTAGCAGAATAGTCCTATTTTGAACTCGGAAAAAAAGTTAAAAATCCTGTGAATCCTTAACCTAGATTTTTGAAAAATAAGGCTGTTGCAATTATTGCGTTAAAAAGATTGGGCTTGAGAGTTATGATTATTAATAATTTGTGTGGAAGAAATAAAAAGAAGCAACTTTCAACGTAGTAACGAAATAATCTAATCACAATTTAGCAAGAAAAGCTTTCTTGAAATACAAGGTCTAAGCCAATTCTTAATATTTTACAACCGATTCAAGACCTTAAATTTGAATTTGTGAAATTATTGAGGTCTTACAACCACAAATATTCAAATTGATCATGGAAATATTCATGAAAATTTATGGCGTTACAACCATTTGGCTGATATTGTGGTTCATTGTTATCGGCGCATCTCCCCCTTTTTTTTTTGAAAAAATTTAAATTAAGTCATTATAGTATTGTTCGATTGGTCAAATTTTGACAAAGATAATAATATCACTATTTCTCTGAATTCTGTATGGTCAAAATTCTGTGTAATGCTATTTGGTAATGCTGTATGTCATAAGGTATGTTGTTGGAAAGGCTGTATACTTAGCTGTATTCAAATTTTTCGTTACAAAGTACTTTATCGTTTAAAAATGTCTATTAGAATAGATCTGTTTTTTGGAAACCATAAGAAACGTTATATCAGAATTCTATAAGAAAGCTTACAAAAGATGAGAAATACCATAAAACATTAAATGTATGTAACTAATTCTATACACAAAAACACTTTTCAAAAGCAAATCAAAAGGTCAAAATATTGATTTGATTAAAGAAAATCAAATTTGAAAACTAACACGGGTGGAATTGGCTGAGCTGAATGTTGATAAATGACAATCAAAATAGTTGAATTTGATCTATGTCAAATTGATAGCTAAAAAGCTGTCACAACAAAAATGTAAAAGTCATTTTCTAACAAATATGTCGTTTCTGAATAAAGCTACCAGACGCTTACACAAACGAATGGAAAATTTTCTAAGTTACCTTTTTTCGTTAAAAAAATGAATGTTATTAAAACACAGCCTATATTTGATACTTTTATTTAGAATTTTTATAGGAATCATTTTTAAATTTTACAATTTCAGATGAGAATTATCACAACTTTCAGTACTCGGTATGTGTATCACATATCACATTGACATTGCCGAAAATGCTGCTAGGTGCTTAAGATTTCTAGGGCGGCGGTACAAGACATTTTTCACACCTTCTGATTTTGTTGTAATATGTCGAATTAGAAAGTTGAATTCTCCTTTCAAACAATTCAGCTGCAATACTCGTGCTTCCAGGAATGCTCCTCAGTTTACCCTTGAGCTCAATTTCAGACGTACTTTCAAGTATAGACATTCTTTTTTCAACCGCACATCGAGAATGTGGAATTCCAACTCTGTTTTTCCCTCTCATTTTGATATTCAAAACTTCAATTTTTCTAAGCTTACACTGTGTTTGGACGTGTTAAAGGTAGGAATAACCCCTTTAGTATTTGCAAATTATAAAAATAAATGTCGAGTCCGAATTTTATTACGACTACAATTTTTTAATATGAAGATCTTATTCAAGAATTTCCCATTAAGAAAGTAAACATTCATTCATTACTCTAACAAAAATCTTTGGATTTCAAATCCTAACTATGTCTTTTAATATATGTTTCAAAAAAGTTAATTTTGCTCTTTTTTGTTCCTTTCGTTGACCATGTTTTAAATTGCTTCTGTTTTTATATAGCATCCAATTATTTAAGAATTATGTATATCTTCTTAATTTATTGCCCATTCCTTTGTTGTTCGTCCTTTCTTTGAATTACATAAATGAACCCAAATGTTATTCTTTTTCTTCTCGTTTCGGTAAAACGATAAAATTAAGTTACTCCAAAATCCTATTCATCTCTTTTAAAACATCAAAACAAAAAAATGTAACTCTTAATTACACCCCTAAATTACAAACCCCTTTGATTTATGTCTCCATTTAAAAAAAATAAAGTCCCATTTCGTTATTATGTATGTACCTATTCTAAATAACTCTCAATGGATTAATTAAGTTACCTACAAACCTACATAACTGCCTTTGTCATTCGTCCTTGTGTCAATTAATTTATTTTGCCACCAAGACAGCAACGGATGTTGATACGCCCCCAACATCGATCCCTTTTAATATGGATCGATTGAATAATAAGCTCTTGAAATTGACACCCTTTTTATTGACACTAATCAATCAAATTGGCAAGGCAGTTGAATGTTCATATATTACTCGTATAGTGGTGTGTCTATGTTAAACCTTGAAAACGATAGGAGACTTAAACTAGGAATTTTTGTATAAGTTATGTAAATAAAAAAATTGCTAGGTACTTTGGCACTCATTAAACTGTCAGATTACAAGGTCAACAACAACAACAACGAAACAATGAATGTCCTTAGCAATTACTCAACCGTCAACAGAAACCTAAGCGCAATGGAGAGACAAAATATGCAGAAGAAAAACATCCTGACGGGTGTCAAATATAATTATTTTTCTAAATTGTCAATGGCACAACTAACAAACAAAATAGACAAGAAAAGTAAACAAAAACATCCTTCAAGGAAGCACCTTAGTTCGGATGATGGCCCAGACATTTTTGTTTGTTCGTTTTTACTCTTCAAGGCTTTTGGTACGCGCGTCCCGCACTATTGTAATTATCATCGGTATCCTTTTGCCTCGTCCTGTGCGCTGTGCCGTGCCGGTGCCCGTTTGTGAAACTGGAAACAAACAAACAAATTCAAATTGCTTCACAACGCAAACACATCACACGACCGAACCGACCGAGCCGACCGACCTACGAGCACGAACGCTGGCATGGGGCGTTAGCGTTGCTGCTGTAACCCAGGAAGCGGGAGGTATATCTCTTGCTGTGTGCTGTTCAAAGACCTAAGGCACACATCCATTGTTGTGGAATATGAACTTCAGGATAATAGGTTAGGTATGGAGGTAGGTTAGGTATGTATATAAGTTGGGTAGGTTAGGTTTAGCACGTGGGGCTTGGGCTGAACACAACATCCGCAGTGCGACATTTGAATTTTCTCACCGCTACTCTATTGGAGGCATATTACGCTGTATACAGACAACCAAACGAGACGAGTATAAGACCAAAAAAACTCTAATGTTATTATTTACTTTTAGGATGAAACTGTTTAATTTTGTCTCTTTTAACGGTTGTTTTGAATTTAGTTTTTCGAGATGGTGGAGAGTTCAAAATATAATTTTTCCAAAGGGTATTTTAAGGATCATTTAGAGTCTTGTGGAAAAAGAAAAACTTTGATTTTCAAATTTTTACATAAAGAGGGACGTACACCTCTTCTAAAGGGTTTTTCAATAAGAGCGGGTAGATGTTGAAATGGAATGGAACAAGCTGTGTGTGAGGTATTAACAAAATTATTTTCTTATTTGAAAGGTGCATGTATGCCATTAAGTGTGGAATATGACATCATTCAAAATGGTTCAAATTGGGCCATAAGAAATTAGTTATTATCGTTGTGTTGGGCTCGTCGTTTTCAAAAAAGTACGGACCAATTACGCCGCCGGCCCAAAATCCACACCAAACGGTAACTTTTTGAGAATGCATTATGACCTGGTGAACCTCGCGTGGGTTGGTGTAGTCCCATATTTCGTCACTAAAGACGATTTTTCGGCCAAAATTGGGGTCCTCTTCCAAATGGTTCGAAGCCCAGTCAGCGAACAAACGGTGTTATCTATGGTCATGACATGAACTTTGAGCTCCTTGGTCAGTTGGATCTTGTACGGGTGTAGGCCCAAGTCCCGGTGCAAAATTCACCAAGTTGAAGTCTGCGAAAGGCTGAGTTCTTGTGTCAGGCGAGGAATAGACTGCCTCGGGTTCTGCTGTACACTTTCAAGGACCGCGGCGATGTTCTCGGTCGACCTTTCGTTCCTTGAATTTACGGGTGTTGGCTGATTGTTAACTGAAGCGGTCGTCTCAAATTTGGCCACCAACCGTTGAAGAATCGACTGTAAAGGACCACCACGTCTACCGTAAAATGGGAGCAATGCTCGCAACGTTTGCGTTAACGAACACTCAATTTGATAATAAAGTTTTATCATTTGAACGTGCTGTTCAATCGTGTAACTTGCCATGATGATTTGGCATAAACAACTGAATAATAAACAAAAGATTTGACAGATGTCACCAAACCAAAATGGCCGCCACGGGGCGCCAAAATCTACTATCGCCAATTGAAAAAATCTTTAGAAAAAAAATGTGCATAAAATTACTTTTTGCTTAAGGCTCTCGGTCCAAAACAATGAAAAATAAATTTAATGACACACAGAATTCTTTTTTAACTAAACAGTTCTTGAAAATAAACAAAGCAAATACGCTTAAACGGATCAATTAATTAGAATTCCGAACTGTTGACTGAACCATCCCATCCACTGCTTTTATAAGAATAATAATTGCACAGATGTCATATGGATCTAGCAAAAGTTGTAAAAGTTAAAGTAGCCATTCCGTAATTTTAACTTTAGCAACTTGTTAAGAGATAGTAAGATTTTAAAATCGTTTAAAATTAGGTAAATCATCTTTTAAGTTTAGTTAATTGCTAAATATCACTTTAACAATCTACTAAATCTTTCAAACTTTTGCGAAAATAGCTTTCAGATTAAATCAATTAAATATAAAATCAAAGCATAGGGAATATTCTTCCGATGTACAGAGCCATCCAATTTTCGATTTAAAAGTAAAGCAGCGGCACATTTCTGACAAAAATGTGATTTCATTATAAAGTTAAGATTTTGCCATTAAGTATCAAAACAAAATTATTTAAATGATAGCGTCGGGAAAATTCACAACATGCGAGTTTGAGCTAATTTTTAACCGTATTTTTAAACATTTTTGAAAAATCACAAAACCTTAATTTTCAATTTGGACTCCATCGACCCATTCGCTAAGGGGACAGACAGACGGAAGGAAACGCCGGACTTAATTTTGAAGCACCAATATTTCCACTGCATTACAATTATGGATTATGCATGCACTCTCCTAACGTTATTCACAGTTTGACTAATTGATGGCTGAAACACAAACACGTTTCAGCTTTGGCTTCGCCTGACGTTTACGAGTTCAGCCATAGGAATTCAATGCATGCTATCACAATGAAGCTTTGACCTCACGTTTTGTTTGACAATCGTAAGGAAAAGAATGTAATGTTACGTAATGTAATTCCAAACGGAAGCTCTAGTTCAAATTTGCTGAACATTTGCTTTGTCTGACAGCTTTGCTTTTGGAGCGATTCCCATTGTTTATTATAGAAATGTCATTCAAAGCAACTTCGAAGCAGGCTCATCGTAACGCAGACAAAGCCGAAACTGAAGCGTGTTTGTGTTTCAGCCATGATTGCTTAGTCCGTCTATTATGAAAACCATAATCAAAGGATAATGCGCGAAAAATGAATAAGTCTGAATCACTACTTTTGCAGTATGTTTTAGTAATTTTAAATTGTTGCTCGATTGTTAATCGGTCCATTTTCACATTTAGCAAATGGCAAACATTCAACTTATATAACTTTTATCGCTTTAAATGACAGTTAAGTTTGACAAGTGTCAAATGACATTGCTACCAACATGAAACCACGAAATTCATGCAGGCATTTTTGCATAAAAAAGCAAGATTGTGCGACTACGTGATGTTGCATTTAATTTGTATTTTCTTTTATTATTATTTTTGTTCTTTTTCCATTTGCCTTTAACCTTTTCATCATAATTTTTATTGCTATTGAATAATTTTCCTTTATTATATGCGAGAAAATTTCGTGGGTTAATTTTGTTAGTGAGATAATGAGATGTGACACGTGATGTACTTGCGAATAAATTCGTATGTATGTATGTAGGTAAGTTGTGTACTCTTTTAAAAAAGCTAAGCATGTTAATTTCGTTCTTTTATTGACATATTTTGGAAAAATAAAAAACAAAAAGGGAAGAAAATAATATTATGAAGAAACAAAATATTACTCAGTAAAATTAATTATTTTGGTCTCTTTTTTTGGAGGAAAATAATAAAACCTGTCTAGACACTGTATTATACTTGTTGATTTTAAAAAATCGATACAAAAATTCTAATAATTTTCTTATGGTTATGTTGATATAGCTAGTGATTAAAATTTCCTTTACTTATTGCTTTTGACTAAGATGTTTTTAGATTAATTTTTTCTGTCTTGAAAAATATTCTTTTATTCCAGTAAAATTAGGAGAAAAAAATTGTTCAACTTCGGAATGCGAGATAGTAAGCAGAAAATTTGCTTATACTTCCTCTTGGTATTCTTAAAATTGTGTAAAAAGTCTCCTAAAAATGAATGTCCGCGTCGTAAATTATGGAACGCCAAGTCACGAAAAACCCCTTTTCCGCATTATCTCTGTTTCTATAGGTGCAACACCTTTAAAAAAAACCGTTTAGCATACAGTTTTCTAAAATGTTTGTAATAATAATTGCAAACCCTTTTTTTCTACAACCACATCGTGGACCACATCTATTCTTCTAATTCCAAAACATCATTTTAAGTAATTCATCTGGAGCTGAGCTGGTATACCATTTTCATAATTGGCTTCAGAAATCCATTTTTAAGCAGCCAACTCCATTAATGCGGTTCTAAATCCCATACCATATCATGATTGTATTTGTTAATAGACACTGTTTTGACTTTATTTTCTTTCTTTATTTTTTTTTACTATTAATTTAATTTAAAAAATTGCTGAGCGAGGTGCACTTTGTTCTCTCTATCCCCGAAATTGTCAAGCATACGAAAAAAATGATTTTTAGCAAATGTTATGGTTGAAAATTTCCATAAAAGTGTAAAACACCATTGGACCTATAGAAACGTTGATAATCACAAAAAGCGGTTTCAATTCGCGCCGCCACCTTGCCTTTTAAAATTATTTTCCTTATTTTTTAGGTCTTGTTAAGTTTATTTAATTATGATTTTGTTAATAACAATTGTTTAATTCACTAAATTTTTGCATTGTATGAATTTTTAGTTATTTAAGTTTTGTAATTTAATCCAATACAATACAACCATGAAACAGGAATTATTAATGCATTACATTCTTAAGTCTTTCCAAATATTGTTTGGATATAATTTTATGTGAGCTGGTTGGATTTAAATAAATGAAAAAATCACATACCTGATAGAATAGCAGGTTTGACAGAAGGTGAAATGTTAAAAGAATCAAGTTGAATGATGTGAAACCTTAAGTTAATAAAAATTAAATTTATAAAAGTTACACATAACTGAGCGCTTTCAATAAGATATGAAAGTAATTAATATGAATTATTACATTATTATTAAAAAAAATTAATAAACTTGCTTTCCAAATCTATTTTTATAGAGAAAAAACGAAGTTTTGCCTTCCTTGCCTGCACATATGAACATTTTTTTTGGCTATGACCAAACCTTGCCGTCCTCGAAGTTTAAAGTTAAAATGATTAACTTGAACCAAGAACTGAGGTATGTCCGCTCATCGTAACAAATTTTAGTGTAAGACACGTATTTTCTAATAAATTTCACTATATGAGACAGATAACAACATATAATTGTAGTTTGTACCTGAGGTAGAAGACAATAATACGAGTATGTTTCAGTCAAAGTTAATAAATGTCACTAAATTTAAGTCAACTGTATTTAATTTCAGTTGTAAATTAGTCACTGAAATTAATTTCGGAGTATGCACTTGACTGGTTGTGAAGGTTCCTGATGTTTTCAAAGCACATTCAAATTGTTTGTTTTGTTTCCATATACAAAACCATGAGCTCGTACATATATGTATAGTTTTACTTGCGACACATACATATATATGAACTATATGACTAGTATTACATTAGTAAAAAAACTCAAACTCGAGGTATTAATCAAACCTGAAATTACGATGGAAAAGTCGAATATGGTTGGTCCATCTATTTGTTTGTACTCGCCTCTACACAATTAACCATTGGGCCGATTATAGTCAAACCGCGAAATTTTAATCTTAAGCAGGAACAAAAATAACATTAGTCTTCATACATTTTTTTTTCTGAAAAAATCTAAAAATCTAATTTTCTCTTCAGTGAACGCAACCACTTAAAAATTAACCCATATGATTACAGTCATAGACCTTCAATGCATATTTTGCCGAACAAATTGACTTAGACCGCTATAACTAAAAAATTAATTGAGTACAGACCACGACGTTAACAAGTTATTTAAAAAAAAGTGTACACGTTGTTCATAAATCATTTTGTAAAACAAAAGTTACTCGGGAAACTCAATTCTATATCTATTTTTCAAGATGAAGTTTCGCTGATGACAGAACCCTCAGCTTTGTTACGGTACATTTTTACCGCAACAAAAACCAGCTTTTGGCTGTTTTCTTTTTCTCTAGTTGTGGCTGCAAAATATCGGCAAAGTTGAGGGCAACCATGGTCTTATCAACCACAGTGGTGTACCTAGCCTTGATTTTGCAAAAGCAACAAAAGCAGGTGATCGAGATCGAGAACGAGTTCTTTCGACGAGGTCGAAAATGCCGGCGGATGAGCTGAAGAAGTATGAGGTCAGGCGGACCCTTACTTTGATAGCAACAACAACATATTTTTTTTGATTTGAGAGTTTTAATTCGTAACGTAAATTTACTGAATTATTAATGTACAAAATGGGTTTTTAACGCCGAGTTTTTAAAGTAATTTAACTTAATTTTTGGTACGAAATTCACACCTCGAACCTCGCGCGTAGTTAATAGTAATAGGAAAATGCCTAGTTGAGACTTCTTCTCGATTTTTGTTTGTCTTTGAACTTTCTCGAAAAATAGCAATGATTGGGAAGGGGTCTGAACTCGCCATTATGTTTCGGCAAGTTTTGGAAACTCATCCAACAACTTGTCGAAACCGTGATTGTGTGTGAGAAAGCAAAGTTTCGCTGAGAGTCAACAACGGTGGCTTTCCTGATGAGCGTAAAGCTTCCAGGAAGCCGTGATGCTGTGACCGACAATCACGAAAACGAATGCTGGTGTTGGATGAATGTGTGTGTGACTGGAAAGGTCGAGGGAGGAAAAATTAGTTTTGGAATTAGCTTGGAAGGCACTCTGGTAAGAGCCTAACAAGCGAAAGGTTTAAACAGAAAGTGTTTGAGGAATTGTGTTAAGGAAAAAGAAAAGTCGAGAAGGAGGAAGAATTAGAGGTTATTGGAGAAATCCAGAAAGGAAAAGAGGAATAGTGATCGAGGTGTGAGGATCGGGAAAAAGAGGAAAATAGGAAGGAAAATAAAGATAAGTAGTTTGTTTTTTTACTTCTTTGTTCGTTTATATATATATATATTCCGCGTCCGGTGTTAAGATCCCATTTTATTTTGTGATTTGCTTTGTTTATTATTTCAATTTTCTTTTTTTTTGTAATTCGTTAACTTTTATTTCGAAAACATTTTGGGTTTTAGTCCAGGGATCTTCAATCCCACGGTTTCCCAAAGAAATAAATATTAAATTTAAAACCAAACGTTCGTTGTGTCTTTGTTATTATCGTTTCACTCATCGCAAAGAGTTTTGGAATTTTCTTCTTCGGTTTGTTAAAAAAAAATTCCTGGCGCCCATTTTTATTGCAACGTACCCCACTGTATTTACTTGCAATAATATATTCCCAAATTGTAACAATTTGATTGACTTTATAAATCGATCAACATTGTTACAATTTATTAAAATAATTCTTCCAAAAGAACCCAGCCCAGCTGAGCAGCCGCGGGTACAGCTTCGTCAACGAGCTGTATTGTTGCACTTTTTTTGTGTTCTCTTTTGTGTCGCGTTCGTACTCATTTGAGTGCGAGTTAATAATTTCGTTGCGTGCGTTCGTCGTCGTCGCTACGCAGCCGTTCGTCGATTTAGTTTGTTTATCGGTTTAGTTTGTTGTGATTATTTATTTCGAATAATTATTAATAATATCAACATAATAAAAAGTGTAACAGCTTTTCATATTGGTTTTTAGATTCTCGTCCTTGTTCTTCGGATCTGGATTATCAACGGCAGCGTATGGAAAGCTCATTAAATTTTGATCTTGACAGCATTGTCTAATGGGGAATCAAAAACCTATATATATGTCCATCACAAACCACTTTTTGTGAAACGATCACATATTCGACATTGCCAAAAATGCTGCTAAGTGTTTAGGTTTTCTCAGACGACGCAAGAAGTTTCTACCCCTGATCTGATCTGGTTATAATTTACAAAGCTTTTATTCGTCCAAAAATCGAGTATTATTCTCATATTTGGGCTGGTGAGTGGTGCCCCAATAACGTACTTGAGTCTTTTGGATAAAATTGAAAAGAGAGCTTTAAAAATGATAGGAGATCGTTCTCTTACCGAAACATTTTCTTCTCTTGAACACCACCGCAAGCAATACTCTAGTGAAATAGCCAGTTGCATTCCTACCCTCAAACAATTCAATTACAATTCAATTGAGCCCAATTTCGGACGTACTGTTTAGTATAGGGATTCTTTCTTTAGCCGCACTACATGAATGTGAAATGCTTTGCCAGGCTCAATATTTCCCACATTCAAAACCAATATGCATCGGTCTCCCCTTTCTTAACATTATAAGGGTATTCATAGCCCCTTTAGTGCACGTTCAATGTAAAATAAAATGCACGACTGGGTCGCACGAACTTGCTTCTGTATGTAAGAGTCTGTTTAAAGTACCTATATAAGATTTAAAAATATACCTTTAAATAAGTTTGTCTTCAAAGATATACATAAATGCCATTTGATTTGTCAAAAAAACCGAGCAATTCATCCCAAGATACAGCTCATCCCGGAAATGAAAAATACTTGTAAGCATACTTAACGAAAACAATTGTTTGTGTATTCAACTACTTCGTTCAAAGCTTTTTCCTTTGGATAGCTTTATTTTAATTTCATATTAGAAGAACCAGGATGGAAAATAAATTATCTGAAGATAAGAAAGAGGTAGAACATGTATCTTTAAATTGTAAAGCGATCGCCTATTGGTTGTGTAGTTAGGTAGGTGTCTAAAACGAATAAAGAATAGTTCATTGGTGTGCTCAGCTTTATGCAGATATATAGATACAGACATGTTTATGATGATAATGAAGGAATGTTTTTGGTAGGTAGAAGGTACTTACTATAATCCAATCACATTCCTTCTTTCCTACAAGTTTTCATCGCAAACATGGAGTTATTACGTTCAGTTTTTTTTTTTCGTTAAAGTTTAAAAAAAAAACAAGCATACGAACAGGTACAAGAAATTGCTGTTCATGTGTTTTTTACAGTCAGGCTCTTGTGCGTTTTGGATTTTAGTTATCATGTGACACTCAAGCAGTAGTTGTAGAGGTTGTACGTAATACCTATATAGGTATACGTTGAAAAAGTGATTCTAATTGAAAATACATATGCTCTTTCTGACCCGTTTCTTTATCTTGTACCAAGTATTTATTCTTTTATATAGGCGAAGGCAAGTAAAATATGCTGGAAACAACCTTATTCTTAAAGAATAATGTTTTAAAATCATAGATACAAAGGTACCAAGATAATACTTCTTGATAGACACTTTAAAATAGATCGTTGATTAAATATATCATATTCGTTTATCCGATGCGGTTTTTTTTTTAAATTAATTCTTTATATGTATATAAATTTTTTCAATTTTGTTCTAAAAATATTTTTGGTATGGAGTTGTTTAATGATTGTAAAGAGCGTATAGTTCTACATTTGAATTTCGTAAAAAAATGTTGAACCGTTTTTGAGATATAGAATTTTGAAAAAAAATTCAATATTTTTTTAAAAATCCAAACAAAAAAAAATTGCACTTTTGATAATCAAATATTGTTAAGACAATATAAAAGCTCGTTCAAGAAAAATTATTGAAATCGGTTCATCAGTTGCTGAGAAAATTAAAAAACAAAATAACGGTTCTATGAGTGGTACCTTTCCGGAGCAAAACAAAAATATGATTGAAAGAAGCCAAGTTAAAAAATAAAATTTTAGAGAAAATTTAAAAAAAATCTATCGGTTTGTTTTTGAGAAAATTCGAATAATCGTTTTTTGACCAAAAAAAATTTTATGGGGGCCACTGTTAGTTTTGATCTTAAAAAAAAAAATGAAAAAAATGCTTAACGCGAATCAGCTCAAAACCTTAACTTCGAAGTTTGAACTTAATCGACCAAATGGTTTACGCTGTAGGAGCGTGGACAGACAGACAAAACAGACCGGACGGAATCGAAATTTTGCACGAATGCAAAACTTGCCATATACATATGTACATAGTTCTTATATGTCGCAAGTAAAAAATGACGGCATTTCCTTGACGGCAACACTCTTAAGCTGGGTAATTCAATAGAAAGTATTTTTATCAAAAACATAAAAATTTCCCTCTTCCGAATCGAATTTGTGTTACAATTTTGTGCTATGCAACATTGATTTTCAGTTGCACGAACAAAATATCAGTTTTTTCTCAATTTCAGAGAATTTAAAAAATCAAAAGTACGGTATGCCAAAAATTCCCCAGATTACAGAAACATAGGTGCTTATCACTGGCTATACCCTTACGTACAATAATTTTGGTCTCTTTTGTACCATAACTATTGTTCGACAACAGAAATTGAAATTGTTTGTAAAAATACATAATAAAATCATAATATGTTCTTATTTTTTTGCTAAGCTACAAGTTTATTAAAATAACACTAAATTGACTTGAAAATAAGTTTTGCATGGCATGTTTTCAAGGACTTATAATATTGTATTCTGTGTTTAAAAGTATTTTACCTATTTGACTTTTACAAGTCATGAGAAAAATTAAAAGGGACCATTTCTCATAGCATCAAACTCTATAACAAATAATATTCTTTTTTTTTCTCATTTAATAACACAAAAGCGTAAAATTGTCTAAAATAAGAAAATATAATAAAAGTTACAATTCAAAGGAATAAAACGGTTTAATAAATGTTCTAAGAATTATTTAAAAAAAATTATAATACGTAATTTGTTAACTCAACTCAAAACCCATTAGTTTTCTGAGAATAAACTATAATTTAAACATAAATTGAAAAATAAAATTAATATTTATTTATTTATAATCTCTTAAGGGTTAAGGCGGGCTTAAACGACATTTTTAAAGTGGATATACTTTCCTCCTTTATTGTACCTTTTTAAATATACATTTAAGAAACCCCATAATTTATGACTACCGCACAGTAAAACTAGTTATATACACTTTAAGTTGCAAACAAAGCCACAAACGGAAACCGGAATTACAGTACACCAACCCTTTCTTCCGTTTTACATTCAAAACACAACAAACAACACTACAACAACAAAAATCACCATAACACTATCCATTACGGACACGTAATAAATAACAAAACTTCTCTGTAGGTACTTTACCTCCCCGTATTTATGCAGAAAATCTTAAATTCTCGCACGAATATGTATAGAAGGATATAGTAACCGGTAAAAGGCGTTAGATGTGTATATAATATTAAAGCCAGTTCCTTAAAGGATACACGAAAACTTGCATCAAAAAATGGCAAAATACGGTCATAAATCAATTACTCCCACTGTTTCCTCTTTCATGTTTAGAAATCCCTTTATCGACAATATTATCGAACAGGCAAGGAACTCGACGTCTCCATTGCGGCAGTGGTGTGGCAGGTTAAGACTTTTGGGTTCCTCTTTCTTGTTAAGTTCAACATCCTTCCTCCGACTTGTAGCGGTTTCATCTGTTTCACATGCCCTACTGCGTGTAGTATTTTAGCAACAACAACAAAAAAAAACATCACACATGCCGGGAGGAAGGCTTCACACTAGAATGGCATTGGCCATGGTCATATGCCAAGTGCAAGGACCTTTTCCTCCATAAGAGCTTTCCTTCCAAAGTGACGGCTTATAGACGGGAAAATCCTTTCGTTTCGTTTCGTTTTGTTGTGTTGTGTTGGAGAAAAAATGTTGACAGGTGGAATTCGATGGCTTTCTTGTAATTATCCACTTCTGATGTGTATTTCAAGTGTCATTAATTTTCCTTTTCCTACGTTTTTGCCTCATCTATGTATATAGTTTTCTCTTATTTCATTTCATCATCTGATAGAGGGGGAGGGGATAGGGGGTTTGGTAGTTGAATGAAGAATGATGATGGATTGCTGCTGGAAGTGAGTGTTATCCAAGTTCTGCTCTTATACAAAGCATACAAGAGGCAAGCTTGAAAACATGGGGTTAAATCGCTTAGCTTTTTAAGTTCATTTTAATGGGTTTGACCTTATTTCACTTGAACCAAACTCAATATCCTTCTTGTATTTTGTCGTCGTCGTCGTTGTCGTTGTTGTTATCGTCCTCGTTCTTTTGGCTGCCGTTATACGTTCGTTATACGAGTATAGTGGTCGTTTTTGAACTTGACGTTGACAATTTTTTGTATTTATTTTCTTTTTGCAAAAGTTTGTTGCCAGGATTTTGCGAGGCAGCTGATTCAAAAGCAGGTAATTATAAGAAAATTTATTATAATTTTTGTTGGACCGTTGAGTTATTCTTTTTCTGTTGAGTGTTTTCTTAAGACTTGTTGACTTTTTTTTTCTGAGTTTGATATAATATGGAAAAATTATTCTGGCAGGCAAAAATAAACACAAAAATACATTCACTTAAAGTGAATAAAAGTTTTTAGTTGAGAATAAAGAATTGTGATGGCGGCAGATATAAGAATAAATAATCTCTCTCTCTTAGGAATTTATTGATTTTTGTTCATATTTTTTCTTACATAAAGAGACGAAGAATTAACTAGATTTTATTTCTTCTTGAGATAAATTTTAATTTTTCTGAATTGTGAAGATAAAGGAAATACATTAATTTCAGCTCCTTTTCTAATTTGTACATAGAAATGATGATAACGTAATTGGTTTCTTTCTTTTTTTAAAAAAAGAAAAAACGTGAAAAGAATTTTGGTTTTTATTTATAAATTTTATATTATACTAGCTGGCCCGACCAGGCGTTTTTTGTCATATTATTATTATAAGTAAGGTAGGTAGGGCGAATAATTTAAAATCTTCTAACAATAATATTTATTATTTTAAATTATAAATACTTTTTTAACTTCCCATATGAAGTTATTGTAATCAATCCGTTTTGTCGAATTGAAAATTTTGACATTTCTGGGCGTTTTAGGGCCCCTAGAGTCGAAATAAAAGATTTTTAGAGATATGTCTGTGCGTGCGTGTGTACGTGAGACGTTTTTATCGTCGTCCATAGCTCAAGAACCAGTAGAGATATCGACTTTAAATACATTTTGTTTTGCAAATAATAATGCAGAAAGATACAGAATGACCCTAAAAAAAAAATGTGTGGGTGGTTTTTTTGGCTAACCCTAAATATCTCACGAATCAATAATGCTAGTGACTTGAACTAAATTTTAAATTATATATTGTACTGTGATACCAAACAAATATATTTTTGTAAAAAATCCAATCAACGGTTTTTTTATAAATCCAAAAAACTGATAAAAAAATAATTGACACCTCGAATATTTTTCGAGTAATAAATAATTTTATACAAAAAATAATTGTATGCAACGAAGAATAATGTTTTTGACATCACCTAAAGTTTTAAGAAAATCGAATTGACAGTTTTTTTTATAAAAAATAAAAGCCTAAAAAAAACATTACTAAAAGTGGGTAAAAATTTATTTTCGACTCAAATATCTTCTCAAAAATTTAAGATTATGGCTTCAAACTAATTTTATTTTTTAAGAAATATTGTTTTCAACATTTGGTAGAATTTTTAGAAAAAGCGAATTGACAGTTTTCTTACAAACAATAAAAACCTAAACAAAAAATATTAAAACTTAGTAAAAATTTACTTTCGACTCAAATATCTTTTTAAAAATTAAAAAAAAAGGCTTCAAACTAATTTTATCTCACAGAAAATATTGTTTTCGACTTTCAGTAAATGTTTATAAAAATCCAACAGTCTGTTTTTTCATAAAAAATTAAAATTAACAAAAAATAGTACGCAAAATTGGTAAAAATTGACGTCCGGTTCTCGATTACTCGTGAACAATAAAAGATATTGACTTCGATTTAATTTCATTCATCTAATTTGTATTTGTTTATATCGGGTGATTTTTTAAGAGCTTGAAAACTTTAAAAAAAAAAAAACGCATAAAATTTGCAAAATCTCATCGATTCTTTATTTGAAACGTTAGATTGGTTCATGACATTTACTTTTTGAAGATAATTTCATTTAAATGTTGACCGCGGTTGCGTCTTAGGTGGTCCATTCGGAAAGTCCAATTTTGGGTAACTTTTTCGAGCATTTCGGCCGGAATAGCCCGAATTTCTTCGGAAATGTTGTCTTCCAAAGCTGGAATAGTTGCTGGCTTATTTGTGTAGACTTTAGACTTGACGTAGCCCCACAAAAAATAGTCTAAAGGCGTCAAATCGCATGATCTTGGTGGCCAACTTACCGGTCCATTCCTTGAGATGAATTGTTCTCCGAAGTTTTCCCTCAAAATGGCCATAGAATCGCGAGCTGTGTGGCATGTAGCGCCATCTTGTTGAAACCACATGTCAACCAAGTTCAGTTCTTCCATTTTTGGCAACAAAAAGTTTGTTAGCATTGAACGATAGCGATCGCCATTCACCGTAACGTTGCGTCCAACAGCATCTTTGAAAAAATACGGTCCAATGATTCCACCAGCGTACAAACCACACCAAACAGTGCATTTTTCGGGATGCATGGGCAGTTCTTGAACGGCTTCTGGTTGCTCTTCACTCCAAATGCGGCAATTTTGCTTATTTACGTAGCCATTCAACCAGAAATGAGCCTCATCGTAAAGCGCGAAACACATTTCGAACCGAACACTGATTTTGGTAATAAAATTCAATGATTTGCAAGCGTTGCTCGTTAGTAAGTCTATTCATGATGAAATGTCAAAGCATACTGAGCATCTTTCTCTTTGACACCATGTCTGAAATCCCGCGTGATCTGTCAAATACTAATGCATGAAAATCCTAACCTCAAAAAAATCACCCATTATAATGTTCTGGCCTTTCGCTATCTAAAAATTTCGAAAATTCATCAACGTATTCGTACTTTTACATGAAACATCAAAGAACAATGCCTTCTCAAGAATAAGTATCTGCGACACAGTTATTTGTGATGAGTTCCTTAAAAAAAATGTCAACACTCTAGAATTCTATTCAGCTTGCATTTCTTTCTTTTAAATTCAAGCCAGGAAAACTTATTCACCACACCATAAATTGGTTATCCAATTAAAAGAGTTTCGTTCTTTCTATTTCTGCAGCTTGTTGTATCCAAATTGAAGTAGTTCTATATACGGATATGGTTTATTTCTTGCTTTTGATGCTTTCTCACATTTGTGGATATAAAAATGCATTTACTGTTTCCTTTTTATTCCGAGTGAAATAAATTAAATAAAAAAAATAAAGAAAAATAAAATGAAAACGAAAACGAAAAAGAAAACAATTTTGTGAGGAAATTTTCTGAGTACCACCTCCTTATAACGTGTTGGATGTGTTGGCGCAACATTGTTGGTAGCATGTATCCGGAAATATACGATATACTTTAAGAGCTTAATTGTACGGAATCCTTTTTCCTAACAAGTCTGGGTCACTTAATATTTTTTTAGTTTTTTTTTTTAAGATTAATTTCCGCAGTCCTATCGTCCTGACAAGTCTGTAGGATTACAGGGCAGTAGAATACGTATGGAAGTAATGTGAAGTAGTTAGTAAAACTGACCAAATAGAAAAAAGACTGAAGCTGAAAAATGGCTACAGAAATTATGGCACTTGTGGTGATAACACTGTTCAACTTATGGGGATGGTATCCGTAACCCAAAACCCATCTACTACTTTTAATTTTTAAATTTGGCTTTCAAGTTCCATGTTTCTTTTATTTTTAAGGGAAAGCTTCCGTCTTTTATAAAGGATGCATTTTTAGCTACATGAGAAATTTTGTTGACTGTTTGCTATATATTGGTCAACAAGGTTTTATTCCTGGCAATTAAATTGCACTTTTCTATTGGGACGGCCTTAATTCAAATCTGAGATATTATTTGTTAACATTCGAAAAAAAATTGTATTATGCTGTTTAAGGCTATTTAAATTCATGAATTTTTTTTTTTTTATTTATTTATTACATCAATTAGAGTTAACAATATACTCAAATAGACTAATGAATAACACAAGTTTTATTTAAAATATTATATTATTTACTAAGTATGGAAAAGTTATATACGCTGGGAAAAGTACTTTAAAAAATGCCATTAAATTATTAACCATGTTATTATGAAACAAAATAATTATAACAATATTTCTGTCCTGTAGTATTTTTTAAAGAATCTCTATTCGGAGAGTATTATTTTTGTGAATTGAATTATTTAATTAAAATTTGTAATTTTGACTAATTGCTAAATTATTCCTTTTAATGGAGATCAAAATGTATTATAAATATGTTCTTTTATTGTTTGTAGGCAACTACATGTATTACATAATATGCAATGCAATTTTGTTATTATGACGATAATGTTCAATATTTTAATCTGTACTTTATGAATATTTAAACAAAAACTTATAACAAAATAAATTATATGCCTTTAGTATAGTAAATTTTGCCTATGATACCACGCGAGGGCTGTAGAAAAGAATTAAAAATTAAATAATTTACATTAAATAACAAATATGACTCCACATTTATAAGTAAATAATTTATTTAAAGCCATCTGTTTCAAAATACGTAGTTTTTTTTTTTTAAATAAATTTCTCTCCCATCATTCTTCCAATTATTCAATAATAACATCGCCCCCAACCATGGATCGCGTGCAAATTTTATCCACACAATCGCACTGCAAATAAAAATGGAATAACTTCCGCTTCCACAACCATCACCATCACCAACACCACCTGAAACAAAATCCTGACTAAAATAACAAAATAATGACACAATTTAGCAATAAGCAATTTATGTTTACAAGGCACACTATTTCTGCTACACTGCTACATTTATAGTTCCTTATGCCAACCCAACACAACCCCCAAAGCCTATCCATGTGATAAAATGTAGGTATAGTCCTTTTGTGCATCGTGTTGCAATTTGTATCGAGGAACGAGCAAGAGAGGAGTTTATTCTGCAATGACAGTCACATGATTGCCACATAATTCATGGTCGTCATTATACTATAGGGGTTGTTTGGTTGCTCTTGGTAGGGGTGCAATATGGACTTTAAATGTGAAAAGGTTAACTATTTTCAAGGTGGCTCTCTAGAGAAATTTAATTTTTTTTTATTTACTTTTAGGGTAGAATTCAATGCATACAAATGCTAAATATATAAAACATTGATATTAAAAGAATTTTGAATTTTAAAAAATAAATTCAAACTAAATATGACGATGTTACGTTGACAAGAAAGGTGAAAAATGTTTCCCGAGGTGATTTTGACTGCCTTTTCGTTGGAACATCATTTTGATAAATGGGTTTAATTAATTATGAGTAAAAATATAACATCTTGCGGTTCTTGCTGCTAGCAGACGAATTTTCATTTACTAACTAGAAGTCTTAAATATTTTATAGAAATTAAACCGCTTCATTTTAAAGAAAATGTCCTTGAAATATCTAAGAATGCACTAAATTCAAGGATAGAAAATATACAATTCTTATGAAATTTGGTAAAAAGATTTAACTAAACATTGAAATGAAGACAAAACAAATCTTGATAAAAACATTTATTGGGGAAGAATATACTTTTATACTTTTTTTTAAAGCAAGGGAAATTTTATCTTCTCTTTCGTTTGATTGAAAATGAAAAATATGTTAATCTTATGTTAAATATGTTAAATATATTGTACCATAGTAAATTTGTCTACTTAATTTGACCTTAATTTATTTGATAAGTTAAACTTGTTTTAACTAAATTTCACGACGGAAAACATTTTTTAATTTGTCCGTACATATTGTATAACAATTTGCAGGTGCTAAAGCGGTCAGATGAAAATCCTTTTCTGTTAAAAGTTTTAACTTATCAAAAGTGTTTTAATGTTTTAAATGCATTAATTACACTTGACGACTTATGTAATTACGTTTTTTTTTCGGAAGTACAAACAGAAAAATACTTTTTCAAAAGATTAAGAAGTCCTAAATTCGAATCTCACATTTAAATGTCACGTCAGATTTTTAAAAAATGTCCCTTTGAAAATTTAACAATCACAATATTTGTAACTTTCCATAGGAAGTTATTGTAATCGGATTTGAAAATTTTGACATTTCTCGACGTTTCGCGACGTTTTTTTCGTCTACCATAGCTCAAGAACCAGAAGAGATATCGACTTCAAATAAATTTTGTTATACAGATAATAAGGCAGAAAGATGCAGAAAGGGCTGTCAAGAAAATTGCGTGGGTGGTTTTTTACCATAGCAGTTTAAAAAAAAGGTGAACATTTTGGTTAACCCTAAATATCTCATGAACCAATGAACCTAGAGACTTAAATTAAATTTTATATTCTATATTATAACGTGATACCAAACAAATATATTTTTGTAAGAAAATCCAATCAACGGTTTTTTTATAAATCAAAAAAACTGAAAAAATAATTTGTCACCTCGGAAATTTTACGAACAAAAAATGATTTTATCTCCTAAACAATTTTGTGCAACGAAGAATAATGTTTTTAACATCTGGTAAAATTTTGAGAAAAATGGAATTGACAATTTTTTTACAAAAAATAAAAACCAAAAAAAAAATTAATAAAAGTTGGTAAAAATTGATTTTTGACTCAAATATCTTTTCAAAACTTTGAGATATTGGCTTTAAACTACTTTTATCTTTTAAAAAATATTGTTGTCAACATTCAGAAAAATTTGAGAAAAATTGAATTGACAGTTTTTTAACAAAAATTAAAAACGTTTTTTTTTTTTTTTTTTTTTTTTATAATAAGCGAACACTAAAAGGGTTTATATACCTTTAATATGCCAAAGACACAGTGTGAGCATTAGGAAAAGAGGGAAGGGTAAAGTTGGTAAAAATTGATTTTCGACTCGAATATAATTTCAAAAATTTAAGATTATGGCTTCCAACTAATTTTATATTATAAAAAATATTGTTTTCAACATTCGGAAAAATTTTGAGAAAAATCGAATAAACAGTTTTTTTACAAAAAAATAGAAACCTAAACAAAAATTAACAAAAGTTGATAAAAAATTGTTTTTCGATGTAAATATCTTTTCAAAACTTTGAGATATTAGCTTCAAACGAATTTTATGTTATGAGAAATATTGTTTTCAACATTTGATCAAATTTTGAGAAAAATTGTATTAACAGTTTTTTTTTTACAAAAAATAAAACCCAACAAAAAAAAACAATACTAAAACTTAGTAAAAATTTACTAGCTTTTCAAAAATTAAAAATATTGGCTTCAAAATTATTTTACTTCACAGAAAATATTGTTTTCGATATTCAGTAATTTTTTTATAAAAATACAACAGTCAGTTTTTTCATAAAAAAAATAAAATCTACAAAAAATAGTACGCAAATTTGGTAAAAATTGATGTTCGGTTCTCGTGAATAATAGAAAACATTGACTTCAAATTAATTTCATTCATCCAGTTTGTATTTGTTTACATAAGAAATAAAATTTTTAAAAAATGCTACTGAAATTGGTAAAAATTTGTTTTCGACTAAAAATCTCGTTAACAAAACTAGATTTTGAAATAAAACTATTCTATTATATGAAAAATATTGTTGGAAATTTTGAAATTTTTAAGAATAATTCAACTGATAAATTTTTTAACACAACACGAAAACCTGCAAAACTTTCAAGCAAGATAAATCGACAGACGGAATGGGAAGTTATCAGTGTGGGTTGCATCCCAGCCTCTTTTTCTGTTAAAAGTTTCAACTTATCAAGAGTGTTTTAATGTATTAAATGCATTAATTACACTGGGCGACAAAATTACGTTCTTTTTTTCGGGAGAACAAACAGAAAAAAAACTTTTTTAAAAGATTAAGATGTCCTAAATTCGAATCTCACTTTTAAATGTTTGTATTACGTCAGATTTTAAAAAAAATGACCCTTTAAAAATGTAACAATCACAATATTTTTTAACAATGATTGTATGTTGTTACAAGTATTATAAACCTTTATCTTCTTGATACAATTTAAAGCATTTTAATATCTAATTTAGTTTATGGACATTTTTATTAGTTTTGAGGGTTTATATGACTCTGTATGAAGTTTTGGTCAAATCTTGATAGTTTAGAAGAATTATTTTTGGAATACATTTTAAGTACTGATTTCGAATCCAAACTTTAATTTCAACTACATACAATTATTTAGACAACAGATTTGTTACAAAAACAAAACTTACTTTTATTAAGTGGTTAAGTGTGTGTTTTACATGTTTGTAAGACAGTTGAAATTTAACAACTTATGAAGATTTTTCGAATATTATATGAAATAATATAAATATTTCAACTGAATATTGAAGAAAGAAATTATAACTGGTTTTCCATTTCGCAGATTTACAAGTATAGGGCTAGAATTCGACACCGGTCAAACTAAGTTGTTAAACCAATTTTTTGTTTCAGTTGAAAGGCCGACATTTACGAAAATGGATCGCTTAACTATCACACAACGCATACAAATTGTTAAGACCTACTACAAAAATGCTGATTCTGCAACAGCCACATATCGTGCCACATCTTCGTTTCACTCGTACCACTGAAAATATCGCCAAAGACCCGAAGGTGTCGATTCTTCTACGTTCTCAGGAATTACGACTTTCTTTGGCACATTATGGCATATTTTGCATTGGGATTTGCACCAACATCCACATAAAGTCCAGTTCACACAACAACTCAAGCCAGCTGACTATTTACAACGTCGTGTCGTAGATACGTCGAACAACAGGCGATGGACGGCGATTTTTCAGCGACGAAGCACATCTCTCACTCAGTGGGTATGTCAACAAACAGAATTGTCGTATAAGGGGTTCTAAAAATCCTCAAGTAATTGAGAAGAGGCCATTACATCCACAAAAAGTCACTGATTGGTGCGCTCTTTGGTCCGCAGGTGTGATTTGGTGCAGGGAACTGAGTGCCCGGGAACCTAGTTCACCGAGGGACTTAATTTCCACTCAGTGACAACCAAATCCATTTTAGCAAAGTGGTCTTAGTTCTCACGCTAGGTGGGAATATATGAAGTTTTGAAGATGAAGTTTTAGTTCTCTCTGAAAGTGAAATTAGTTCCTATAGTTGTAAGAAGAACAAGTTGAATTTAATGGAATGTACTTTCAATTTATTAAATCAATGAAAACAAATGTCATTTTGAGAAACTTTACATCAAATTTACTTAACAAAATAGTTTAAATTCTGAACTTAAGGTATAATGTACTTACATGTGTATGTACATATGTACATACTTCTAAAAATCCCTTCTTTTGTGTATATTTGTATAACACAACAAAAATCAAAAATTAAAAAAAAAAAAAAAAAAAAATATTTATAATTCAAGTCAGAAAAAAAATAACAACTTAAAAAAGAAACCACATTGAAAAACGAAGTAATTTAATAATTAACAAAGACACTTTCCAAAATCCCTTAACAATTGTTCTAAAATAAGGGCATAAAACGACAGATGGAGCGTTTGCTGACATTGTCTGGTAACAAATTTCACAGATCTTGACTTGGTGACATGGCAGTAAGAGAATGTGTGAGTATTATAAAAACAATTAATACACAATGGGACGTTATTATCATTCTTACTATTTGGTAAGGGTCCTGCGATCTTTGGATCGGAATCCTATTCTTCTAAAATTTCTAGTTCTAAGTCATCATTTTTGTTGAAAATCGTGCGATTTTTTGATTATTTTCAGAACCGATTGCGTGATTCAGAATTCTGCAAACTATATTACGAAATAAATAATTTTCTTTTGATTCATTTTTAGAACTTTGAAATACTTGAACAGCTGTAAACTTTAATAACATAGTTTTTTTCGTAGCATGAATGTCTTTTTCAAACTATATTATTGTATTTCGAAATCAACTGGTGGTGAAAATATTATTTGGTGCTGAAAGATTATTAGTTAGTTTGAAAAAGACAATCGTGCTACGAAAAAAAAACTATGTTATTAAAGTTATTATACAGCTATCTTATCGCGATAAATAGATTATAATTAATTGCTTGTACACGACACTTCGCACTGCCTTCGAAAACTGCACTATATAAATGAATTAACCGTACGCATTTGAGTGCGGATGTCGAAAAATCCCTACATCATATGTGGTTTCAACAAGACACTGGCACATGCCACACAACTTCAGCGAATATGGCTTTATTGCAAGAGACATTTCTTGGCCGCGTAATTTCTCGTCGTGGCGAAATCAAATGGCCACTAAGGTCATGCGATTTGACATCGCTGGACTTTTTTTTGTGAAGCTATGCGAAAAACCGTGTTTATGCACATTAACCTTTAACTCTTGAGCAATTAAAAACTTGAAAATTCGTCAAGTTATGGCCCAATATGTGTCAAGAAGTGGTCGAAAATGACCATAAAATAATCGATGCTTGCAACAATTAGCGTAGATGTAGTGTTTTACACATAATTTCAACGTTTAAACTTTATAATAAAAAAGTAATATCATGAAAAAAGTATTGTATATGTGTCTTATTTACGTTTAATTTTGAAACCGCAAAATGGATAAGCGAACAAAATGGGTTAAACTATAAAAATTACACAAGAAAAGAAATTAAAAATAATACCTACTTAGAATTGAAACAAACATTTCTAACAAAAATAAAAAAAAAATTGAATATAATGTTTTTACAAAAAGAAAGTTAATTGGATGTTATAGCAAATTACGACAAAAGATATAAAAATTCATTTTTCAAAACTCCTAGTCAGATTTGAGAAAAATACCAAAAAATAGACCAACGTTTTCAAAAGTATCACAAATTATTTATAAAACATAATAATTTTACTTTTTGAAGGGTTGCAGTCAAACTCATCGTAACCTACCACTTGTTGATAAAAAAACTTTTTGACTGGAATATCTTGGCAAACATTAAAGATATTGCCTTCAAACTAATTGTATCTTATATATTATATTTTTTAGAGAAATATAATTGATGCTTTTTTTTACAAAAAACTAAAACCTACGAAAACAACTAAAAACTGATAAAACTTGGTTTTCGAATTAATTATATTCAAAACAAATACAAATATTGACTTATCTTATAAATAAATTGTAAGACTTTTAAAAATTTCGACAGACGGTCACAAACGGGAGGTTATCAGCTTCTCAGTCTCTTTTTTATTATTTTTTTCGTAAAAGTTCAGCAATTTTAAGTCGTTAAATAACTTTAAATTTTTTGTCCGTTACTATATGTTAATTCATCCCTGAGCAATATACGAAGATAACAATCGAAAGTCCAACCCAATTCTTCGACAAATTGACATTAAAAAAAGGAACTGACATTATCTTTCAAAGTTTCTTTAACAACTCAAAAAATATTCCAAGGAAAGAAATTTCACTTTATCATTGCCTCGTAGGTATATCAATTTTTTTCAAATGCTTCACCTCATTCTCCACCCTACAATCAGAAGAATCTCTTCCCACAATCAAAAATGAAATTCTTGTGTTTCAAGTTATTGGAATTTTATTATTATTTATTTATCACACCCACTCACAATCTCACCATATCACACAGGAAAAAACCACTTATAATTGCATAATAACTCCAATGCAATGCGCAGAACTTTTCTAATTTAACTTTTTTTTTAAAAACCCCCTACGGTGGTCGTCGTCAGTGGGGGATCTGATGATGAAGTGGAGTGATATGGAGGCGAACGATTGCATTTATCTTCCAAAACACACCAATATAACAAGAGAGCTAGGTATTTTCAAAAACTATCTTCTCTGCCTTTGGGAATTTGTTTGAAAAAAAAAAGAAACTGAAAGAAACAAAATTGAAAATATTTCATGATATTTTCTTAAGAAAGTTTTGTGCCCGAAATCTAACATTTCATTTATTGGATCCCTGGGAACTTGAAAAAGTGGGTAAGGCTAAAGGAAAATATTGTCATGAAATTCACAAAGTGACATCCTAAAAGAACACAAGGAAGTGTCCTTTTTTTCATTACCTTGTTTGTGTGTTCTGAAAACCCCTTAATCGTCATTTAATAATTTTATTAATAAATCATAAACAATAAAGACAAAACATTCCTGTTTATGGCACTTACCTATTTCCACAAATTAAACCAAGGGTAAATGACACATCTCTTAAAAAAATTATGATTCAATGATAAAATTTTATCAATTGCCTGCGTTCATAATGCTATTGAGTCATTCAAAATTTTCCTTCTTTGCAACCCTTAAAGAAATTTATATCTTTCTGCTAAGTAAACAATAACAAAATATTTGCCTTGTAAGCATTAATAATAATTTTTGTTGGTACCTTTTTAAGGACATAACTCAATTGGGGACCCATTGGGGGTTTAAGTTTCATCTTTCGTCTGCTTCAGGTGCCTACCTGAATTTTTTTTTTTATAAATTAAGTAATGTTTTTGAGGTCAACCTAGTTTCGAGGGGGGTATTCAAAAAAGGTATACAATAAACTTCTACAGCTCTCACTTCTTGTAACAGATTGGAAACTCATCTGTTTTGCCACAATTTTTACAACATAAAAGAAATTAAACGAACCTACATAACTACATTTTCATCATCTTATCATCGTCATGGCATCTTCTTAGGGTCTGCCAGGGGGTTCTAGATGTTCTTCAATATTATTTGGGTCAGTTTTAAATTTAAAATCAAATTGAATAAAATTCACAATGAAATTTTACAAACAAACAAACTCACAACTTTCATTCACTTTTGTGACTTGTGTGTTGTCATGTTCATCCCGCTTCTGGGAATATATCTAATAGAATTCGAAGTACAGTGGGAAATGTGTATTTTAAATAAGACACAAAATTAACCACTAAAATAGACACCTGTAGTAATATGATATTAATTTTTAATAAAGGACAAGATTCTGTTAAGTGTTGTCAACCCAAAGAAATTGACAACTGACAGCATAAGAAGTAAGTTTAAGAAAAACTTGGCTTTATTTTAAAAAATAGATAAAATTTTGCTGATTAATTTTTGCATTAGGAGCCTAATTAAATTGAAAAAAAGCAAACAAACTTATATTTCATATAGATTCTAGAATACGATTTCAAATTTAGTTACACAAACAGTTCCTTTAAAGGCGGAACATTATCTTTGCAAACATAATTAAGTTTAAACTCAATTTTAACTCTCTTATAGCTAAGTGGGTGGTGGTAGTCCAATAAAAGACGCCTTTACACGGTGATATGGTCTCGTGGATGCTATAGTCGATGGGTACTTACAAAACCTAGAACAATCTTGAAATCTCACACTCAACCCATTTTGACGTCTTAGCAAAAAATGAGTAAGAATGAAATAAAATGCTAAGTTCTTGAAATGATTTAACAAAAATTAATGTATTCCTATCGAAATAAAGAAGCTTTCATTTTATTTTTTGATAACTTCATGGTTCGAAGTGATATAAACTACTATGAAAAGAAGAAATGAGTTTAAAACAACTATAAGTAAAACTTTTGATAGCTGACAGGAATAGCCTACTTTCACTTTTGACGTTTGGCAACTGCAAACTACACCGTTAAAAAAATGCCTCAACTACGCATTGAAACAGCTAACATTCTCAATTCGTAAAGAACCTAAAGCATTTTGGAGTCGTCGTGACACATTTTCTGTGGCAGCAATACTAAAACTAGTGAAATAAAATGCACGACTGGGTCGCACGAACTTGCTCCTGTATTCAAAGAGTCTGTTTAAAAAAGTATCTATGTATATAAGATTTAAAAATATACCTGTAAAATAAGTTTGTCTTCAAAGATATACATAAATGCCATTTGATTTGTCGAAAAAACCTCCATTTTTCAATTTTTAAATACAGTTAAAATAATTTAAAAAAAAAACTAATCTAAGATTCAAAATTTTACCTGAAAAATAAGTTTGTCTTCAAAAATTTAAATGCCATTTTATAAATAAAAAAGCCCTTGATTTAAAAAAAAAAAATTTCGAAAATCGTTAGAGCGTTTTTTTTTTAAATTAATTTTTTATATATAAAATTTTCCAATTTTGTTCTAAAAATATTTTTGGTATGCAGTTGTTTAGTGATTGTAAATATACGCTCTACATTTCAATTTAGTAAAAAAATTTTGACCAGTTTTTGAGGTATAGAATTTTGAAAAAAAAAAATTCAATATTTTTTTAAAAATCCAAACAAAAAAAAATTGCACTTTTCATAATCAAATATTGTTAAGGCAATATAAGAGCTTATTCACAAAAAAAATTATTGAAATCAGTACATAAGTTGCTGAGAAAATTAAAAAACAAAATAACGGTTCTATGAGCGGTACCTTTCCTGAGCAATACAAAAATATGTTTTTCTTATTAAAAGAAGACAAGCTAAAAAATAAAATTTTAGAGAAAATTAAAAAAAAATCTATTAGTTTGTTTTTGAGAAAATTCGAATTATCGTTTTTTGACCAAAAAAATTGTATGGGGGCCACTGTTAGTTTTGATCTTAAAAAAAAATGAAAAAAACGCCTAACGCGAATCTGCTCAAAACCTTAACTTCCAAGTTTGAACTCAATCGACCCAATGGTTTAGGCTGTAGGAGCGTGGACAGACAGACAAAATTTTGCACGAATGCAAAACTTGCCATATACATAGTTCCTATATGTCGCAAGTAAAAATAAGAACTGTAGGATGCAAGTGAGTTATATGAAGAAAGGCAACCGTTTGCATCCGTCAAGAATAACTGAGAATATTGCTGCTGTAGTCCGTAGTATTAAATAAAACCAAGGTTAGTCGATTTTTCATCGATCTTTCAAATTATTCAATTCAGAAACGACAATAGATCGTTCTTTTTACTTGCGACATATAGGAACTATATGGCAAGTTTTGCATTCGTGCAAAATTTCGAACTCGAGATTTTAATCAAACATGATATTACGATGGTAGAGAAGTCGAAAAAAGTGGGTCCCGCGATTCCGTCCGGTCAATTTTGTCTGTCTGTCCACGCTCCTATAGCTTAAACCATTGGGTCGATTGAGTTCAAACTTGGAAGTTAAGGTTTTGAGCAGATTTGCGTTAGGCGTTTTTTTTAAGATCAAAACTAACAGTGGCCCCCATACAATTTTGTTGGTCAAAAAACGAAAATTCGAATTTTCTCAAAAACAAACCGATAGATTTTTTTTAAATTTTCTCTAAAATTTTATTTTTTAATTTGGCTTCTTTTAATAAGAAAAACATATTTTTGTATTGCTCAGGAAAGGTACCGCTCATAGAACCGTTTTTTTGTTTTTTAATTTTCTCAGCAACTTTTGAACCGATTTCAATATTTTTTTTTTCTGAACGAACTCTTATATTGCCTTAACAATATTTGATTATCAAAAGTGCAATTTTTTATTGTTTGGATTTTTAAAAAAATATTGCATTTTTTTTTTCAAAATTCTATATCTCAAAAACGGTTCAACATTTGTCTCCGAAATTCAAATGTAGAGCGTATATTTACAATCACTAAACAACTGCATACCAAAAATATTTTTAGAACAAACTTGAAAAATTTTATATATAAAAAATTAATTTAAAAAAAAACCGCTCTAACGATTTTCAAAAAAAAAATTTGAAAAATCAAGGATTTTTTGATTTATAAAATGGCATTAAAATTTTTAAAGAAAAACTTATTTTTCAGGTAAAATTTTGAATCTTAAAATTTTTTTTAAAATTATTTTAATTATTTTTTTTTATTTTTAATTATTTATTTTTTTAATAATTTAAAATTTTTTTTTGAACTAGTTGAATACACAAACAATTGTTTTCGTTAAGTATGCTTACAAGTATTTTTCATTTTCGGGATGAGTTGTGTCTTGGGATGAATCACAAGTTTTTTGACAAATCAAATGGCATTTATATCTTTGAAGACGAACTTATTTTACAGGTATATTTTTAAATCTTTTATAGGTACATTTTTAAACAGACTCTTTGCATACAGGAGCAAGTTCGTGCGACCCAGTCGTGCACTTTATTTCATAAAGACTTAGGCCTTAAGGTTTTTGAAGATCAGTAAACTCAATAAATCTTACCGTTAAGGGTCTTTAAAACCAAATTAAACTGGTGTAACCATTGCGTCAAAAACTTTTAAAACTTAAATATAGCCATGTATCAATAACACCCGCTCATCTTCAGAGTTTTGGAAAGCTGTTAAGCACCTTAATAGAAAAACTTATGTAATCGCTCGGGGATTACAGGCATCTAATCTTAGAGACTACTTCATCAGCCTTCTCAATAACTCAACAAGTGGTCTTTTGGTACAATATGCAACTCCCTCAATCCTCGATGATTTCCTAGATGCCCCTTTTTCAATCCTAGAAGTGAAAGTAGTTGTAGCAAACGCAAAATTAAACAAAGCCCGAGGGGATGACCGTAACCCCTTCAAATTCTTCAAACATGCCACTTAAAAATTGAATAGAAATTTAACATCTGAATTTAACCAGATGTTCGAAAGTGCGTCAGTCCATTATCAATTATCTTCCCGCTTTACAAAAAAGGTAGCTATGAGGACCCAGCAAACTTCAGAGGGATTTTTTATCTTAACACCTGCGCTAAGCTATTTGCTAGACTAATTCACAAGAGACTGTCAAAGTGGGTAGGTGACAGAAAAATTTTATCAAAATTTCAGGCTGGTTTCAGGAGAAGTTATTCGATGATAGACTATATTTTTTCACTGTTGAACATTGCTGATCTTTATAAATGGAGGCAGAAGAAATTATGTGCTTCCTTAATAGACTTTCATGCAGCGTTTGACTCTGTCGATCGTAATGCTCTTTTTTACAAGCTCTGTGTGACTGGAGTCTCAAGTAAAGTTATAAGTGTGCTAAGAGCGATGTACGACAACAACTTAGCTAACGTTTGGGATGGCAAGTCTATATCCAACAGTAACTAGTCTTAAACAAGGCTGTGTTCTTTGCGGCCTGCTATTTATAATTTTCATAAATTATATTACTGATGAAGTGAGAGTGGAATCGTTGTGGAAGGATTGACTATTCCAGCCCTTATGTATACAGATGCTGTTCTCCGAAACAGTAGATGGCATGCAGCTCATGATAAATAGGCTTGGGGTATATTGCAATCGATGGAACTTTGAAGTTAATCTGCAAAAATCAAAGATGACAATTTTCTGAGGTGGAGGTAGCAGATATTCAAGAAATGAAAAATGGAAATATAATGGCAAGACAGTAGATATTGTACGCTAGTACAAATACCTAGGAGTTTTGGTAACGTTAGTACGTTGAGTTGCTAAACAAAAGTTGTTCCGCTCTACAGCGCTGTCAATTTAAAAAAATTACTATTACAAAATTTTATTATACTAAGAAACAAAGAAGTCATTAAAACTAACTAAACAAACCAAGCTAGCAGCAGCTATCGAAATTATAGATCAATATTTTTCTGAAATGAAATGACAATAATTAAGTTTGGTAGTTGTCAGAACTAACCTTTTTTTTTTTAAATCATTCTCAATTCACATTTGTTAAAAAATTAATTTAATTTATTTACAAACAAAATTTAAAATATCTTTTACAAAAACTGACCTACTGTACATCCTTTTTGTTGCTGCAAGTTATGAATCCATCAAAACATAAAACCACAGAGAGAAAGTCACGTTTCATTTAACATGGAAATCGGGCAAGCATATGATGTTCCCTTGGGTGCTTGTATGGATGACAGTATTTTGTCACCCCTTATATTCTGACACCAAGGATGCTGCTGCAAGTTTGTAGTCTCTACTCCTGAAAATAAAAAATGACATACCAAAACAACCACAGAAAACACAGAAAACACACACAAAAGACAAATTCACTTTTTTCAAAATAAAAACAAAAATTATTTCCCAGTAAAATGCTAGTAAAATACCCCCGGATGAACAAAGTTCGTGTCTAGACTTTTTATGGTTCTTTATTCTGCTGGATAACTAGAGCTTGCTAGGGGTATCCTTCCACTTTCCACCTTTTAACTCCCACCCACGACGACGGCATCACCATTTCTCAAACATTCAGTTAGTTGTCTCTGTTTGAATCCTTTGTACATAAGAATTTCAAACAGAAACCACATGCTGTGTTTTTGTGTAACTGGCAGTGTTTTTTGGCAAAAGGACGAACATTATAAAGTGGACAACAGAAAAGGGATGAGTTCAGCTCTTGCACTGCACATACAAAAACATGAAATCGAAAATCTTCTCCAGAGATCTGCAATTGAAACTTTGGCTATGCTCCAAAATCGTGTGATAACGAAACTCTTTTGCGCCATATCCAATCCAGCAGCAAGAAGTTGATTTAAATTTGGTGGCGGTAGAGTGTAGGAGAGAGATAGTGTAAGGTTTAGGGACAGGACGGGGCACAAAGACATGCGGGGGAGCATTAGGTATGTTGTGGTGTGCGGTTTTGGTTTGGTTTAAGGATTGAAGATTGGCTGAAAGAATAACTACTCAAATGGAATAAAGTTGAGCAGATTAGGAAGGATTAGTGATGTAGGGATTTAATTGTTGATCCTTTGAAAATATGTATTCCTAAGTATAACTTTTAATGAAATGAACTATCATCATACCTTCAGCGAAAAATAAGGCTTTGTTTGTAGGTGGTGAAAGGTAGTCTTTGGAGATTGAAATTTTAAATGAAGGTACGTAAAGGTGCACCTTTTTGGGAATTAGGATTTGAATAGAGTATGTTTTGAGTACCTTTTTTAAGATAACTATGTTCAACTGATAATTTATTTAAACAAAAACAATTACAAATTTAGGAAAATCTTTAAAAAAAATCTGTAAAGAAACATCAAAACGGGTTAAGATTTACTAAGAAAAACGATTTAATATTGTTGGTTCTTAATCATTATTATTCCTTTTAATATTTTTTCTTCAACAATATTAAAAGTTTTCCTCGAAAGTTATTGTAATCGGTCCGATGTTTCAAATTTAAAATTTTGACATTTTTCGAAATGACTAGACTCTATATTAAAAGTTTTAAAGAAATGCAGAAACGGTTTTCTATGCTAATAAATATTTACATACGTCTATAGCAATTTTAAAGAAGAGGGATGCGACCCACACTGATAACTTCCCATTCGTGGTCGTTTGTTGATATTTCCAAAAGTTCCACAACAACAGTTTGTGCAGGCTATTAAATGTTCGAAGCTTTTCCTCATTCTTAAGATACTTGATTCGAAAACCATTTTTATCAGTATTCAGCAGTTTTTTGTTTTCTAAAAAATTTGTCTACTGGATTTTTATAAAAACATACCTAAAAGTTAATACAAATATTTTTTTTATATAATAAAATAAGTTTTATTTCAATATCTGGAATGTTTCAATTCCGAGATGTTCTAGTAGAAAACCAATTGCTACAAGTTTTTTAAAAGCTTTTTATCCTTTATTAAAACAATGCCGATTGGATTTTCCTAAGAAGTAAGGCATACATACCATTTTCTGTTCGCAAAATATTCGAGGTGATAAATATTTTTTCAGTTTTTTTGATTTATAGAGAAAACGTTTGTTGATTTTTGTCAAAATCATACCAATTATCTATCTCGTTGCAATTTATAATATACAATTCATTTGAAGTCACTAGCTTTTGTTTGATATATTTTTGTGCTCAACCAAATTTTTCAAATGCCACACAACTCGAGCGAATATGGCTTTATTGCAAGAGAAATTTCCTGGCCACGTAATTTCTCTTCGTGACGATATCAACTGGCCACCAAGATCATGCGATTTGACAAAGCTGTTGTTGTGGGACTATGCGAAAGACGGTGTTTATGCAGATACATCTTTAACTCCAGAGCACTTAAAAACCAACATTCGTCAAGTTATGGCTGAGATACCGCCTAATATGTGTCAAAAAGTGGTCGAAAATTACTTCAAAAGAATCGATGCTTGCAACATTTTGAGTGGTGGTCATTCAAATAATGAAGTGTTGCACACATAATGTCAAAGTTCAATCTTTATAATAAAAAAGAAATATCATGAAAAAAAAGTTATATGTGTTTTATTAACGAAGCCGAAATATGAACAACCCTGTATATTTTGACGATACTTTTTTATAAATCAAATATTGTACATATTAACAAAATAGGATTTTATCTCCAAAATAATTTTATGTAACGAAGAATAAGGTTTTTGACATCTGGTAAAATCTTAATAAAAATTTAATTGACAGTTTTTTTTACAAAAAATAAAAACCTTATAAACAAAAAATTACTAAAAGTTGATAAAAATTGATTTTTGACTTAAAAATCTTTTTGAATTCCCATTAGTCTGATTTGTCAAATTGAAAATTTTGACATTTCTCGACGTTTCAAGGTCCCTAGAGTCGAAATAAAAGATTTTTAGAAAGATGTCTGTGAGTGCGTGTGTACGTAAGTTCGTACGTCCGTACTTTTGTACGTCTGTACGTCCGTTCGTTCGCGACGTTTTTTTGTCGTCCGTATATTTTTGGAAAAATTCCAATCAACGGTTTTTTATAAATCAGAAAAACTAAAAAAAAAATAATTGTCACCTCGAAAATTTTACGAATAAAAAATGATGTTATCTCCAAAACAATTTTGTGCAACGAAGAATAACGTTTTTGACATCTGGTAAAATTTTGAGAAAAATCGAATTGACAGTTTTTTTATAAAAAATAAAAACCTAAAAAAAACATAACTCAAAGTTGGTAAAAATTAATTTTCGACTCAAATATCTTTTTAAAAATTTAAGATATAGGCTTCAAATTAATTTTATTTTATAAAAAATATTGATTTCAACATTCAGAAATTTTTTTATAAAAATCTAATCGTTTGTTTTTTCATACAAAATTAAAATCTACAAAAAATAGTAAGCAAAATTGGTAAAAATTGATGTACGGTTCTCGATATCTCTCAAATTAATTTCATTCATCCAATTTGCATTTGTTTATATAAGAAACAAAAACAATTCTATTAAAATTGGTAAAAACTAGTTTTTGTCTAAAAATCTCGTTCACAAAAATAGAATCTGCAATCAAACTATTTCATCAAATGCAAAATATTGTTGGTAATTTTTAAATCTTTTAGAATAATTCAAATGACAACTTTTTTAACAAAACACGAAAACCTACAAACTTTTAAGCAAGACAAATTGACAGACGGGATGGGAAGTTATCAGTGTGGGTTAAATGTCCTTTTTGCATCGTCTGCATCTGAAAAAATAAATTACTTTGAAGTCAATATCTCTATTATTTACTTTTTCATAAAACAAAAAGTATTTAAAACGATTCACTGAGTAAACTTAAAAAAATGAAAGGTCGATTGGGAGTACCCTTCTGGAGCAATACAAAAATATAGTTTCTATATTGAAAGCAGCCAAAATAAGAAACAAAATTTGATGATAAAATTTATCGATGCGTTTTTAAGAAATTTCGAATTTTTCATTTTGACAAAAAATTTGGTTTTAAAAAATTAAAAAAAAATATCTAACGTTAATCAACTGTAAGCCCTAATTTCCAAATTCGAACTCTATTGACCAGTGGTTTAAAATATAGGGGCGAGGACAGACGGCCGGAATCGGTGGATCCACTTTTTACGTCTTACATTCAAATACTACCAACAAAAATTGTTAAAAATTAATATTTGAACCAAAGACCTTTAAACAAAATATGAAGACGTTTACTTTAAACTGATTTCATTTTATAAAATCTTATAAAGGACATTGTTTTCAATAATTTTAAACATTTTTAGAAACATCGCAAAATTGTTAAATTTTATTCTCGCCTAGAATATCTTGAGAAAAATACACGTATTGACCAAACTTCAAGAAATCTGTGGTCATTTTTTTCACAAAAAAACTAATGGCACTCTAAATTAGTTTGACGTACCGAATATCTTGACAACAAAACAGCTTAAACTTTAAGAAAGTATAAATTGCCTACTTTTTGGAGTTATTTAATAATAATTTGATTTATTTGTATATTATTTATTTTAAAGGGCATCAATGTGGGTCGCATTACATCCTATTCGGTTATTTTCTCTTTGAAGTCATTTCTCAGAATCTATATAGGGTTAGGACATTGGGTTGAAAAAAGGATAATTATTATATGCCTACGGACTATACATTTTTTTACTGGAACGTAATAAAAAGAGTGTTGTTTTTGTTTACATTATAAAATATATGTTCACTGTTACATTAAAGGTGTGGCATAAGGTTATAGGAATGTATGTTCTTAAGCTTTATATCTACTAAAAAAGTGTAAGGACACACAAAAACACACAAAAACGAGTATCTTAATACATTACCTTAATAAATTATGTCCTCAACGAAATCACTCATCTCTACTTTTTTGTATTGTTTGCCAATATACCAAACCATCAATTTTTAGATAGAAGTCACTAGCAGATATTTTTTATTTTTGGTTTTTCTCTGCCAACATAATAAATCTTCTGACATACATACCTACAGATATCTAGCTATTTATATGCTCTGGATTTTTGGATGTTGGTATCCATATCCATAAATAAAAATAAAAAAAAACTTTAACCTGTCAATGCAGCTATCAACGTATCGCTTGAAGTGACCTAGATTTTAATTAAAACCTCAAACTTTATCGTTATTGTCTTTTCGAGGGAGAAAATCGAAAAAAAAAATTAAATAAATACAATAAAATTTTTCATAACTAGGTAACATACATAAATCAAAATAATTTTTTAGGTACACATACGAACGAGGGTATGTAGTTTGTTGTCTGCAAATAAATATATAAAATTCCCAAATCAATGTATTATTGTAAAATGTCTGTTAATTGAATCTAAGTAAATATATTGAGGTACCTACAAAGAAAAAGGTGGTTTTTGATAATTTTAATATAATAATTTTAACTTGCCATTGAAAGTTATTACAACTGTTCCGATTTGTCGAATTGGAAATTTAAACATTTCTGCATATTTAAAGATCCCTGAAATATCGTTTTTAAGAAAATAACATTAAGATGTGAGTATTTGAATTGATTGGATTTTAGTACTAAACAGTAGTATATTATTTCAATAAAATAAATATAAATTAAACTAGCGGCCCGTCCCGGCTTTGCACGGGTAGACATAAAAAGGTACAGATATTTAAGTTATAAGCATGCTAATTAAAACGACAATGAATCACTTAATTAGAAAACATTTTTTTTGTCCTATCATTGATACTCTTCACAGCGTATGTGATGAAAGACATTTTATGGCTAATTTTTGTACACCTTCGGTTGGTTTTAATAGCAATTTCTAAAGATTTCCATAGGAATCTAGTACTAAATATAGCCTATGTTACTCAGTGATAATGTATAGCTTTCTAATGAAAAAAGAATTATTAAATTCGGTCCATTACTTTTTGAGTTAATTCGTTACATACAAAAATACAAATCTTTCCTCTTTATAATATTAGTGTATATAACATCTTAAACAATGCGTCTATGTTCATTATTACCATCGAACGTAAATTAATTAAAAAAACATTGTCCAGCGGACAAAATTGTGAATCTAAACCATTCTCAGATCCCCTTGAACACACACAAAAAATTTCATCAAAATCGGTCCAGTCGTTTAAGAGAAGTTCAGTGACATACACACTCACAGAAGAATTATATATTAAGATAAAACATTTTTTAATTTACTTGTAACAGTGCATGGTGTTTAAAATTTAATTGAAATAGAAAAGTTTTAACTTATTTTAAAGTTTTATAAAGTTTCGAATATTTGTAAGGTTTGTAGGAAGTTTGTTCATAATTGATGGTATCGTATAGTTAATTTGTCGTTTTCCATATTTGTTTTACATCAGTGTTTCAAGCAGACCTTGGATTCGTCTTCTAGTGTTTACACTATCTGAAATAGGTTGCTGGAATCTTAAATCGTATTCAAGAAGAATTGTCATTCTAAATAGACTTAGATTACATTAGATTAGGTTAATATTATTTAAACATACATTTTAACAATTATTTGGTTAATACAATCAATAAGAGGCATGGCATTGCCGTCTGCCTGATTGACTACTAAAATTATATGTTTGTATAGATTTAGAAGGGCAGTTTAAGATTAAAACCATTCATTAAAAATATTATGTGTAGTAGTTATGACCACTGTTAAACATATCTACTTTATACAAATATACTTTACTGTAATATATAAATTGAGTTGCCAGTTTGAAACATGTATATTAAAATATAAAATGAAAATATCATTCGCTTGGAATCAATAAATCGAATAAGTTCGAAATATTTAATGTGTTTTATTTAAAGAAAAACCATTAAAAATTCAGAAGTGGGATATGGCATCCATTGGAAATAATCACACCATTGCTCAATTAAAATATTGGCTCAATTCATTGGGAGAGAAAACAACAGGAAATAAGATTGAATTGATTTCTCGACTTCAATCTTTTCCTTTGGAAATACGAGGGGAATATCCTACCAAACAATTTAAGAATCCAGTTGAAGATCGTGATGACGATGAAGAAGAAAATGAAGACGTTTTTTCTGACTCTCAAGAAGGACCAGAAAATGCAGAAACTGAAAAACAACCTGAAGAGACAGACTTTATGAAAAGAGAATTGGAAATCTTACGTAAGGAAAAACTGTTGTTGGGAAGAGAAAATGAGTTACTCAAAAAAGAAATGGAGCTATTGCGGAGAGAAAATTCAAGAACTAGACCAAATGAAAATAATTTTATTCTTGACTCAAGGCGGCCCAAGATTAATTTTTCGGAAATAAAAGAGCTTTTATCCGAATTCAGTGGAAATGGTGAAAATTTTCAACTGTGGGAATCTCAACTAAGAAGTCTTAAAAATTCTTATGAACTAGATGACAACAATTTGAGGGCTCTGATTTCATCAAAACTCAAAGGAAAAGCATTAAAATGGCTTCATTCGAAACCGGATGTGATGACTATAACCGTAGATGAGCTCCTCAATGGTCTTGGAGCAATGTTTCAAAACAGATCCAATCTATTGACACAAGACGACAATTTGAAGCAAGAAAATGGCTAACTACTGAAAGTTTCCAAGAATATTATTACGAAAAAGTTATTCTTGCCAACAAGATTTCAATTGAAGATAACGAATTGATTGAATATATTTTGGAAGGAATACCAAATTATTCTCTTCAATCCCAAGCTAGAATGCATCGATTTGAAGACAGAAACGAATTACTTAAAGCTTTTCAAGATTTAAGACTTCCAAAAGCAATGAACATCAACAAAGGATACCACAACGAAGGTCCAACAACAAGTAGACAAATAAGATGCTTCAAGTGCAACTCGATTGGCCATATGGCAAGTGAATGCCGAAAATCAAGACATGAAGGCAGATGTTGCAGCCAATGTGGAGAAGCAGGACACTATGCAGAAACTTGTCCAAAAAGGTATTCCCGTCAAGTGCACAATGTAAACCAAGAAGATGAAGATGATTATGTAAAGTATCTCAATTTTATTTTTCTTAAATCAAATTTTAGTTATAACACTTCGTTAAAAACATTAATAGATACTGGCAGCCCAATTAGCTTAGTTCGTCAACAATTTATACCCTTTATCCTAAATTCAAAATTAAATGTACGCAATAATTACACTGGGATTAATAAAAGCTCACTTTCAATTAACGGTTTTGTTAGGAGTAAGATTTCGTTTGAAAATAAAATTATTGAAATTGATTTGCATGTCGTTTCTGATGAAACAATGGATTTTTCAGTTATTTTAGGAAGAGATTTCATAAAAAATGCAAATTTAAAAGTAATTATAAATGAATCTAAAAACGATAAAAGTTGTTCTTTTGAAAATACGTGTTCTAATTTAATGCAAATTGACATAAGCGAGATTAATAATAAAAATTATACATTATGTAAACGACTATTTTGATAAAAATAAAAACATAGATGTTACTTTAAAAATTAGATTTCAAAACCTATTTAACGAATTTTATGTAAACTGTAAGCGTCCCGAAGAGCCTAAAATTAAATGTAAAATGACCCTAACGTTAACAAATGAAAAACCGTTTTCTTGTAAGCCAAGACGGTTATCTTTTCATGAAAAAGAAAATGTACAAGTTTTGATTGATGATCTTTTGAGTAAGGGTATAATTCGCAAGAGTAAATCAGAATATTCACCACCAATTGTCCTAGTTCGAAAAAAAAGGGAGATCTTCGATTTTGCGTAGATTATAGAATCCTTAACAAAAATACTTTCAAAGACAATCAACCATTGCCGTTGATAGAAGATTTATTAGATGGCCTTGCTAATAAACAGTATTTTTCATTACTTGACCTGAAAAGTGCATTCTATCATATTCAGATGAGTGAAGAATCGATAAAATACACTTCTTTTGTGACTTGGTTAGGTCAATATGAATTTTTAAAAATGCCATTTGGCTTAAAAAACGCTCCCGGAGTATTTCAACGGTACGTTAACGAAGTTTTTGAAGACCTCATAAGAGCTGGTAAGCTTAGAATATACATTGATGATATCCTCATAGCAACAAAAACTATACATGAACACTTAGAAATTTTAAAGGAAGAGTTTCAAAGGTTAGTAGAAAACAACCTTGAAATAAGATTAGATAAATGTAGATTTTTAGAATCCGAAATAGAATATTTAGGTTATATAATTTCTAAAAATGGTATTCGTCCAAATTCTAAAGGCATTGAATCCATTTCAAAATTTCCAGTTCCTCAAAATTCTAAGGCTGTACATAGTTTCTTAGGTTTATGTTCTTATTTTCGAAGATTCATTGAAGGATTCTCAATTGAAGCTCAACCGTTATATAACCTAATAAGAAAAAATGTAAAGTTTTCTTTTGGCGAAAAAGAACTTGCTTGTTTAGAAAAGTTAAAACAAAAATTGATTAATGCACCAATTTTAGCAATATACGATCCACATGATGACACAGAACTTCATTGTGACTCAAGTTCATTAGGATTTGGTGCAATACTTCTTCAAAAGAAAGTGGATGGAAAAATTCATCCCGTGTTTTATTTTTCCAAACGAACAACGGACCAAGAAATGAAATACCACAGCTTTGAGCTTGAAACTTTGGCAATAATTTACGCTTTGCAAAGATTCAGGATGTACTTACACGGAATAAAATTCAAAATTGTTACTGATTGTAATTCGTTGACGCTTACTCTAAATAAAAAAGAAATAAATCCCAGAATAGCCAGGTGGGCTCTTGAACTTCAAAATTATGATTACACTTTAGAACATCGAGCAGGGTCAAAAATGCAGCATGTAGATGCACTTAGTAGAATATCAAGTGTTTTAGTCTTAGAAGAAAACACTTTTGAACAAAATTTGTCAATTTGCCAGAACAGAGACAGTGTTATTAACAATATTAGAAAACGTTTAGAGAAACAAAATGAAAAATTATATGAAATGTGTAATGGACTAGTATATAGAAAAGTTGGAAATGATATTAGATTTTATGTACCAAGGGAAATGGAAAGGAATGTTTTACGAATATATCACGACGATATGGGTCATTTAGGACGTGATAAAGTTTTGAATGCCTTACAAAAAGTTTATTGGTTTCCTAACATGAAAGACAAAATTAAAAGTTATATTTCAAATTGCTTAAAATGTATTTCTTTTTCACCAAAATTCGGAAAACACGAAGGATTTCTTCATAATATTCCCAAAGGCAAAATTCCTTTTCAAACAATTCACATCGATCATTTCGGCCCAATTACACTTAAAAATTCAAAAAAGAAGTTTGTGTTTTTATTAATAGATTCATTTTCCAAATTTGTTAAACTATACGCAGTTCGTACCACTAAAACAAAAGAAGTTATACATTGCTTAAAACAATTTTTTAACAACTATAGTCGTCCAAATTTCTTAGTTTCTGATAGAGGAAGTGCATTTACTTCCAAGGATTTCGAAACATTTTTGAGAGAAAATAATATTAAACAAATCAAAATTGCAACGGGCTCACCACAAGCAAATGGACAAATTAAAGGGTCAATAGAAGCTTAGGACCAATGATAGCAAAACTTACTTGCGGTGGCGCACAGTTTAGTTTAGATAAGGTCCTGGTAGAGATTGAATTTGCACTTAATAACACAATTCACCGTAGTACAGCCACAACACCAAGCCAACTTCTTTTTGGGATTGATCAGAAAGGAATTATTATCGATATTTTAAAAGAAAGTCTTGAAGAATATGCTTCAAAGGAACCTGAAAGGAATTTGGATGTTTTAAGATCTAAGGCTGCTAATCGAATCTTAAAATCTCAAAACTATAATAAACAAGTAAAAGATCGTGGGCGAATTATTAGAGAATATAAAGAGGGTGACTATGTCGTAGTCAAAAATTTCATAAGCCAAACAGGAGTTTGTAAAAAAATGTCTCCAAAATTTAAAGGTCCATTTAAAGTTATACGTGTTTTGTCAAATGATAGATATTTATTAAGAGATGTAGATGGTTTCCAATTGAGTCAGATCCCATATGAAGGGGTATGGGAAGCAGCGAATATAAAACCGTGGCTACAAGAACAAACATAAATAAAAAAATAAGAAATATATATATATGTATTATGTATATACAAATATCATAAAATTATTAAGTAATTTATTAAAAGCGTAATCGGGACGATTACGGGTCAGGTCAGGATAGCTGAGCTGTAGTAGTTATGACCACTGTTTAACATATCTACTTTATACAAATATATTTTACTGTAATATATAAATTGAGTTGCCAGTTTGAAACATGTATATTAAAATATAAAATGAAAATATCATTCGCTTGGAATCAATAAATCGAATAAGTTTGAAATATTTAATGTGTTTTATTTAAAGAAAAACCATTAAATATGTCTATATATAAGTGCTGACTAGGATAAGTCTTCTTATTTCTTTCAATATCGCACTTCGTCCAACAAAATTAAAAACAGCCTCGCGCTCGTTCAAGTTGCACAGGTTACATAAAATCGGTAAGTCATCTCGCATTTAGTTCAGATTATGGAGTTTTCCTCTTGGACGAAATTTGTTCGATAGTAAATTTTGTCGTTAAAGTAGTTTTTTGCCTGAAGATCGTAGTCTAAAATTAGGTGGCGCAACAGTCCGTAGAGAACCAGGGCCTAGTGACTTACAACTCTCAACCATTCCTGTGTGCGAGTACTGTTGTCAGGGATGGAGGGGACCTACAGTTTAATGCCGAATCCGAACGGCTAATTTGAGAAAGCACTTTTTCATGACAAGCATTACTCTTGGAGAATTTGTCAATTCCTCGCAAGAGGCAGTACCCGTTTTTTTTTTAAATTAAGGTGGCACAGGCAGGGATCGAACCCAAGACCTCTCGCATGACAGTCCAACGCACTTACCATCATGCCACGGGTACCACAATCGTAGTCTAGTTTACTGTAAATCATACGGTGCAGTGAACTTTTGGCTTGCTTCGTGTATTGGTGGCAATGTAAAGTTGGTTTCCATGAGGTAAGGTTACTATAGTTCAGGTCAAAATACACCTGCTCGGCTAGTTCTATCCAGTCTTTAAACCACCCACTTCGGGATTGCCTTGGTTGAAGAACTACTTTCTTTGGAAAACTATAAATTGGCGTATCGAGAGCTTTGAGCATGTAATCGACTTGCAGGCCATAAACCTGTTTCCAACATGATCATGTAGTTTGGCGTAGGTACTCGAAGGAAGGTGGAAAATCCGTTTAATGTAAAATCTGAGCACTGTTTCCACTTGTTCATATTCCTGACCTCCCCACGCTTGCGCCGCATAAAACATAACTGATTCCGATACAGCTTCCAAGACCCTGAATTTACTGGTATGCGTGATTTCCTTATTATTAAAGCATTGATTCCATGCTACATCTATAGCTGCTTTCGCCTTAACAAGTATGTCAGTGAGATATTTTTCCATGCTCAAGTTCTTAGTAAAGTAGACTCCTAGGTATTTGTATTCTTTCACCAACTGTACTTTTTCGCCATTATAGTGCCATCCTTAAAAACTATCACTTTGAATTTATTTAAATTTACTACTTGGTTCCACCTTTTACAATATAATTATAGCTGAAGAGACTTCGGTGTATACGCGAGCAGGACAATGTCGTCAGCAAAAAGAAGAGCTAAATATATTTTCAACATTCAAGAACTTCAAATGTAGATGGTTTTTATTAATAATTTTTGCAATTCTCCTTTGTAGATTAACAAATTGTTACTCGATTGATTTAAATAATTTAATGGCATCACATTTTCTTGAAGTTGAACATTCAGGATTTTAAAAGAAAATTTTAGTTGACTTCTTTTGTTTGTTTGTTGCAAGAATGTGCATAATTTTCGTTTTGATTGCGTTGATAATTAATTCAAAATCGTGGCACTCTCGAGTGATTTTATCAAACTCCTATTGCATTGTAGAAATCGAGGTTTCAAGATAAATTATGCCTAACAACAATAGCTATACCGTCTGAATATGCAAAAGCTGAGCTTCTTTTAAAACCCCGTAGAAGTGCATCCATAAAATGTATAAAAAGAACCGTTCACAGTTTTGACCATTGTAGTACACCATGTGTGCAGGTTCTTTCCTTACTGCATGAACTTTTAACTTTGACTTTAAATGATCTTCCCTTAAGATAAGTCTCCATCAATTTCAAAAGAGTTTTCCTAATATTAAATCTTGAAATGACATCCAAAAGTTTATCTTGACTCAACGTGTCAAATGCCTTGCTGAAGTCCACGAACATGACCAATATGTGATAGTTTTTATTGAGACTCGTGTTAACAGCATTACAGAATTCGATAAGTTTGTTTAGTCGTCTTTCAACAATTTTTTCAAGGCATTTTTCAACAGCGGACAAGATTGAAATTCTCTAACCTCACGCATCCCGAAAAAAAATGTTCAACGCTATATGCAAGTCGTCAATAATCATGAACTTCGTTGTTATCAAAAAGTATAAAAAAGTTCAACATATTTTTTTTTTTATTTCCTGTCTTTTAAAAAAAATCCTTTTTAATTAAAATATTCATACACCTGATCACAAGAACTGGGTCACTAAAATTCTATGAGCTTGGAGTTTGTGAAGAAAAACTTTTGGTACATAAGCTACCACAAAAATTAAATATTTTAACTTTTAGTTTTTATCTGTCTAAACTCTTCGATTCGATTTGCATTGGGTAAAAAGTCTGATAAAACTATATACAAACATAAATATTTGTTTGTCACTAATAAAAAATTAAAAAAACGAACAGATAACCTACTTTTTGCATTCAAAGGTTGGCAAATTTTTTGGTTTACTAAATGGAAAGTTATATGTAGATTTTTAAAATAAGACTCTCTCAATTCTGTCAAACTATTCGTTTGTTTGAGTAGAAAAATATTTTTCAATACTTCATTATTTTTGAGAGCACAAACTTTTTTTGTGACTTTTAGCTTTTTCACTTGACATACTTAATATGACCACTGAATTTAAAAGCAAAGAATATTCCACCAACAAATGTCTAGGCTTAAAACTTTTCTGTGGGTAGAAAACTTTATATTTCATGTATCAATACAGTTCCAAACAAAAGTATACCATTACTGCTTCATTTTAATGGAATGAGATATTTTTAAATTTAAGTTGTTACGACAATAAAACTAGAAAATCTCTATTTTTTTTCAAATTTTACTATCTTTGTAATTTTACCCTCAACTACCTCACCAAATTTTAGTTTACTAAATGTACTTTCGCTATTTGTAAGTAACTCTCTGATTTTATAAACAAAATACGTATTAATATGATAAAAACAAACCCTTACATCTACAGACTTCAGAAACAATTTAAACTCAAGTTATTAGTCATACAGTCACTGAACATTGCGATTGATAATATTTGTTTCAAGGATAAATTCAACAATAAGATCGTTAAATAAGGGTTTCTTCAAAACGTTGTGAAGATTTGTTCCACGGTGAGATAAACCATCGGATCGCTAGTGGATCTATTGTTTCAAAAGCCGTACTGCCGGTCATTAAGAAGCCTTCGGTCTTGGAGATATTTGTTGAGCTGATTTTTAATCAGCGTTTCCATGATCTTGGAAAGAAGTGACGTAAATCAAAGAAGATGGATGAAAAAGCTTATGCAGCGGTTTTGGCAGCGTTAAAGAACACTTCTTTAGAAAAATCACTATTATTTGACTGAAGAGTGAATATGGCGGTAGAGTAGCAATGAAAAATAGAAAAGGTCACATACAAAGAATTCCAATTTGAAAAGCTTAGAAGAAACGGGCAAATGTTTAATGTGGAATGTTTAGAGAAGTAATTTCGATTGAGAAAAGAAAATATAGTGAAAACATTGAAAATGCAAAGGAAGTTCCAGAAGGAAAATGTAGATTATCGAAGAGGGGAAGTAGTTGGCAGTACATAAAAAAATAGGTATAGGTAGTGCCTTTTTTTCTAACTTCATTTAGTGTCCTTGTAGGAAAAATTGAGTTTTAAAGATTTAAAAAATAAAACGCACGACTGGGGTACACGAACTGGCTCATGTATCCCAAGAGTGCATTTTAAGATTTAAAAATGTACCTGCAAGAAAAAATTGTTTTCAAAAATTTAAATACCATTTGATTTCTTAAAAAAAAAATGTAACCGTTACATATTTTTTTTAAAATTAATTCTTTATATTTACATTTTTTCAAATTGATTTTAAAAATATTTTTACTATGAAGTTATTGATAGCATATTAATACGTTTTACGTTGCAATTTTGAAAAAAAATCTTGAGCCATTTTCGAGATATCGAATTTCGAAAAAAATATATTTAATATTTTAAAATCAACAATAAAAACAATGACATTTTTGATCATCATATATAATTGAGACAATATAAAAAATTATTGGAATCGGTTTATTAGTTCTTGAGAAAACTTAAAAATAACTGTTCAAAAATATTTTTTTTTATTGAAAGAAGCCAAATTAAGAAAAAAAATTTAAAGACAATTTAAAAAAAATTCAAATTTTCGATTTTGACCAAGAAATGTGTATGAAGACTACTGTTATTTTTAGTTTAAAAAAAAAAAAGAAAAACTCCTAACACAAATCGGTTTAAAACTTGAATTTCCAAATCTGAATTCAATCGACCCAATGGCATGGGCTGTGGGGGCTAGGACAGACCAACGGAAACGGGAGACCCTATTTTTTCAACTTCTCTATACCATCGTTATGTCCTATTTAATTAAAATCTCGAGTTGGAAATTTTTTACGAATGCAAAATTTGCCTTACAGTTCCACCATTAGTTCACATTTCAGGTCCTTGCGTAATCAAAAATTATTGTTATCAATTTTCAATCAATCGACCAAAATAATTTTATGGACGAAAATCAATTATTGAAACCCAACCCTTCGAAATCGATATAAAAACTGTTGGTCCCCTCCATCCCTAAAATGACTTGCACACGGGAATGGTTAAGAGTTGTAACTCAATAAGCTTTAGCTCTCTATGGACTGTTGCACCACCTAATAGCACTTTCAAATGTTTCTTTTGCCTGATATTTGTCAGCCATATAAAATCATAAATCATAAGTTTTTGTCTCGTTTTCGCTCGGGTTTATTTGGTCGTTATGTTCGTTGGAATATCAATATAATTAAATATTGTTTCTATTGTTCGGTTTTCGTTTTTGGGTTGCAAAAAAAAGTTCACCAATATTTGATGAACAAAATTGTATACTTTTTTCTCGATTTTCAAAAATATATTAATTTTTTTTTGAAATTCGATATCTCAAAAACGGGTAAATATTTTTAACAAAATTCAAAGATAAAAAGAACGTATATTTATAAGCACAAACCAACAGAATGCCAAAAATATTACAAAAGAAAATTTTATATTTTATTTAAAAAAAATATTTTCAACATAATATAAATTAAGGTTCTCTTGAGAAATTAAATTGTATTTAAATTTTTGAAGACTTATATTTATACGGTTTTAAATCTTAGGCTCTATTTTAAAAAGACTCTTTGGATACATGATCAAGATCGTACGAACTAGATACGATACATATAAGTTTTTTTCAGAGAATATGTTACAAAGTATAATATTTATTTAATATGCATAAAAACAACTCGTTCGATTAAAAAATGTGGCTAACAAATTAAAAAAAGGGACATTTTTAACTTTCCATAGAAAATTATTATTATCATACCGACTTTTCGAATTGAAAATTTTGACAATTCTCAACGTTTCAAGGTACATAGCATCTAAAACTATAATTTTTAGAGAATTGTCTGTGTGTGCGTGTGTACGTACGTTTGGGATACCATTTTTCGTCGTCCATATGCCATATCCCAAGGCCCAGTATAGAGATACCGACTTCTAATAAATTTTGTTATACGGATAATAACACAGAAAAATGAGTGGGTGTTTTTGTTTACTATAGAAATTAAAAAAAAAAGGAAAATTTTCGTTGATCCTAAATATCACACTAACCAATAACGCTAGCAACTTCAAATTAATTTTATATTATATAATGTGACGTGATTTAAAAATGTACCTGCAAAAAAAGTTTGTTTTCAAAAATTAAAATGCCTTTTGAATTCTCAAAAAAAAAAACCATAATTTTTCAAAATATTTGTAGTATGCAGTTATTTAGAACTTATTAATACACGTTATCATTTCAATTTCGTAAAAAAAAAGAGGCTGGGATGCGACCTACACTGACAACTTCCCATTCCGTCTGTCGATTTGTCTTGCTTAAAAGTTTGTCTATATGTATCAATTTTTACCAAATTTGCGTACTATTTTTTGTAGATTTTATTTTTTTATGAAAAAACGGACTGTTGGATTTTTATAAAAAAAATTACTGAATATCGAAAACAATATTTTCTGTGAAATAAAATAAGTTTGAAGCCAATATTTTTAATTTTTGAAAAGCTATTTGAGTCGAAAGTAAATTTTTACCAAGTTTTAGTATTGTTTTTTTTTTAGGTTTTTATTTTTTGTAAAAAAACTGTCAATTCGATTTTTCTCAAAATGTTATTGAATGTTGAAAACAATATTTTTTATAAGATAAAATTAGTTTGAAGCCAATGTCTTAAATTTTTGAGAAGATATTCACGTCGAAAAACAATTTTACCAACTATTATACATTCTTTTTTAGGTTTTTATTTTTTGTAAAAAACTGTCAATTCGATTTTTCTCAAAATTTGTCCTAATGTTGAAAACAATATTTCTTATAAGTTAAAATTAGTTTAAAGCCATTATCTCAAATTTTTGAAAAGATATTTGAGTCGAAAATCAATTTTTAACAACTTTTGTTAATTTTTTTTTTTGTTTTTAATTTTTTGTAAAAAAAACTGTCAATTCGATTTTTTCAAAATTTTACTGAATGTTGACAACAATACATTTTGAAAGATAAAAGTAGTTTAAAGCCAATATCTCAAAGTTTTGAAAAGATATTTGAGTCGAAAATCAATTTTTACCAATTTTTACAATTTTTTTTTGGGTTTTTATTTTTTGTAAAAAAAACTGCCAGTTCGATTTTTCTCAAAATTTGTCTGAATTTTGAAAACAATATTTGTTATAAGATAAAATTAGTTGAAAGCCAAAATCTCAAATTTTTTAAAAGATATTTAAGTCGAAAATCAATTTTTACCAACTTTTGTTAAATTTTTTGTAGGTTTTTATTTTTAGTAAAAAAAACTGTCAATTCGATTTTTCTCAACATTTTTCAAAATGTTGAAAACAATATTTCTTATAAGATAAAATAAGTTTTAAGCCTAAATCTCAAGTTTTTGAAAAGATATTTGAGTCGAAATTCAATTTTTACCAACTTTGAGTAATGTTTTGTTTAGGTTTTTATTTTTTATAAAAAAAACTGTCAATTCGATTGTACTCAAAATTTTATCAGATGTCAAAAACATTATTCTTCGTTGCAAAAAATTGTTTTGGAGATGAAATCATATTTTGGTCGTAAAATTTGCGAGGTGACAAATTTTATTTTTCAGTTTTTTTGATTTATAAAAATACCGTTAATTGGATTTTTTTCCAAAAGTATACTTGTTTTGTATTACGTTACAATATATAATATAAAATTTAATTCAAGTCTCTAGCGTCATTGGTTCATGAGATATTTGGGACTAACCAAAATGTTCACCTTTTTTTTAAACTGCTATGGTAAAAAAAACCGCCCACGCAATTTTATTGAGAGCCCTTTCTGCATCTTTCTGCCTTATTATCTGTATAACAAAATTTATTTGAAGTCGATATCTCTTCTGGTTCTTGAGCTATGGACGACGAAAAAAACGTCGCGAACGTACGTTCACACGCACGCACAGACATCTTTCTAAAAATCTTTTATTTCGACTCTAGGAACCTTGAAACGTCGAGAAATGTCAACATTTTCAATTTGACAAATCGGACCCATTACAATAACTTCCTATGGGACGTTAATAACGACCTCTTTTCTAGATATCGAATTTCGAAAACATGTTAAATATTAAAAAAAAGCCATATTAAGAAAAAATACAGAAAATTAAAAAGTAAAAAATCGGATCGTTTTTGAGAAAAGTCGAACTGTCGATTTTTTACCAACAAAATTGTATGTGGACTACTGTTATTTTTATTTTTAAAAAAATTAAAAAAAGCCTAACGCGAATCGACTCAAAACCTTAATTTCCAAATTTGAAGTAAATCGACCCAATAGTTTGGGCTTTAGGAGCCAGGACACACAGACGTATGGAATCAGAGGACCCACTTTTTTCGACTTCTCTACCATCGTAAAGTCATGTTTGATTAAAATCACAAGCTAAACATTTTTTACGATTGCAAAACTTGTCATATATGTACATACATTATGTATGTAGTTCCTACATGTCGTAAGTTAAAAAAATTTAATTGACAGTTTTCTTAACAAAAATAAAAATCTTCAAAAATACTACTGCAAACTGATTAAAATTGATTTTCGAATAAAGTATACAGTAATCCCCGCTTAGTTGCACCTCGCTTAATTGAACATCCCGCTTAATTGATCGAAAAAATTGGCTTCGAAAGTTTCCGGTATTAGTAGCAAAGCTTTTAAGACGGTTAATTGAACACCTCTTAATTGAATTACTCGCTTAATTGATCTTAAAAATATGCTGCAGAAAAACTAAATACATGAACATTTTTCGGATAATTAGACGGACAAAAAATGATTGTAATTGAAAAAACCAAAACGCCAAGGTGTTTTAAAAATAAGGTTGTACCTTTGCAATATTTCTCCAACAAAAAGTCATGGATGACCCAACATTTATGGGCCCAAATTTTATATAAATTTGACGAAGAAATGATAAAGCAGAACAGACAAATAATTCTTTTTGTCGACAATGCTGCCTGTCATAAAAAGTTGGACCATTTAAAAAATATAAACGTGAAGTTTGTACCCACAAATACAACGTCCATCATTCAGCCCCTTGAACAAGGCATTATTCATTGTTTCAAATCTTTCTATCAGCAAAATATAATAAGAAAACAAATTACAGCCATCGAACGCGGCAAGACTATCGAAGAATTTTCGAAGTCGATCACATCTTTGCAAGCAATACACAAAAGCAAACATTGTTTGTGGCTTATAACACCTTCTACTATAAGAAATTGTTATAGAAAGTTAATATTGGAAATATTTTACTACTAAACCTACATTTGCAAGTTCTTTTTTAAAGGCAGGCTTCATCCAAGAAGAAGAGCAACCGGAAAATGATCTTGTGGTCATAGATAACGGTCTTGAGGACAATGCAGATTTCAATGCTTATTTGGCATGTGATGACATAACATATCATGTTATGGCGAACTAATAGACGATGAAAGTAAGTTGAGACTGAAATGTTTATAGAGTAAATTTCTGGGATAAATATTTTATTTTTTAGTTAACCTTCTCGTGCAATTAGACGTTTTTCGCTTAATTAAACAGATATGTCAATTAAGCGGGGTTTCGCTAATTGAACCACCCGGATAATTGACCAAAAAATCTGACAAAATGGTCAGTGCAATTAAGCGGGGAATACTGTACCTACTTTCATTTTTACGTTCAGTATGAAAAGATTCGTTTATTATTATCATGTATGAGCATTTTATTTTTAATTCAAAAAAATCAGTAATAAATTATGGTATTGATTTAAAAATCAATTTTCAAAAATCCACCCATCTTCTATAGAAACAAAGAACAAAGACCAAAGTAAGACACAAAAGTTGAATACATTTTGCACCTTAATAAACCTTTATTATGTTTATAATAACTCAATCAACAACATCCTTAGCATCCACCGCCGTTGAACTCCCGCCTCACAAATAAAAACACGCAAAATATTATTTAAAAAAAATAAAATATCTCTAGTGAACTGCGAGACAGTTTTACGATCGGCAGGCACTTATTTCGAAATAAAATTATTTTCATCTCACGAATCAAATGAATAAAAATATAAATATAAATAAATACAAAATATATAAAAATAAAACAAAAACAAAAACAGCAACAAATTATTTTATTTTGCTACTCAACAAAAAAAAAGCTTTTTTTTTTGAAACACACTAAATCTGCAAATTCGATCTCGAGAAAATTAGCTAAGAAATTTCAGTCTTTCGCGATTTTTTCAGCTGATCGTTGATTTAGCGTGCGTTTGTGATCGATAAAACAAAAATACAAAAAACTACCGTTAAGTGTCTTTTTCTTTTGAAGAAACAAAGAAAATAAATAAAAATAAACTTCAAATCAAAAAGTCAAGGTACGAGTACATACAACTGTCAAAATGTCAAAGTGTCAAACTAAAAAATTGACTGTTAACATTGATTTTCTAAGTGAAATGGCTTCTTTAAAATGTTGTTGTTGCCTCAGGGGACCATAAAGTGTCTGCGCGATATTGACAGACATTCAGACGTCACTGAGTGTCGCTGTCACTATAGCCGTCACAATTCACCGTCACCTTGGTGGTATTTTTAATCCCCAAAACGACGATGAGTTGGTGTTTTTTGTCACATTGAATTCTAAAATAGTCTTAAAAGAGACAGAGAGAGAGAAACAGAGGAAAAATGCAATCATTTTTAAAAAATACCCAATATCTCTTGAAGAAGGTGTCTAGCAATATTTGGGGCACGGGCGGGAGCGGGCAATACACGGTTTTGGTATATGTCGCATGTGAGTGAATGACATTTCTGTTTTTGTGGGACAAACATATCCAATCCACAAAATTATTATTTTCCACGTCCGTTTCGGAAAACGCAAACAAATTAATCATGAAGACACCGTTTCCGAGAGTCCTTTTAAGAGGATTGAGTTCCTTATGGGCGATGGGCGTATAGAGCGGTCCGTCGGTCGGTGGGTGGGTTGGTTGGTCTATCTCTCGGATGAAGGTCGATAGTGGTTGTTGTCCTCTTTTTGGATCCGTTAATAATGTCCGCGTGGTTGGACAACCACAAGTGACCCAATTTTATTTCATTTTTGGATTTTGTCTCCGTATGGTAGATGTCGTTCGTCCTGCCGTTGTTGCCATATGTACTCATTCGCTGTCCTTTATTTCTTTTTATTGTTCCACGGTTCAGTTTCCATTTCCATTCAGTTTATCCATTGTGTGTGGTTCATGCTCAACCATATTAGATTGGGATTTATTGTCTTTATTTTTATTTGGTCGAACAAACGATTAAAAGAAGAGTTCCAGTTTTCTAACGAACGAAATGAACGTACGAACGAACGAAGGATTGGAGATTTAAGAGCATTGTTTTTCCGAGTTTATTGCTATTTTCCACAGAATTTCGTTTTTATCCTTACAAACAATCATACATATGTATGTATTGTATATGGGTATATGTATATGTATGATGATGTTTATAAGGGTGACTGAATTAAGTTTTTGTGTAATTAATGCACCTTAAAATGGGAATCGTGATTTATATTTTCAAATAAGGATAAGCAAAGCACGTTTATGTATCTGTTAATGTATATAGCAATTTAAAGCTGTATATTTTGAGAATTAAGCTGACATAATTTTGGAATAAATTTCTTTTAAATACATGTGGTTTAATTTTAATCTATTTATATTTTGGATATTTAAAAAAAAAAAACTCTTTAGAAAATTTATTTAAAAAAAACATTTTTATGGAGTGTTTTATTTTTGTATCACGCGCCCAAACTTTCACTGTTTTATCATGATAGAGCATTGGTTCTTTCATAAATTGATTTAAATTTGGTACACAATAATTAATATTTTAATTTAATTTTCTAGTCCTATTCTTCTTTGATCGTTGTATGTACCTATAATTCCCAGTGTCTATTAAAGCCTTAATGTGAAAAACCGATTTACTTGAAATTTGGTACATATCACTTTTGTGTGATTTTTTAGGTTATTAAATCGATAAATATAATCGGTTTACATAATGCAGGAAGTACCCGTGCGTTGGACTGTCATGCAAGAAGTCTTGGGTTCAAACAAACCCTGTGCTATTTAAATTTTTTTCCACGGGTACTGCCTATTGCCAGGAATGAAGAAATCCTTCAAAATTCGGCTTTAAACTGTAGGTCCTCTACATCCCTAACAACATTACTCACACGCAGGAATGGTTGAGAGTTGTAAGTCCCGAGGCCCTACTTCCCAACGGACTGTTGTGCCACCTAATTAATTAAGATATAATGAAAGCTTTCCGGGCCGGAATCTTAGTTTCCATTCACTCTACGTGACCCATCCATCTCAGTCGTTGAACTTTTATTCTTTTGGCTAAGTCCAAGGGCGGATCCAGACTTTTAATTAGAGGGGGTCACACACTTAACATATAGACAAGTTTTTACTCACCACTTAAAAATGTTCTTTAATGTTCTGTAAAGTAGGCTAACAAAATTTAAATACAATAATAGGTCCGTTCGCGTACCCTCCTAAAACAGTCCAATTTTACTAAAAAATACGAAATTTAACCAAATCCTGTTCGCGTACTCAAAAATTTCGTAGTTTTTCGTAAAAGAGAGCGCTCACGACAGAATAAAATATTTCCCCAACCTACGAATTTCAGGCAGCCCAAGAAATTTCTTTGGGCTGATTTGTGAAAATTTCAAATTCGATAGAAATTCAAATAAATTAAATAAATTGCTCGCTTTTGCTGTCAGTTATAAAATTTAAAAACAAATTTTCAAAGAACAGCAACAAGACAGTAATACTGTGTGAAAAATTTGTTGTTTTCCCGTTCGCTTACTTTTTTGTAGTTTTTTTTTTGGTGAGAGAATTTTACCTCCACTCTTTAAAATATTTCTTTTTACGAATTTTAGTGCAGAAAGTACGCGAACGGACCTAATGTGTATCGTAACCTTAAATTTACACATTTTAGGGGCTAAAGTGACAACTTTAGTTACTAAATTATTTTAGAACCCTGTTGTCCAGCAAGGTATAGTCACTATTAAATTTGGTCGACTCTCTACATGTGAAAGCATGCCAATATTCCAACAATAGTTTAGAGAGTTTTAATTGCTTTCACGCAGAAATATAAGAAATTGTTTTGAAACTTAGATTTTTTTTCCAAAAAGAATATAATCCTTTCTTGTTGCCATTTCTATTATTGCGAAAAACGCTACAAAAATTCAAAAACCCAGAAAATGAGAAAGAATCTGATATCAAGAATTTTCTGGCTTTTTTGACGTAGTTTTTTCGGACTCAATTTTGGGGAGTCTATTATTACTATCGCTATCATTCTGCTTACTCGTAGATTGGAGCTGATGCTAGAAAATATTTGTATCTTAAAGGAGTCAACAAAACTTAAAAATTGTAGAGAGAAAAATGTTTCGTTCTTGAATTTTAGGAATTAGGTGCATTCAAGCGCATAATTTCTCTGAATATGAAATAAAAACAAAGTAAGGTAATCAAATAAGTTAGGAAGAAACTTTTTTGTGGCAGTCACAAATTACACGTTTCAGAATCTCTTTTCACTTCAGTTCTTAAGAGATTCAAAGCTTATATATTAATAGATTTGAAACGTGCATTGTGTTTTTCAATTAAACATACGTTTTACAAAAGTGTCACTTTTGCTGTTTTTGGGACATTTATACTCTTGAAAATCGAGTTTAAATCTTAGTTCTAAAACATCTAAAGCAAAGTAGATTTCTTTAATTTTTTAAGATCTTAAAAGTTTTATTCAACAGAAAATCAATTTTGAAAAAAATATAATGCACTACCGGGTCTCAAGAACTTGATAATTTCTTCAAAAAAGTCTGTTTAAAAATATTTCCCATATTTTAAGATTTACAAATGTACCTTCAAAATAAGTTTCTCTCAAAAATTTAAATCCCATTTTATTTCTGAAAAAAAAACTAGATTAACTTAATTTTTTTTCGAAAACCTTTTTTTAAATTAATTTTTATATTTACAATTTTTATATTTTGTCTTTAAAATATTTTTGGTATGCAGTTATTTTGTGCTTATAAATATAAATTTTACATTTAAATTTCGTAAAAAAAATGTTCACCCCTTTCTGAGATATCAAGTTTTGTAAACTTGACCAACTTTTTTCGACTTTTCTACCATCGTATTGTCATGTTTGATCAAAAGCTCGAGTTCGAATTTTTGTATGAATGCAATACTTGCCATATATGTGGTTTATATATGTCGCAAGCTAAAGTCAATTCAATGTTCATTATTTATGTGCGTCGAAAAGAAAAGGATATAATATAAAATTGACGATCTCTTATTCAAGGTTTCTTCTTAAGAACCTGAATATTTGCTCTTTTTCTTAGAAACAAATTTTATGAAAATAATTTAAAGCATTACTAAAGTTTTTCCAAACTCTAAATTGCATGAAAGCAAAAATGTTAGTTGTTTTTGACAGAAAACCACTTTTTGGTGAATGTCGTTAAACTACTAAGAAATCTTTCATTATACAACTTAACTATATTAGCTTTACGGCTCATGTAACCCCCCTGGATCGCCCCTGTCCTCAGTTAAAAGTGGTACTTTTGACAACAAAGTTCTAGGAAGTAAAATACAAATTTTGTTTTCATATACAAAAAAATAAATAATTGAAAACATCAAGGGGCCATATCCATTAACTCAATACGATTAGTTTTGGATTAAAAGGGGATTCCCACGACAACCCCCCCCCCCCTTGCACCCACCGTTGGCTAAGTCTACGTCGCTGTATGTACAGTCCATACAGCTTGTCGTTCCATATTCTCCTCCATCACTCACCTTCTATGCATACGGGACCGTAGATCACGCGAATAACTTTTGTCTGGAAACGAACAAAGTTGGCTTTTATTCATTTTTGTCGTGCTTCATGCTTCTGCACCTTATAGCAGTACGGGGATGATAAGGGTCTTATATAGCGACACTTTGGTAGCTTGAGAGAAACCGCCCAAAGAAACAGCGGTTAGCAAAAGAAATTCTTCGTTTGATCTCAGCGCTGATGTTGCCTTTTGATATCATAGTGGATCCAAGTTAGACAAAGTCCTTAACTACCTCAAAGCTAAGTCTGTCGAGTAATTGGACAGATTTTTGAAAGATAGTACATCTAGTGGCGATGTAGGAATTCTTAACTATTCTTTTAAGGACTATTTTATAAAGTTGTTTCCAAACTATATGAAGCAGCGTGAATTCTCCATGGTCCTCCTGCACAAACAGACGAGTTCATCCCTCTTGATGTAGTTAATGTCATATGTGGCCTTGAAATAGATTTTCCTTGTCTAAAACCACACTGATAAGGACCTATCTGGTTGTTAACGGTGAGTTTTAGACATTTTCATAATACAACAGAGAAGATCTAGCATGCGATATTGAGGAGACTTATTTCTCTATAGATTGTACAATCTAGAGAGTCTCTGTCAAATGAGAATTATATTTGTACTATGTTTTAAAATATAGGGTTATAAGCGTGCGTCGAGTAGAATTGTACTACAAAGTTCGGTATGACCAAATACATTATCATATAGTTAAAATGCATAAGAAAAAAAATCTGTAACTCAAAATTTTGGTTGATCAAAATTCTATAAAAGTAGTTCTGATAATACAAAAACAGTGAGCTCAATTTTTCACTAACCATAGTCTTGCAAACCATTTTAAGACAAGTAAATTTATCAATTTTATTTAAATACAAATTTTTTGCATTAATTTTGTGTGATCCTTAATAGTTCTTTACTTCTTAGATGACTTTTTTTCATCAAATTTTTACAAAATCTATAGATACAGTATTATGACATACAGTAACATTTATTTAACGAACATGATTCTAAATTAACAGTGTTTTTTAATTAATAATTTAAGACTTACAGCATTAGAAATAATTCTTGCTGTTGATCGTTGAAAATATGAAAAAATTAGATACTATAAGTTAAAAAGTAAGGTTTAGGGCATTGCCACCCTAACCCTCTTTTTGTTAGTCTTTTTAATTAGTGTTTTTTTAATTTCCTAAAGGAAGTTTGAAAATAAAACTCATTTTGATTGGATTTTGATGCTGATGCCCTTATTATGAATGCCGAATATAGTGTCATACTCAAAGCGAATTTTTTTTTCAATAATTCATTTAGTGACGCGTATTTTCATACAGCGAAAGTTAAGTTCCTCTTATTTAACTTGTGGGTATTGCATCTTGTATTTTTCAAAAATTATTGCTTTAAGTTGAATGTTCAATGCTTCATTCGCTATTCTTTAATTAGGGATGTAATGTTTTGATAAATGTTTCTGTAATTTAAAAGAATTCGTTAACATTTTTACCAAACTGATGTTTGGAAATTACAATGGAAATGCAGTATTTGATTTTCGACTTTCGGACTGGGTAGGACTCTTTCCATCTTTTTGCTATTTGTATTTGTATTTATTTCTTGAATTTACTAAATGCAACAAGGTAATGAATCTTTTAGATGCATGAAAATTTACAGTTACCAGATTTACATGTTTGACGAATACTTAAAATATAAATTCTACACAAAAAATTAATTTTAATACATACATAAAGTTGAAATTAAAAAGAATGTGTAGAGTTAATTTAAAGAAGCTGAGAAAAACAAAGATACCCTTTCCCTTTAAAGACGAAAAAATAATTACAATATTTTATTACACAAATAACAACTTTGCAATAATTTCGTGCGCATGTTTTTAACCCTTCTGATTATAACTCTGACACGGATCCAATAGACTGCGATCTGAGTTTTAGAGATATGTTGATAAGTTGTGTTGCATACGTCATATTGATTTAGATCGGCACAATTCACGGCTAAATATACTCCGGTTTTTGCTTTTGCCACAAAATTACCCACTGCCCTAATATCAATTTGGGTCAAAATTTTTTAAAAATCGATCGGAGAGTTTGCGACAACTTACAAACAGTACCTTGCCAATGGCTAATTTGTCTGTTTGCTGCCATTTGTCAAAAAATTCATTTATAGGTTCGGTTCTCAGAGCTATAATTCTTGCTTAAATTAATTTGAATTTCTACTCAAGTTTTTTTTTTTTTAAACTAAGATTTCAAAAATTCAGAACAGCAACCTTAAAAAATTAAAAAATTACACACAAAAACCAAACAGGATAAAATACTCTAGCTATTCTTGTCATTGAAATAATTAATTATAGGGTAAAGTTTCAGATATAAGACGTTTCATTTTTGAAAATCCAACTTTATTTACGAGGTCAATAACTAAATTGATGTTATTTAAAAGTTATCAAATATAAAACCATTAGCTAATCGAACAACACCTAAAGGAATTTAAAAAGCATTATTCTCCATTAAATTTCAAACAGTAAATTAAATAACCTTAAATAAATAAAATATATTTATTTAGTTCCAATAACATAAACTAATTTAAATGCACAATGCGTGCACAACAACTTCAACAACCTCTAGGTACTCATTTGTCGATTATATTCGAATCGATTAATACCTTTCACACGCATTTGTTTGTTACTTAGTTTCACAGTTTAGTGCTTCCTTCCGGTTCATTATTCTTCGTTCTATATATAATGTACATACATATTCTTTAGAGTTTGTAAGAATATGCTTCCTTAGAAATCTCCTTCCCTTAAGCTTCAACTTAACATAGTGCAAAACTATCTTAGAAAGCAATGTTTGTTTTACTCCTCTAGAAAACGTACAATCGTTTTTATTAACTTTCTTGGAGCACGCAAGGCTCGTACAAACCGCATCTATATTCGATCGTCGCGTCGTCGTCGACATTGCTACCTTTAACGTTGTTCTTGTTCTACTCATCCGTCATTTCCGTCGCCTCCGTCAACTCCATCAACTCCGTCACCGTCGTCATCGTCAATTACCTCCAATTTGTGTGCTTTTGTGTAAATTTTTCGTTAAAATTAATTTTATGCGCAATCAGCAGACATTCAAATTGAATTTTCTTGTCGTCCTTTTCAAGGACATCTGTGAATATTCTATGAATATTTACACATGGTAACTGATGTGATAGTGAATACGTATAGAAAACCATGTCTAGGTATATAAAATTGCTTAACGACCAAATAAGGAACATTTCCATTGCAAATAATGATGTGGCATATATGAAAATGGCGGGCTCTGGCTCGTTGTCGAAAGGATTCTACAACCGTTATATAGGATACCCACATATTTACTTTGATATGCCACACAAAAACTAACTCATCCTTGTTGTTTGATTTCCAAGTGAATTTTTTCTGTGAAAGTTTTGCAGTGATGGGGAAAAACACATTTTCCACCTCGAAAGAAATCGTTCGTTGATTGTATTTTCATAATTGACTTGAAGAGGTTGGTTATGATGGTGGAAATGGGGGGTTTAGAATTAAAATAATTTGCTAACAATAGCAGGTGAATTTAATTTTATGGTCTTGCCATTGAAACTTGAATTTATACAGAATGCAATTTTGTATGGTAAGGTTGATTATTTAGGGGGTACCTAGGAGCTCTTACTTGTTTAAAGAGCCTTAATTTACACACTTTAGAGCAGCACTTCACACATTATCTTTTTGGATTTGGTTGACACTGCTGTGGAAACGAACGGAAATGGAGAAAGGATTATTTGCTTTAGGCGAAAATACTCAAGTTGCCCCTACACAATTTTGTACTCTTCAAACAATCATAAGTAGTTAGTTATTTGAACTCACAGTCAGGATATTGATTCATTTTTCTTAAATAGAGTGATTCATTATTCATTAATGACGTTAATCTCGCTATTGGAGGCTCTTCAATTTCAATCTAAGTCGTTATTATGTTGATTTGTTCCCACCTCCATTGCATCGATAGAGATCTCCTTCAAAAGGATATAAATAGATTTCCAATATGGTGTGAAGAAAAAAAAAAACAAATCTTTGAGATGAATGTAAACAAAAATGTCAAGTTGTCGTTCAAACACTTTTCACCTCTTCAAAGACGTATCTAATTAGCAATGAACTATACACAGTTACTTAATTGAACTTAAGTTTTCATCACATTTTAATATATGTATGAATAAATTAAATGAGAAAGTTCAGCACTCTGTGATTTAAGAAACCTATTTTAGAGTACTTTACACCCTCTTTTTTACACTTAGAGAAAATTCGTAGAGTAAATTTTACTACAGTTAAGTTGGGCTTTTAAATTTAAAAAATATGAATTTTATTTTGTAACTAGCAAACCCGGCAAACTCCGTTTCGCCACCAGATGCCTTCGTTTTTTGTAACATTTCGTTTGGGGATTAAAAGATGAAGAAAAAATATTTTTTTTTGTTTTATATTTGGAAAGGAAAAAATTTATTTTATTTCACAACAGTAATGAATTTATTTCGATTACAAAAATGAAGTGTAATTTAGTTGAACTTCTCTAAGTAAAAAATGAAAGTGAATCCAAAGTAAATACTGAATCGAAGCGTTATACTTGTCCTCAAATTATTCGTTTCATTGAAGTGCTCTTTGGTAAACCACATTTTTTGGTTTGACGTTAACACCAACAAAGCGGATGTTTTCCCAACTCGTAAACATGCAACGTATATCTGCCCATGTGAAAAACAATGATTTTCTAAATTTATCCCACAAACACTAAGCGATTGTCCTTTCGACTTGCTAATTGTCATTGCGAACGCAAGGCAAACCGGAAATTGCGATTATTTTGTATCGATTTTTGCTTTACATCAATTGTACGAAAATTTTGATCAATTGTGTTTAAAGTCCTTCCCCTTGAAATCCCAAACCAGTGAATTTGTATACCAATTTTAACGTTTCTTCATTCGTAAATATTCTTGATGTACGGTTTAAAAAGGATCTCTTTTCTGTATAAATTCGTATAAAAATACCTTATTATTTATCAAAAGACTTACGCCAGAACAATTTCAACAAATCATAGAAATTATCAATTCTGAAGTTCACAAAATCCTTATGATACTATTTTGACTAAAAAAAAATCAATGTTTGGTGATGTTTCCAAACTTTGTTTTTGCATTTGAAGCTGATGCCAACATTTCCGTAAATTTCGAAGCTATACAAGCAAATTATTCGTGATTTTTGGGCCCTCACTTCGTTGAGAAAAACGTTTGGTGACCGAATCACCTCGTTTGCGTAATTTGACAACTTTGGACAACTTTTTGTAATGGTAAATCAAATCTTTGGCTTATGCTGATAAAACAGCAACGATTGGTCATTCAATGCACTATTGACGATATAAACCATATTGTTCCAAAAAGTGATGTTAATTGAACTGCAACAGAATGAAGTTCAAAAAGAGCAATCGTAACGGCCATATGCTGGAAAAATTATTTGTTTAACATTAATTGCGAACAAAGTTGTGAGTTAGGCAACATTTTTGTTTTTTTTTTAACTTCCCATAGGAAGTAATTGTAATGGGTCCCATTTGTCAAATTGAAAATTTTGACATTTCTCTACGTTTCAAGGCCCCTAGAGTCAAAATAAAAGATTTTTAGAAAAATGTCTGTGCGTGCGTGTGTACGTACGTTCGTCAGTCCGTACGTTCGCGACGTTTTTTTTTGTCGTCCATAGCTCAAGAACCAGTAGAGATATCGACTTCAAATAAATTTTGTTATACAGATAATAATGCAGAAAGATGCAGAAAGGGCTCTAAAGAAAATTGCGTGGGTGGTTAACCCCAAATATCTCATGAACCAATGACGCTAGAGACTTGAATTAAATTTTATATTATATATTGTAAAGTGATATCAAACAAGTATATTTTTGGAAAAAAAATCCAATTAACGGTTTTTTTATAAATCGAAAAAACTGAAAAAAAATTGTCACCTCGAAAATTTTACGAATAAAAAATGATGTTATCTCCAAAACAATTTTGTGCAACGAAGAATTACGTTTTTGACACCTGGTAAAATTTTGAGAAAAATCGAATTGACAGTTTTTTTTTACAAAAAATTAAAAACCTAAAACAAAAATTAACCTGAACTACACTGTGATAATTTATGTTTGTCTTTTTAATTTATTAGTCTCTTGTTTTTAATGTTAATTTATTAAATAGTTTAAATATTTTTCTTTCTTTTTCATTTTCCTGTTTAAAACGAAATAAAAATAAGTTTAAATAAAAAAAAAAAAAAAAAAAAAAAAAAACCAACAAACAATGTAAAATACAACAACAAAAAACAACATGTAAGTTTTTTTTAAATTAGACAAATTGTATAAAATAATAAATAAAAAATTTTTTTTCATAATGTTAAATAAATAAAGATCATAATAAAACCCCTGAAGAAGTCGTGAGTAGCGACGAAACGTTGGGTAAAAAGATGGAATAAAGTTTTTTATTTGCATTTAAAATCAATTGACCAAAATAGCCTGAATTACAAAACATAAATCTACAAATATTAATTAAAAAATTGGTCACATAAAACATACATAATAAAAATTAACAAAAGTTGGTAAAAATTAATTTTCGACTTAAATGTCTTTTCAAAACTTTATAGGCTTTAAACTAATTTTATCTTATGAGAAATATTGTTTTCAACATTCAGTAAAATTTTGACAAAAATCGAATTGACAATTTTCTTACAAAAAATAAAAACCTAAAAAAAATTAATTAAAGTTGGTAAAAATAGATTTTCGACTCAATTATCTTTTTTAAAATTAAAAATATTAGCTTCAAACTAATTTTATCTTATAAGAAATATTGTTTTGAACATTCGATAAAATTTTGAAAAAGCATTACTAGAAGTTAGTAAAAATTGATTTTCGACTCCAATATCTTTTTTTAAATTAAAAATATTAGCTTCAAACTAATTTTACTCACAGAAAATATAATTTTTGACATTCAGTAAATATTTTATAAGAATCCAACTGTCAGTTTTTTCATTAAAAAAAAAAAATCTACAAAAAATAGTACGCAAAATTGGTAAAAATTGGTGTTCGGTTCTCGATATCTCGTGAACTATAGAATATATTGACTTCAGATTAATTTCATTAAATTTTATTCCAATTTGTATATTTTTATAAATATAATAAATACAAACTTTTAAAAAAATGCTACTAAAATTGGTAAAAATTTATTTTCGACTAAAAATCTCGTTAACAAAACTAGATTTGGAAATAAAACTATTTCAATAGATCCAAAATATTGTTGGTAATTTTGAAATTTTTAAGAATAATTCAACTGACAACTTTTTTAACAAAACACGAAAACCTGCAAACCTTTTAAGCAAGACAAATCGTCAGACGGGATGGGAAGTTATCAGTGTGGGTCGCATCCCAGCCTCTTTTTTTTATGGAATACGCCTCTTAAAAACATTCGATAAAATCGCGATCATTCTATATTCTATGTTGCAGAAATATGAATTTTCAACATTAAAATCTCAAATCTATGAATCTAAGTAAATAGTAACCTTCTTGTGTGGCTTAATGACTTAAAAACAATAAATAACAAGCACAAGTTTAACAATTTATGAAGTACGACCTATGATAGGAATGGAGAGGACCTTTAATTCTATGCTCTGATAATTTCTGATTAAAAATAAAATACATAGAAATTTCGGCATTTTTAATATTCCTTGAAATAAAACTGGATTTGATTTTTGTATTAACAAATATTACTAGCCCTTTTTAGAGATTTTTCAACAGAGCGACAGGATATATTGATTTATCGAACATCATAATCCAGTTGACAAATCGCAAATTCCATACAACAATACAATCTCTTCTATTCTACTCGTAGCACAAGATCTCAAATTACTTTTGCATGCAAATCCTATTTATGGGAGAAAAGGTTAACATTATATTATAGAACTTTATTCTTTTCCTTTTGATCTCTGCACTTTTTATTTAAATAACACAACGACAAAAGAATTTTTTGTTTTTTAAGCAAAATATTTGCTTACAACTTCCATTTCTATATTAAATAAACTTTTCTCTTTTAGAGAAATTCTTCTCTTTTAGAGAAAAGGTCACAAAAAGTATTTGAGGATTTTAATCTTAAAAAGTGAGATAATGTTTTTCTTGATACGTAATACTTTTTGAGGATTTGTTAGTTTTATTGCTAGAAAAAACTATGGTGCACTTAAATCAGGTACCATAAGTTGGGAATTAATCTTTTATAAATTTATTTCACATATTTAAGCAATTATCAAAAGAAAAAGCAACTTCGATCCCAAAAGTTTGCTACGTATAAATATTTTTAACTGAACTAAAGTTAAAAGTTTCATTTAATCGATTTATAAGGTACAAAATAACCTAACTTATTAGTCCATAAACGATAAGATATTTATGTGTTGATTTTTAATCAGATTAATATTAAAAAAACATAGGATTTGATACTATAAGCGAATAGTTTTTTGGATTGCCTATATAACTTATCACAACTTAGAAGACTAAAATAAGACTTTTATAAATTATAGTGCGTGTTTGAAAAGAGTTATGTTATTCTTATTACAAATAGAATTTTTATGGATAATAACTTGGAATAGGAAACAGAAATAACAACATAATGAAGATGTAATTCAATTTTACTTTTTCTTTGAGTTATACTTACTCATATTTCTTTTAAGGAATTTTAGTAAATAAATAATTACTTATAGCAAACTAGGGGTGGATTTGGTAGCAATTGAAGTACACAACTCAGTCGTAGGTTCTTACTTACTTCTGGAACTTAAAGAGATGTATGCATTTTCAGTATTGTAATAATTTGGAAGCCAAATAACTATACTAACAAACTTTATTCTCTGTATTTGCTTAAAATAAAGATAACTGAACGGAAATAAAACGAAATTTTTTGGTTTCCTAAAGTTCTAAAATGCAAAACGGATTGCAATTTTTAGAAGGGCAAAGATCTTAATTTATAGTGATAAAAAGCACGAGTACAAAAATAAATAAACGATGTTTTTTTAAGCGTGGTTTTCAATCTAGCAGTGCTTTTTTTGGAGTTTGTCGGTTTGCCATTTTAAAATAAATAGACGACTTACAAAATTTGTAAATTGTGTAAAATTACTACCAAAACTGTTGGTGAGCGCATTATCTCACGTCGTCCGAGTCGTTTTAAAATCGCTGGACAGTTTTTGTTTTGGTCATATGAGGTCGATTCGATTGTCTACGCAAATATGCCCAAGGGTATTGAATTGACGTATTGGAAGAGAAAATTGCTGACATTAAGAACAAAGTATACCTTTTCAGTAGAGCTGGCCAAGAAATGAACAAAGTCCGTAAGAGTCGTCCGAGACAAGACTTTAATTTTGGATCGAAAATTGCCGAAAGCTTTGTTTGTTTCGTTTGTATACTGAGCCTTTTTGCGTTTTATAGTTTCAGCACTATAAATGTACTTTTCATTTTGAATGTGCTCTTAATATTTATTTTAAATAGTTTTTTAAACTACTGAAAAACAAATATACATAGTTTTTAAATTTCATTGAAATTCTTATTGACCATTTTTTTCCAATTGAAGCTGTTCCGAAACTGCATTTCCAACGAAAAATTATTTGAATGTCAAAATATATTTTTGAAGTTATATAGACTGTTGAATTTCAATGGAAAAGTAACTTTCTTTCAAAAACATCTCTTTTGATTGTATCCTGTTTTCTCACGTTTTAAAACATTTCTATTACACATAAGCATAATATGAAAATCTTTAATACAATAAACGTAACAAAACCTAATCTCGACAAGACTATTAATTATGTTGATTGACGTTAATTTGGAAATAAATTAATTCTAATTGTCAAGAGCAAAACAGTAAATGGACACACTTTCAAGTTTATTTTCACCAATCAGCGTTTTGACAAAATTACTTTTTTTTCTGTTCCACAAACAATTCTATTTTTTAAGGGATAAGATTTCCTAAATTTAAACGTCGCCTATAATTTTTCTATTTCATCAGGTTTTTAACATGTGCCAATTTTAAAATGCTTAAAATAACCAAAAACGGGTTTTTAAAGGTTAAGTTGACCAAAAACATCTCTTGACAATAACTTGTACGATGATTTGGCAATCTTTCTTTTATTAATATACATATACAATTTGAATCATTTAGGTTTCTTACTTAGTTTCAAGAAATTCTCATTCATTATGAGTCTTTTCTTGACTCTTAATGAAGTTTTGAGCAAATTCTGAATTTAAAACCTTCATAGTTTTGAAAAACACGTTTTGGAGTTGATTTTTAGTGCTGATTTCAAATCCAAACTTTAATTTTAACTATTTGCTCAAGTTCTAAAAATACCCGTTTTTAACATTGTTTTTTTATATTTTTTAATTTGTTTCAAACATTTTTTTTAATAAAATTGTTTAGACAACAGATTCGTTACAAGAGCAAATATTACTTTCAAACCGTTTTGCCTTTTTCTATTGAAAACCGTTTTTGCATAAATGGTTTAGCGTTTCTTTCACAATATCTGTAGATATTTGAATCTAACAATTTATGAAGATTTTTCGAATATTATAGGAAATAATATAAATATTCCAACTGAATATTGAAAAAACTGATTATAGATTTGGAAAACCAACACGAATTTAATTAAAAAAAGAGGCTGGGATGCGACCCACACTGATAACTTCCCATCCCTTCTGTCGATTTGTCTTGCTTAAAAGGTTTGTAGGTTTTCGTGTTGGGTTAAAAAAGTTGTTTGTTGAATTATTCTTGAAAATTTTAAAATTATCAACAATATTTTTCATATAAAGAAATAGTTTAATTTGAAAATCTAGTTTTATTGAATAGATTTTTAGTCGAAAACAAAATTTTACCAATTTAAGTAGCATTTCTTAAATTTTTACAAATTCGATAAATGAAATTAATTTGAGAGATATCAAGAACTAAACATCAATTTTTACCAAATTTGCGTACTATTTTTTGTAGATTTTATTTTTTTTTATGAAAAAACGGACTGTTGGATTTTTATAAAAAAAACTACTGAATATCGAAAACAATATTTTCTGTGAAATAAAAAGAGTTTGAAGACAATATTTATATTAATTTTTGAAAAGCTATTTGAGTCGTAAGTAAATTTTTACCAAGTCTTAGTATTGTTTTTTTGTTAGGTTTTTATTTTTTGTAAAAAAAACTGTCAATTCGATTTTTCTCAAAATTTTACTGAATGTTGACAACAATATTTTTTAAAAGATAAAAGTAGTTTAAAGCCAATATCTCAAAGTGTTTTGAGAAGATATTTGAGTCGAAAATCAATTTTTACCAACTTTTATTAATTTTTTTGCTTAGGTTTTAATTTTTTGTAAAAAAACTGTCAATTTGATTTGTCTCAAAATTTTTCCTAATGTTGAAAACAATATTTTGTATAAGTTAAAATTAGCAAGAAGCCATTATCTCAAATCTTTGAAAAGATATTTGTGTCAAAAATCCATTTTTACCAACTTTTGTTAAATTTTTTTTCGGTTTTTACTTTTTTGTTAAAAAACTGTAAGTTCGATTTTTTTTCAAAATTTTACTCAATGTTGACAACATTATTTTTTGAAATATTAAAGTAGTTTGAAGCCAATATCTTAATGTTTTGAAAAGATATTTGAGTCGAAAATCAATTTTTACCAACTTTTATTATTTTTTTTTTTTAGGTTTTTATTTTTTGTAAGAACACTGTCAATTTGATTTTTCTCAACATTTTTCAGAAAGGTGAAAACAATATTTCTTATAAGATAAAATAAGTTTTAAGCCTTAATCTCAAGTTTTTGAAAAGATACAATTTTTGAAATACAATTTTTACCAACTTTAAGTAATGTTTTTTTAGGTTTTTATTTTTTATAAAAAAAACTGAAAATTAGATTGTTCTCAAAATTTTATCAGATGTGAAAAACATTATTCTTCGTTGCACAAAATTGTTTTAGAGATGAAATCGTATTTAAATCGAGGTGACACATTTTTTTTTTTCAGTTTTTTTGATTTATAAAAAAACCTTTAATTTGATTTTTTTCAAAAAATATACTTGTTTTGTATGACTTTACAATATATAATATAAATTTTAATTCAAGTCTCTAGCGTCATTGGTTCATGAGATATTTAGGTTTAACCAAAATGTTCACCTTTTTTTTAAACTGCTATGGTAAAAAAACGACCCACGCAATTTTCTTGAGAGCCCTTTCTGCATTTTTCTGCATTATTATCTGTATAACAAAATTTATTTGAAGTCGATATCTCTTGTGGTTCTTGAGCTATGGAAGACGAAAAAAACGTCGCGAACGTACGGACGTACGAACGTACGTACACACGCACGCTCAGACATCTTTCTAAAAATCTTTTATTTCGACTCTAGGGGCCTTGAAACGTCGAGAAATGTCAAAATTTTCAATTCGACAAATCGGACCCATTACAATAAACTGATTATAGATTTGCAAAACCATCACAAATTTTATTGAAAAATCTATTTCATAAATTAAGATAGACTCAAAAAGAATTTCAAAAAGTAAAATCTCAAAAACTTAAAATGACGTGTTACATTAATTTTGAATTCGTACTTGAATTAAGGCCACCAAAACACATTGTAGAAGTACACCCTTTTTCCAGTACGAAAATCTTGCGGACCACTAAAATTGGTCTGTCCATTTCTGCGAACAGTATATGTTTTTCAATTTTCCGTACACAAAATTTGTTCAGTTAAGTTAATGTTGTATGTTTGAATCATGTTGTTAACAACGCATAACTTATCTTAGCCATATATTGTGTTGCTTAACGTTATTATTACTTGACTTAGTAATTGTTTTACTAATAAATACATAAGTATGTTAGTATATTGATATATTTCAATAAAATATTGTTGTTAAGAATTTTGTATTCATTCTCTCAATGTTTATAAAACAATAAAAAAGTTTTAAAACTTTGTGCTCATCTTTTAATACATGTTCTGGGCTCAGACCAGTTGCGTGATTTAATTAATTGCATTTGTCGTTAGCCGAATTAATTTATGATGACTTTCGATACTTTGGTAAATTTTTTGTAACAATAATTACACTCCATGGAATTAGGAACTCAATATTTCAAACATTTGGAGGAGGAACTTATGTATATCTACACGGTTTCTTACATCTCTCGCCTAACCTTGTTTTCTTAAGTTAATTTTATCCTTTCAAGTTCAAACTCAATAACTAAATTCTAATTTATCATTCTTAAGGGTTAGTTCATTTAAGACCACTAAGGAGCGTTTTTATGGTATTTATTTTCTAACCAAAAAATACGTTCAAAATTTTAAACTTCAAAATTACCATTAATTATTTTAAAAAATTAAAGTCCTTTCTTGAAAAAACACACCTCTTTTTTTTAATTCCGTTTTGTGTGGTGAATAAGTAAATCAGCCTTTACATCGCATGAACCTGAAAGAAATTTCCTTGAAAAATCTGATAAGACTTTGATTACCGTCAAAACGGATATGAGGTATTTCCCGGGAGCAATTTTAACACCTTCCTTGTAGGTTTTGTTCGTGTTTTTCTTGTTACTATTGTTGTTGTTGTTTTTGTTGGTTTTATAGCCCTACCCACAATTCTTAATGCTTACACGTAAATAAGTAAGATGTAAAAAATAACCACAACAATTTGTAATGTGGCATATACTCGTATATTTGTATACCTACCTAACCTATAGACTTCCATAACACAAGTCGTGATTTTGTGTTTCCTTTTTGTTTTTGGGCTAACTTCTAGTTGTACCTGGTTTTATAATCTAGCAAGCGATAGTAAACTTTAGAAGAGAGTCGAAGTCGAGTCAACCTAAACAGTTCATATTGTGATCGCCTGACAGAAGGACACTCACGCGCTATAACTCTCCTAGATACTACATTTGAAATATATTATATACATACATATATGTATAAATATACCTATATCTATCCTTCAATAGTTGTTTTTGTTGTATATTTATTTGAAGTTCAAAAGTGAAAGAAATACAAAACAAAAAAAAAATAACACCATGTTCTCTTTGAAGGATAAAAAAGGACATTTTTATCGTGTGTATAGTGGTATAAGTTAATTAATAATTTAAAAAGAAATTTATCGATTTCCATGGGATATAATGGATAAAATAAAAATTAATAAAATTCTCTTCGCATTTGTTTGACATTCACTGCAATCACTTGCAGGTGGATAGTCAGTCCTAAGGTCGAGGTAGTTATACAATTTAATGAAAAGTTTAAACTGCGTATTTCACTTGGAAAATCGATGTTGACAGAAGTTTTATTTTTCTGTTTAAATCAAAAATCAAATCCTTAATCATAATCAACTTTGAAACAGAGTGGAATTGAATTAAAAAATAAAATAGAAGAAAACCCCCAGCCCTCTCAGTCAAGATGAATTTAATGTTCCGAAAGAATTTCCGCGAAGGTGGCGCTTCGAAATCTGGAGGAGGAGGTGGTAAACTCACGAGTAAAGTGAACAGGACCAAGCGCTCCCGTGACATGGGTATCTCGAACACAGCCGCCGAGGACATTCACTATCGAACACATTTGTTCTTTCAACCAAATCGACAGGGTGTCGATTTCAATGAAGGTATATCTCAGTTTGTGTCGTCTTGCAAATGAAAAATCCAAAATCCAAAAATAAAATTTTAGGGACACACACAAAACATTCAAAGGTTCCAAAAAATTAAAAAAAGGATTTGGTTCTAGCACAATTTACTAACCTTCCAATGCATTCATTTATAAATTAACACAATTTACACACAAAAACACAGAAATACAAAACATATACAGAAATAAGTAAACATACAATATTAAGTCTTTAGTAACACACATTTTTGTTTTTAACCACAACATTTTGTTGGTTTAATTAGTTTATAAATAAAAAAAAAAAACGAAAAGGTAATTTTACAAAAATTTTATTTTTTTTGAAAACTAGGTGCATTTTAATCTTAGTTTCCAGTTGGCTTAGCAGGAGCATGGTGTAAGTTGGAAGCATTTTGTGGTGAATAATTTAAATATGAACATAAATTGCTTGTCATTATGTATACATAATGTATAATATGTGTATAAATATATATGTGCCTGATGCGATGTCTCTAATGCATTCGTGTATATTTAAAAAAAAATCTACTATATTATACAGGATGACCGCGGAAGTGAAGAGAAAAGTGTAAAGTTATGTAAAGTTTATTAAGATTTGTATGTTTCTTTATGAATTTATGTGTAATGAAAATTTGTAAATTGATTTGTATAATATTTTTGTTGCTTTGGTTTTCTAAAATGATTAACAAAAACAAATAAATGTTTATACTAATAATTTATTTCGTTAAAGCCCATATATGTACATGTGTAATAAGACTAATTAGTAAAACAATGTTTTATTATAGGCGGAAATAACTTTTTTGAAGGTTTGAATTTTCTTAAAAACTTTTTTTTCAAAAGGGAAATATAATACATCTTTATATAAATTTATGGATATTTGAAACTTCGTTCTGAAATAATTCCCAACTTTGTGAAATTGAATCCAAAAAGTGTCAGAAAATTATAAAATATATACCATTTACATGATTTACTGTAAAGTCATGTCAAAGAAATTTGGGAGCGAAGAAATATTCAGTGCTGCAACGAATTTTTGGCGGCAGATTTATATTTTCAAAATTAAATTTTAAAACATCTTTTTGATATATTGTTTTATTTTAAATATTAAACGACAGTCTCATAATGCAGATTTCAATTTTCGAACATTATGTCATCCAAAATGTCTTCCGTTGAGTTGCAGGCACTGTTCAAAACGGAGTCACGTGTTACGTTCTTCACAAATTTTGACTCGACTCCGATTCAACTCGATTCAGGTATATAAATAATTTAGGCGAGCTTCAATCTCGCTTCAACACCACATGTTAATGTAGTAGTCTACGAACAAACCCCCTTCTTAAAGTTTTTATTTTATGTCAAATTGTTTAGTTAAAACTTTGAAATCGACTATCACATTACACAGACGTATTTTCTTGATCTGCTTACACGATTTCACCCTGGTCTGAATTTCGCTATTTATTTTGGAATTTTTTGATAAATTATTTTGGCAAATATTCAATTGTATCAACTTTCAAATATAAAAACCGGACTACTTCGGATCGTTTTTCTTGGCAATTTCTCACTGTACTATATATGGAATACCAAAAAAAAAACACGGTTTTTGTTGTAAAATCTCTCATTAAGATAGCCCCATAAATTACGTTATCTTTCGTCAGTAATTGTCACTATTGACATTTGTCAACTGGCCTCAAGCATTCTCGGATAAGTCGCACCAAGCAGTTGCCCTATGGCAATGCAATTGCTTTTGGTGTTTCAGTTAAGGGTTATGGGTTCTTGGAGCCTGGAGCCTGGAGCCCAGTAACTACAGTTTTGTATATAAACGTGCCCGTTTAGATGGAAATGAGCCTCGTCGCTCCAAAAAATGGAATCCACAGTAAGAAAACGCTGCGATATAGTCTTACAAAAATGTTTGCGTTGAACAAAATCACTTCCATTGAGTTCTTGAACAATTTAAATTTTGAATAGATGAAACTTCAATTCCTTTTTTGAAATTTCGTGAATAATCGCTCTTGGAAGTGCGCCAGTGAGGATGCCCTTTTCCGTATTGAAAGTCGTGGTTTTTCACGTAAACTGAAGATGGACTGGGTCTGGCATTGTAGTAGTAGTAGATGCTACTTTTTGAAATCCTTGTGTTTAAAAACATAATTCTGCCACCAGACACCCTGTATAACTTTATCATACGAATAGAAGGAGAGTTTGCGACAAATTCGATAATTCAGGTTTTTTGTATAGTTTGTTTTAGATCCTAATTTTATTAAAACTATTGAACTTGATACAAGGGCTAAATCAAATGGAATAATAAAAAGAAATTTACAATTTTAACAAAATTTCCAAAAACTAAATTTGATAATGAACATAAAATCTTAAAAAATTTAACCTGGATTGTTAAAAGTCGAAAAATAAAATATAACTTATACTCAAATATGCAGAACAATATTCGAAAAATTTTAAAATCACTCTGTTCAGCCAAAAAGCTTTCGTTCATTTAAATTCCATGTACATTTTTATCAAGATCTGTTTTAAAAATTTTAAAATATCTTTTTTTTTTTAGTTTTCTGAAATACCTACACCCTTGTTAGGTTACTCTTTAGCCAACTTAGAGATAGCTGAGAATTTTCAACCTCACTCATAGCTATAATTTTTGTGGAAATCTTGTGAAATAAATGTAATTTCTTCAGATGTTCCAAGGGGAATCCTCCCATCCGACATTTAACATTTAAGTCCAAGCTTTGTGACGGTATGTGTAGACTTAGCGTAAAGCGTGAAATCGAAGCCAATCTTTGGTAAATGAGCCCTTTTGTTTTGGATCCTTATTTCGTCGAAGAATACAACTTGGGCCATGATTCAAAGGATAGACTGATGGTTTCAATTCAAGTTCTAAAACAGATTTATACTAATAAGGATCAGTGGCGTCTTTAGGCATGGGCCCGGTGGGCCAGGGCCCAGGGCCCCGCGATTATTTGGCCCCCGAATCCACCAACTTAAAATTAATGAATCTATACAAGAATTATATAGAAAACGAAATAAGGTTAGTAGACAGTAACAGAAAAACAAGTTTCGTTTTACTCTCCGTTCGGTTGAAATTCTCCTCCTCAACATCTTAAACTTCTGGCAACATGAATCTTTAATCATACACCTGCACACGCTGTCAACATTATTTTAACAACTCTGCTTTCGTTCTACTCTACAGTTCTGCACACATGTTGACTTTTCAACTCACTCCATAAACAAACACAAAGTTGTTCCATGATGATTCATTCATCGCAGATCATTTAAAAAAAAAATGGTTGCCTGTAAAGTCGGTTTTACGGGCGAAGATTTTACGTGACAACGTCTTTTTCTAGGTAGAATATTTATTGTTAAACTAATAATTTACTTAACACTATCAACATTTATCAATAGTATGACATAACCTATAAACTCAGTTTCTCAACTTTTGTGTCAATCTAACAATTAATCAATCAATCATAGTTTACGATAATGAAATATCAGTGTACAATTATTTACCTTTATTGTTGTAGTTGTTGTAAATGACGAATCTAAGCACTCCACATTTTCACTACAGACACAGCTGACGATACTTTAACCACACGTGTGAACTTGTATTATGACGCTTTCTTGTTTTTCCAACGCCAAGAACGTTCGAGAAAGACAAAGACAGAGACACAAGCATGCGCCGATTCAATGCGCCTAATTCTCTAGTGCTGCGCGCGCGGCAGACCGATCATAGTTGAGTGGGAGAGAGACGCAAGGCATTCGGCGGGCCTCTCTCTCGTTCGGAGGCATTCGGCGGGCCTCTCTCTCGTTCGGTGACTCATCGTAACGTTACCGGGCGTTACACTTTTTCATAAGTGACTCCCTAATAAACCTAATTTAAGACGTTGTCACGTCAAAAATGTGTTAACTCAGGAAAGGGATACACTTCCTATTTATCAGCAACGAATTCATTGATACAAAAGGAAAACAAGTCCTAATGAAAATTGTAGGTGAAATCAGATCGGCAAAATATTTTTCCCAAGTGTTGACAGTATCTACACCCGACCTTTCTCATAGTAGACTTTAGTAATTCGGTATGTTAAAAATTGTGTTCCCATCGAAAGGTTCTTAAAATGTATACCTATTTAAGAGCATAAATCTGAATATTTGGCTGACACAATCTTGACATTTCTGGAAAATCATGATATTCCAATAGAGGATTGTAGAGGACAAAGCTATGATAATGCGTCTAATATGTCGGGAAAATATTCTGGTTTGCAAGCAAGGTTAAAGGAGAAGTGCGAATTTGCTACCTTTGTACCTTGTGCAGCACATTCCCTTAACTTAGTAGGCCTTCATGCGGCTGGTTGTGTGCAGGAGGCAACAAGTTTCTTTCAAGTGGTTCAAAAAATATACAACTTTTTTTCTGCTTCTACCCATCGCTGGAATAAATTGAATGAATGTTTAGGTTCACAAAGAGTTCTTAAAAGCCTTTCTGAAACAAGATGGTCTGCACGAGCTGATACAGTTAACGCGCTCCATCATCGTTATAAGCAAATTACTGAAGCCTTGACATCTATCTCTACGGATCCAGAGCAAGCTTTAGACAAAAAAAAGCGAAGCCCTAAGCCTGTCTAAGAAAATGTCAAAACTGAAGTTCTTCTTTTTAACAGAAATTTGGAGCACAATATTAGAAAGAATTCATAAAACCAGCAAGAGCCTTCAAAAAGAAACAATAACGATTGACGTTGCTGCCAATTTGCTTTGTTCACTATGTTCTTTCATAAATGATATAAGGGAGAATTTTGATAAATTTGTAGCGTATGCCAAAATTCAGAATCCGGATGCTAATAATAAAAACTTATTGCAACGAAAAATAGAAAAATAAAAAAAGTTGGCGTGCCACATATTTTGATGGTCCTGCACCATCTGTCCAGCTAATTGGGAAAGAAAAGTTTAAAATATCAACTTTTCTTCCAATTATTGACACTATTAATTTGCAATCAAAAATACGATCCAATTGCTATCAAGAAATTAATGCATTGTTTGCCTTTTTTTTGTCGATTGCAATATTTGACTTCAGTGGATTTGCAAAATTCTTGCGAACAGTTTTCAAAAAACCATAGAGATGTTAATGCAGAAGAACTTGAGGTAGAATGCTTGCACCTCGTACAGTATTTAAAAGAATTCAATAAAGTTGTAAATGATTATCTTATTACAACATCAAAATTGTACAGTCTAATTACAGTGGATGGGGAACACATTTCCAAATGTAGAAACTGCCTGTAGAGTTTCAAACTGCAGTGGAAAGCGTTCATTTTCGAATTTGAACCGGATAAAAAATGAACTTCGAAGCACAATGCTACATGATAGACTAAACAGCTTGTCAATTTTATCAATTGAAAATTAATTACTGCAGGAAATTGAATTTGATGACTTAATTCATGATTTTGCAACTGACAAAGTCAGAAAAGTATGCCTTCAATAATATTTAATTGTATACTTAAACTTACATATACGTTTGTACATGTACATATGTCTAAAAAAAAAACCAAATCAAAACAACTATAAAGAAATAAACTTACATACAATTAAAAAAAATATATAAAAACATTAGAAATAAAAAAAAAACAATAAAAATTATCAAAAATCAAATATAAAGAAAAATGTTCAATTATTGAAGGTAAATTAAAAAAAAATTATAAAAGTATAAAAAAATATCTGTTATATGTTTTTTTAGTTCTTTTTAAAAAGTAAAAAAATAAAAAAAAAACACACACATTAATTTTAAAATGATTTTTTTAACCTAAAGAATAAAAAAAAATATATTATACCTACTTTTTTTGGCCCCCAAATCCTATTGGGCCCAAGGCCCCCAAAAGTCTAAGGACGCCCCTGATAAGGATCCGTAACACCTTCAATAAATACCAACTTACACGCTTCAATATGGCACAATACGAATACGGTACTGGATCCGAAGAACTTTGTCGCTATATTCCTACTTTTGAACATACTCGTAGTGTAGGTAATAGTGTGGGGTGTTCTCACAGCCTCTGGAGTGGATAAGTTGGTATTTATTAAAATGTGTTATGGTATCGTTTAAAAAGAGAATATTTTAGTGTGTACATAAAATTTAAGACGTTTCCAAATTCAAGTTACATTATTTAAAGATGTTTTTGTTTATACGTTATTTTAGATTTATTGTGGATCGAAAATATAAAAATGTTTACGTAAAATAATTATAACTTTTTGTAGTGTCATTTTATTAACATTTAAAAGGTTTTCAAATTCATTTCTCTATAATCAGTACTGAATTTTGTATAAACAGTCTTGTATTCTTTCTCTGAAAGAGTGTTTAGCCTTTACCAAATTGAAAACTTCATACGTCATTTAAGTTTTTAGCTTATGATTTACATCTTCCAAAGTCTTTTTAAATATTAGGTGTATTTTGAAACACAGTATTTATTTGAAAATAAAAAATATGTTATCACTAAATTTTTTAAAGACAGTTTCAAAAACTTAAGCAGTATTCACATGAGCGCGACCAACGAAACGAATGAATTACAAAATGTGAGTTTATATACGTTTGAAGACATATTTCCACACAAATTCTTAACAAAACGATAGCAATATAGTTTCTATTTGATTTATGATGCATACTTTTACTTTTTAATATCATATATTACTAAATTTAAGAAAACAAATGTATTCTTCACGAAAAAAATTGAAGTTGATACGAACTGTCAAACTTTATTCGCGTTCCACATTATCCACACTCGCAACGAATAAAATAATCGCGCGTACTTAACCTAAACAAATCATCCTTGTTTTGGTTTCGGTGGTAAATGGTGTTCGGCTGTCAAACTTCATTCGCGACGAATTAAAAACTCTCATGTGAAAGAAATGTCAAAATCGACGAATATTCGTTCATTCGTTGGTCGTTGGTCGTTGGTCGTGCTCATGTGAATATTGCTTTAAACCCGATTATCTCAAAATCAAAATTTTGAAAAAAAAACCTTTCATTTGATGGCAAAATATTTTTTGTACAAAGAGATATTTTGAGAACTTACAACTGCTAAGTTTAATTTCAAATATTTTGATTTTCTTATAGGGATTTAAAAATATTGCACCAACATAACAAGCTCTATACAGCACCTTTCATTTGAAACCAATTTTTTCGTGTACAGCCCTGGACAAAAGTGAACAATAATAACCTCAATATATACGAACAAGTTTTTATTTAATTTTTTTGATAACAAATGAAATGTGCAATATCAAAAAATGTTACATATTTAATTTTTTTGATAACAAATAAAATATGCAATATCAAAAAATGTTACATATTTTCAAAAAGAATGTATTTCAAAATTTTAAATACATTAGTTGAAATTTGTTTGAGTTATGAGTTCAGCGAACTTAAAAAGTACAGTGTTGAGGTAAACGCTTTTGAATTGTTGAGTAAGAGAAAATAATAAAAACCATTTTTCAAAAAAAGGATGCGTGATTTTTTTCACTTATCCTTAGTCAGCTAAGTGGCGTTCGTTTTAATGAAAACCCCCATTAATCAAAAGAGTTATAGTCAAATTTTGAAGTTTTTCCTAAAGGGGGTTTTACTGTTTTATAATAAATGGTTTTGCAATTTATATCTTTTTACATGTGGAAATACAAAATTCGTTTATTTTCTTGTTGCGTCAATTTTTTCATTTCTGGAATTAAGAAGAACAATCCAGTATCAAGGCTATCTTCCAAAATTATAGGTATCCAATACCAAACCAAACATCAGTGTTCCGTGGTATTATAACACGAGCTCTGGGACTTTAGTTCTGTGCCTACGTATCCTGTGGGACTTTTTGTGCCAAAAAAGAAAAAAATTAACCAATTTGTTTGTCAATTCAATTGTCGTTGCCATTGGCCTTGTCTGCCCTTTTACAATATTGAAAATTAATTTCCCATCGGGTCTTATGGCAAACCGTTCTAAAGGCATGATGGTTCAATTTAAAATTGTGAACACTCTTTTATTAAAACGCATAACTTATCTCCCCAAAGGATATTCATACATATGTAAGCTTCCCCTTATGCATAGGTACAGCAGAGCAGTGGGTATATGTATAATACTTTTCATGTTATAATTTTATCATATATATTTTGGATCAACTGCATCGACCATACATACAGTCTACATATCGTAGTTTTCGATTAAAAAATACCACAAAATGTCAAAAGGATACCTTAAAGTATTTATAAAAACAAAACTGATATTGATTTATGAGTGTTTTATTTATTTCAATTAATATTTGCTATGGTAAAGTTTAAAATTGTAAAATCAATTTTAAATTTTTGAATGCATGTGAGTTTTAATTTTGCTTTTGAATTTTTAAATCTATTAACAATAAAATATCGCTATTTTTATTAGTATGTCAATAAATCAAGCTTAAAACATGTTAAAAAATAAAAACAAAAATTAAATAAAAAACGTATATAAAATGTGTCTAGTTTTCTGTAAAATAATAAATCAACCGTATGTGATGCGTATGAAATTGAAATTCCAAAAAATAAAAACACACACACAAAAACTTATATATTTATTTAAAAATGAAAATTTAAAAAGAAAATTTTATTCAATCAAAATTAAACAAAAATATCGAAACAAAAATCTAAAACAGAAAAAACTCCATCATAAAAATATGAAAAACACATTTACAGAACGTTGCGGTCCTTTATTATCGGGTGCTAACAACACCCCTCCAATATCACCTTTGTCCTATGATGTGGATGCACCTCAACCCTTAGTAGATCGTAAGCCATCTGTATCTTTGTTAAAATGGAACTCTGGCAAGAGGAATGACGCTCCCACACCTACTGCTGCCAGGCAAGGTTTGAGTTGCAAATTAGTTTATGTTTATTTATTTTTTTTTATTTTTGTTAATTTTTGTTATGTTGTAATTAAATTCTTATATTTTCACGCAAAATATAATTAAGTTGTATTTTTGATGTTTGACTAATCCACACGTTGAATAAAAACAAAATTAGTTTTAAATGTTTCTTTTTTAATTCACATTTTTCCATCGTCCTTCACATGCAACAAAATACTGAAAGCTAGACATATTTTTGATTATCTATTAATTGCAAAAATTTGAATTTGCATTTTTTGGAAGGATACTCGTATTTTTGTAAATATCAATATCAATATTCAAATATTACACACACAAAAATTATTAAGTTTTTTTTTCTGCGCTAAAATAATTATAATTGTTTTGTAAAAAGTCGTGTTGTTATTACATTATATTCTAATTTAGAAATCACATTTCTGTATAAATATTTTCATAATATAGCTTTGACTGGAAGGCTTCAAAAGTTTTCAGTATTTTTTCTGGTGTGAAGTTTGATTTGTTGTTTTTTGTTGTGGTTTATTTTTCTTGATTTGCTTATAGTGTCGTCCAAGTTCTAAATTGTCCATTTTGTTAATTGTAAATATACATTTATTTTAAGTTGAAACAAAAAATTACTAGAAAATTTTACAATTGATAAATCATAAAATCTCGGATTTTAAAACGTATTCTGCTATTTCACATCATCATTATGGCCCAAGAAAATATTGGCCTATTCTTAAAGGTGACTTTATTTTATAATTTTAGTAATTAAATAAGAATAAGTGAATTGGCTGTTAATATACGAAAAAGTGCATATATGCGTGGGCACTTAGTGTTTTTAAGAGGATAATTTATTTTAAAGCATCTCTAGGTCGTTATTAAAAATTCGACTTGGTTCATAACGAACGATTTATGAAGTCAAAAATGCAATCATCGAAATATCACATAGATAAACAAATAGTATCGGCTTCTAATTTTCTTGTCTTTATTTTTTGCAAAAATTAAAATTCGTTAGCAAAAAATTTTTTTATTTTTGGTCCTTCGCACAAATTAAACATACAGTGTTATCCATTTTGCGGTTTCAAAAGTAAACATAAATAAAACACATATAAAATATTTTTTTTTCATGATATTTCTTTTTTATTATAAAGTTTGAACGTTGACATTATGTGTGAAACACTACATCAATTAAATGACCGCCACGCGAATTGTTGCAAGTATTCATTCTTTTGACGTTATTTCGGGTCTTCGGCAACACTTTCACTAATAGCAGCGATATGTTCAGTGGTACGAGCGAAACGATGATGCACAGTCCTTACAATATCTGTATTCAATCCAGTCTCTTCAAATGTATTCACAATTTTGCCAATTGGTTGAGTTGTTGGACGATTATGTAAACCATAACCTCTGTGGCAGAATCACCATTATACGTTCTGCGATAGTTAAGCGATCCATTTTCGTAAATGGCAGACTTTCATATGAAAAAAATTGTTTTAACAACTTAGTTTGACAGATGTCGAATTCCAGATTTTTGAAACCGCAAAATGAATAACAAGTTGTATTTTATATTTTTCGTAAACAATGATCGCATCAATTTTCGAAGGGAAATATTATGAATATTCAAATTGGGTAAAAACTATTTTTGTGAAAAATACAAAATTTTAAGCAGTTTAGCTCTCTTTATGAGTTGTAATTTGTGGTGTGAGAATTTAAAATTTTACAGGCTACAATTTAAAAAACAAAATTTGAAAATAATGCGGCGGTGTTAGAAAGAAAAAGAGTACATTTTTTTGTATGTATACATATATTTCGGCGGCCCTGATCTTATATCCGTTGGGCAAACTTAACCCATTAACCATAACCATTGAAATGTTGTCGAATTGAAGCCCTCAGCTCATCCAGACTTGGACTTCAAATAGCCTCATAAAAAAAGCAGCACCATCGCGTTGATGGTCAACGATTTCTGCGATACGCAAAATTAATTGTTTTCAAACATTTTGCGTAAAAAATCCATGGTTTCGGCGGCGTTGTTGTCCCAACTCCGGCCGCAAACAATCGTTTAACAGCTCTCTGTAGCGTTCGCCGTTAACGTTAAGCAAAAAATAAGGACCGATGACGCTCAACGCGACTTCTCCTATAGTTTCATCCAAAAGGTTAACTTCGGCGAATGAAGAGGCTTCTGTCTTTTTACACCAGTAACGAAGAATGGCAAAAAAATCGCCGCACTGGAAATGCGCGCTGTTTGGATTCGTTTCCCTCACTCAGATCGAAATGGTGTCATGATATTTTAAAATCCTTTCCATTTCTCTGACGCACTCTGTAGATTTAATCTTTATGTTCGAGTAATTTAATGTTATAAATTGGTTAACCCAAATTTAAAATGTCAAATGTTCTGTTTTTTTTTTTTAAACAAAACATTCAAATTATGAGTCCTTTGAAAAGGTATTTCTTATACAAAGATATTCTTAATGGAGATGAGCGATGTTGATAGTCTGTGGTAACTATGACGATTGACTGTGATGATCTAAGCCATCTCTCTCCGGCAGCATACAAATGTTCTTTCAAGTTGTTGTCGCCCATAAAATATACTACAAAGGACCTTTAATTTTCGCTTATGAGAGCTACTTTCGACCTGGTCACTCACATTACATACTTTAAGTATATTTTAAATTAAAACTAAATTACTTAAAACTTACGAGGTGTGTTCAAAAAGTACCCGGAATTTTCGTTTTTTCAAAAAAATATTTATTTATTCGTTTACATCAATGTGGTCCCCTTCAAAGTAGTCAATCCCAGATATAATACACATATGTCAGCATTTTTTCCAATCTTGGAAGGACTCTTGATATTCACTTTTTCATATGTCCTTGAGCTTTCTCAGCGATTTTGCCTTTATTTCTTCAATCGAGGAAAAACGCCGTCCTTTCATGGGTCTCTTCAACTTTGGAAACAGGAAAAAGTCACACGGAGCCATATCTGGTGAATATGGAGGTTGGGGCATGACTACGGTATTGTTTTTGGCCAAAAAATTACGAACAAGCAACGACGAGTGAGCAGGTGCGTTATCGTGGTGCAAAAGCCATGAACTGTTTTTCCATAAATCTGAGTGTTTTTTTCGGATTGCTTCACGCAAACGTCGCATAACTTCAAGGTAATACACCTTATTAACCGTACGACCTTGTGGTAAGAACTCTTGATGCACTATGACATTATAATCGAAGAAAACAGTAAGAAAAACCTTCACATTTGATCGAACCTGACTTGCTTTTTTCGCTCTTGACGTTGGATGCTTTCAGGTGGACGATTGTGCTTTGGTTTGGACATCATAACCGTACACCCATGTTTCATAACCAGTTATGACCCTTTCAAGCAAACTTAGATCGTCGTTGACGTCATTTAACAGCTCTTGAGCGATGTTCATGCGATTGTTTTTTTGGTCAACATTCAGCAGTTTCAGCAAAAATCGCCGAGCTCATAAAAACACGTCGAACCTTAGCAACTACCACAGACAAAGTAAACAGTGAATATAGCTGAAAATTAAATCATACTTTAGGGCCATGTATACCAACACAATAAAAAAATAATTTTGACCTTCGGACTCTCCAGACCCGCGGAATTTAAAAATTCCGGGTACTTTTTGAACACATCTCGTATTTTGGTTTTTTGAAGCTTTATAATGGTTTTTGGTAAAAAAATGCATAAGTTAATGGGGGCATTCATTAAGCTGGCGGCTACGTAGCCAAGGCATTGTGATTGGCTAAATGCAGCTACAAAATGGGTTGAAATTTCGGCTCCAACGTAGTGTAAAATGTTTAGCTACAAAGTTAATTCACACCGACTTTGGCTTTTCACAATCAGCTGCTCGTTAAGGACACAAAAATTCAAAATTATTATTATGATCGACTAGCTTTGTAGTGTTATTTTGCACTCACAAAGCTAGTTGAATTTTGACTACGTAGACACTAGCTTTATGAATGCCCCCATGTTCAGCAAAGCCCAAAAGATGAGTTGAGTATGAGTTTGAATATGCACGTAAACCCATCTTATAAATTTAGGAACGACAATTTAAGCTCTTTTGTAGTCAATCCTCATGAAATAATAAAAAAAAAATTCTTAGGATTAAGTCTTAGATTATTTTATGCAGGACTACCAAATTTTGAAAGGGTCTAATGGTCTTAAAAGATTATATTATTATTGTATAGCCTTATTTAGAATCTGTAAAATCAGCTTTCCACAGTTTCTATTTTATACGAAGAGCGTGAAAATGTAGACGATTTAGGCGTATAGTCTCAAGCCAAGAGTTGTGGATTAGCAATAAATATCCAGGAACAAATATTCCCATTAAACAAAAGGGTGTTTTTTATAGGTATAGAACTTTAAAAGGAATAACATAAAGTCATTTTTTTAAACGCCCATGATATTTACTTCACTCGAAAAATAATGTTCTGGAATTATAATTTAAATATGATTTCTGGAATCCGAACGCCACGACTGGATCGGATAAGTCTAATCTGGAGGTCAAACTTTCGATGACTTTTTCTTAAATTTGGGAACGTATATATGCAATAACGTGTTTTGTTTACTGATGTATCCATTGAACTAAAAGTGAGCTTCATCGTTAAACAAAATTCGTATTTTGAACAAAACTATCATATTCAAAATAAATTCTACACAATTTATAAACTTTAATCAGGCAGAAGTCCATTCATATTGAAATGTCAAACTAAACTAAAAATAAATCAATTGACAGCTGACAAAATGGGCTCCAGTTAAAAAAAGTGTTTCCAACATAAAGTTATACACTTCTGAAAAAAGCACCTTCTGCATAATAAACTATCTTCATGGCTATCTAAGTTTTTGTTGCGAAAACAGACTTATTGCTTCTATTTTCATTACGAAAGTTGGAAATCGGATTAAGTTTGTTTTGAAATATAAAGTTCCTATGTGAATTTATATTTTGAGAACCTATTCACTCTTTCTTCAGGAACCTAAAACATTATCCTTTGTTTTTAATGTTAACAAATTCACTTATTCAATTAATTAATACAAATCCTGAGAGTTTCTCGAAAGAAACTCTTGAAACTATCTATTAATGAATGTATATAATAAGGTAGGTCAATCAACCGGTTTTCATTGGAATTAATTCTAAAATTAAAATTATTATTACTGCAAAAGCGATTAACCTTTATTTGAATTTCTAACAAACAAATTTGTTTATCATAAATGTAAATTCCTTGTGACGACACTATTTTGCTTACCCTTATTTTGATATAAAAATGCTTATTGCTTACATTTAATTTTATTTTTATTAAAAAGATTTTGCATTCTGTTTATTAATACACATTTTAGTCAAAAACACCGACGAATAAAATAAAAAAAAACAATATCCTTATACGATAAAGGACAAACAATAATTCAAATGTTACTTCTTTATTTACCATTATTATTCACAATGTTATACTCTTTGTACTCTAAAAACTTTTATTTAATTTTTTCTTTAATATTTAATATTGCTAAAATAACAATTTAAAAAAAAATCCACAACATAAGACAAAAATCTTATTAAAAAACAATTTTCCTAAAAATATCCTTACAGTAAGCTTTGGTGGTGGTTCAGCAAGAACAGAACCAATTTCTTTGTCAACTTTGGATCGTGATTGTTTTATAATTCCGGTTCAGAGTGTAGATAGGTTTCTACCTGCAGGTATACCGGTAAATATATATTTTTATTACACTTTAATTCTTTAAATTAAAATTTTGTTTTATTTTTTTATTTTTTAGCTACCACCTCCTTCAGCTGATGGGGCTAAGCCGACAAGTCCTTTAAGCGTTCTAGAGGTGTCCGATCCAAAATTATGCATTCTTGTGCACTTAATGAGTCCCTTGGAACCAATAGATCCTGTAATGGAATCACCGCTGGCACATCCATTACTTAAACAAAGGTCTGTTGCTGCGGAACTTTTAAATGAGGTGCAACAAGCGAATACAGCGGTAGGTGGGATGTTGCTAGCAAATATGGAAAAAAGTGGTTAGTTTAGTGTTGGATTTGTTTAATTTTGATAAATGATGGTACATTTTTTTATATTAATTGTTTTGTTTTAGCGGAATTTCCTTTTATAGCATACTATTTAATAAATACAACACAAACGGATCCTTCGAACTTTTACACTGGTATGCGAGTTTCATCGCTTTCGAAATTCGAACCGAAAAATTTAAAGTAAGTTAAAAATAGAATGGTGTCTACTGTTTGTATATATTTTTGAGTAACATTTTTTCCAGCTGGAATTTGACTTTTAAGTTCATAATTTTGTCCTTACTACACATTGTTTTTCTTAATGTTTAAAATCGATAGCAAAATTTGACTAACAACATAAGAGACTGTATAAACGTAAAAATACATTAAATTGAACTTTCTTACTTTTATTAAAATTGTCGTAGTTAATTTTGAGAAATTTTCAGAAGTGTACTCCACTTTTTATTATTAGTAAAAACTAGAAATGTCCAAATAATGTTTGATTTCTACTTGTTCAGGTGATTTTAAATACTTGCTATTAATAAAACATTATCAAGAAGACGTTTTAAAAAAAATCCAATGGAACGAAACATTAAAATAGCTGATGACAACAATTTTTGGTCAAATATTTTAAAAATTAAAGGTTGAAAAAACGATGTTTCTTGACAGATAGCTGAAATAATTTCAGAAAAAACTTCATAGAAAGTTTTCTCATAACTTAGAACCTTTAAAATTTACAGTACTTCAAGGTTTATATGCATGCATCATTCAAATATGATTGAGAGTTCTAAATGCGATTTGTATAGTTTTGATATTAACTTCTGAAAATATAATTTTTTTTTTAAAGTACCCTAAAATCGTATTACAAGTAGACGAATTTACATAAACACAAATTAAGACTTTATTATTGTTTTTCATGTATCGTTTTAGAATAAAGTCTTATCAAATACTAAAATTAAATATTTTTACTAATCCAGAATAATTCAACAAATTGTATTGGAACTTTGTTTTTAAATTTTTCTCTTAACTAAACTGAACTGAGTTTTTCAGAATTGAAATATCCATCCGTTTCCATCATCTTGCATATTAAAGTTGCTTACTATCCAAGTGCCTTCAGTGGCTCTTATATTCAAATGAAAGTGCTAAAGAAGCAATGTTAAAGTTCTCTACAAGTTTAAGTTACTTACTTACTTACTTAAGGTGGCGCTACAGTCCGGGGCGGACCTGGGCCTCAACCAACATGCGTCTCCAGCCAGCTTGGTCCCTAGCTAGCTGTCTTCAGTTTCGCACGCCAAATTGGTTGAGGCCTTCACCCACCTGAGTGCGCCACCTGAGTCGCGGTCTTCCTCTACTGCGCCGTCCCTCGGGATTGGATTCGAAGACCTTTCGGGCTGGAGCGTTGATGTCCATTCGCTCTACATGACCCAGCCATCTAAGCCGTTGTACTTTTATTCTGCTAACTATGTCAGTGTCGCTGTACAGCCCGTACAGTTCGTCGTTATATCTTCTCCTCCATTCTCCATCTATGCGTACGGGACCAAAAATCACCCGAAGAATTTTTCTCTCGAAGCATCCTAAGACGTTCTCATCTTTCTTTGACAGGGTCCAGACCTCAGCGCCATAAATGAGAACCGGGATGATGAGTGTCTTATAGATGGTGATTTTAGATGCTCGAGAGAGGACTTTATTCCTCAATTGACTTCTAAGTCCAAAGAAACAGCGATTTACAAAAGTTATTCTTCATTTGATTTCAGCGCTGGTGTCGTTGTCTGTGTTTATAGCGGTGCCTAGGTAGACAAAGTGCTTAACTACCTCGAAGTTATAGCTGTCCATGGTGACGTTTTGTCCAAGACGTCGTTGTTCAATGTACTTTTTTGATGACAGCATATACTTGGTCTTGCCCTCATTGACCACTAAACCCATCTTATTCGCTTCCGTCGCAATGCTCAAAAACGCTCCACTGATATCACGCTTTGATCTTCCAATTATGTCAATATCATCTGCGTATCTGAGTAGTTGGATAGACCTTTGAAAGATTGTGCCTCTAGTGTTGACGGTTGAGTTTTGCACAATTCTTTCCAGAACGATATTGAAGAAGTCGCATGACAGTGCATCGCCTTGTCTAAAACCTTTTTTGACATCAAAGGCATCGGTGAGATCTTTTCCGACCTTGAGGGAGCAGCGTGAATTCTTCATCGTCATTCTGCACAAACGGATAAGTTTGACAGGGATGCCAAAACTAGACATTGCTCTGTAGAGTTCTTCCCTATGGATACTGTCAAGTTTAAGTTGATCAAACTTAATCACGGAAATTAGTTTTCGACTCCGAATAACTTTAAGCTGCTTCTTCTTTCTTACAGAGCTACTTTTTGTGTCTTCCATTTATCAATCCATTAATACTCAGTTCAAATAATAATATTTACCCTAATTCATTAAAAAAAATCAAAGAAATATGCTCTGAGAAACATTTAAAAAAAAAAAAAAATAATTAATGTTTGTCTTAAACCCGTACCTGAACAAAAAGAAAAAGTGTTTTTGAAATAGGGTATATTTTGAATGTCATCCTATTATAAGTTTTGAAATTTTTTTCTAAGAAACCTTTAAACCTTTTCTTAACACTTTTGTTGCTTATTTATGGCAGCGTACCGACCTTAAACACAGTTATTATTAAATAATACAATGCAACAAAATTTACCATTTTTTCTGTTTCTGAAATCAAAATCACTTTTTTAAAAGCTTGGATCTTGAATAATACCGTATTTTTAAGGCTTAACAAGACATACTTAAAAAAATGTTATGGTTGATTTGTAATGTTTAAATTTTTAATTTATAAATACATTTCTTTTATTATATTGTATGGAGTTTTGAAAAACCTTGAACCATATGATTTTACGGTTTAAAAACGGTTTAACGTTTTTTTATATTTTTGCAATATATTTCAAAAACTTTATTGTTATCAGAACAAATAATTAATTTTAAACCGTTTTGGCATTAATGGTTCAGGGTTTCTTTAGACCAACAACTTATCAGAGTTTATTGAAAATACTTAGATTCAATATCGAAGTAGAAGCCTAAAATAATGCTATTTTCGAATGTCAAATGATGATATCTCAAAACTCTGGCTTTATAAAGTGATAAAGACACCAACAAACAGTTTGATTTACATTTACAAAACACTGTTGACCAATGAAATCATTGTGTACACACAAACTCCACCCCTCCCTAGAATAGATAACTTCATGCATTTTTCGGCTCATCAGCTATTGAACCCACAACCATGCGATGCATCGAATTTCTATCAAATAAATTTCAATAAATGCAATTTCAACTTCTGGTTGTAAAATTAATTATGCATGTAATATGAAAACGATGTAATTATCGTTTATATCGATATTTCCAACATTAAATTGACTCCTTCCGATTAAAACGACTGCATTCATTAACATTAATTTATCGTTTGACATTGGTGCACTGCACAGAGGCCACATCCAGTAAAATCTTTTTTTGTGAATTAAAATGTGCTTCAAACTGAAATTCACATAAGACATGGAGATATTAAATCAATTGTAATTCATTATTATATGTTTAAAACACGAAAAAATATAATGATTGCCAGATATATGGATTTAATCATTCAAAAAACTTTTTCAAAAATTGTTCTTAAAAGAAATTGTATCTTTCCAGATTTGTTGCCAATTTTTGATGAAAGAAGATCATACACTGTAAAGAATATATGGTTTTTTAATAAGATGTTTAGTTTTGATAACAAAGGTCTAGAATTAGAGCATTGGCATATACTTAAGAGTATATTAGCTGCCACGTGATCACATGATCTCAATTCTTAATTACGATCACTTCTTTGAGAAATAACGCGGTTAGGACATTTTTCTAGTAAAACTATAAACTGTTTCCGCTTCTTTAGTGAATTTTAATAATTTTAATAAGTCGAAGCGTGGTATGGTTCAATTTTTAGCAATGGAGCAGTTTTTAATTGTCAAATGCCAAAAGTGACAGCTGCCCAAATACAAATTATCACTGGGAAACTCTATGTCTATATTAAAGTTTAATTTAGTAGAAACCCGTGGCATGATGGTTGGTGCGTTGGATTGTCATGCGAGAGGTCTTGGGTCCAATCGCTGCCTGTGACATCTAAAGTTTTTTTTCACGGGTACTGCCTCTTGCGAGGAATTGACAAATTCTCCAAGAGTAATTCTTGTCGTGAAAAAGTGCTTTCTCAAATCAGCCGTTCGGATTCGGCATATAAACTGTAGGTCCCCTCCACCCCTGCAATTACTCGCACACAGGAATGGCTGAGAGTTGTAAGTCACTAGGCCCTGGTTCTCTACGGACTGTTGCGCCACCTTATTTATTTAGTAGAAACTTTAAAAAATCAAACTGACTAATCGGGATTGGTAAATTCATTTGTAATACCTCTAACCTTCAGCTTTCAAAATATTTTGTTAAAGATTTCGTGTTTTAAGCCTTTAATAAAAATATAAACCTGCAACACTTACATTTTTGGAACATTCCGTATAAGAGAATTTTAGTTCATAAAATGTTCAGCGAAAAAACATGCCGGCTCCACCAAATTAGTTTTTTACCTTAATTTATCCCTGAATTTCGTTATTGATAACTTGGCAACTCTGCCAATGAGGACTTCTTTGATGTAAATAAATTATCAATTATATTTTCACAGACAATATACTCGTAGGTATGCAATCATCTGTCCAAATTAATGAATAAAATTCCTCAGGCTGGAGGAATGTTATTTAATATATCTTTGTCGCTGACTGTACTTTTATTCGTACATTCATTATATTTCATGATTGAGTTCATAATAAAATTACAGAAACATTTTTGCGAATTTATTGATAATTTTAATTATTAATTTCATTTTCCAGATACACTGCCGCCCATACTTTAGATTTATATAGTGAGGTAGCAGCGATATGTCGTCCTCCGCTCGTCTTGGCGCCCAACGAGAGTGGTAGCTTTAAGAAATCTCAAACTCCTTCAACTGGATACATAATAAGCGTTTACAAGGTGAGGGAGTTTTTTTTTTACAATATTATCTTAAGTACTTACTTAACAATTATGTATATACCTATACATATGTACAATATAATCAATTGATTATATAATAAAGCTCATGATAAAATGTTTTAAATGTATTTGTATTTTACATCCAGGTATTCGAAGGAGACGATGGTGAACGTTTTGAAAAGAATTGGCTCTATTGGACCGGAGCAAGGATGCTCTACAGGTAAGTCGTGTGCTTCTACTTAATGCTCTTTCTCCAGATTCTACGAAGTTTATATACATACATCCTGTATTGGAATGTTAAATTCAATTATATGTACTTCTGTTTTTATTTGAATCCTTCTTTAAAAAGGTATCTGCCACGTGCTGCTGGATTGAGAAGAATTGCTCTGCACAAGAGCACCTCACAAAAGGGTGATAAAATGTATTTACTGATATGTGAGTGTGCAGATTTGCTGAAGGACATTTCATCGGCTGCAGTTTTAATACCAGCATTGCGAGCACGTCTTTGTGGCTACACTGGACTTTATAGACCGATTCAAGCGTTTTAGTTATTGTATATGCGAGTGTAAATACAAATTTAACTTTTTTCTTTTTTTAAATTGCGAACAAAAAAAAAACCAATAATAATTTGTTTAATTAATAATAATAGTAATTATCATCTGCACAATATTGAGCTTTAAAGTGGATGTGTGGATATGTACGTATAATATGTAGGATAAGTGTTAAAACAATGTAAATACACTTATTTTGTCTTGTTAATAAATTTATTGTTGCAGATTTATACCACTTTTTGTTTACAATTTATTTTTGTAATTTATATAACTTGTTGTTTGTTCTTTTTTGTGTTAAAAAATTGTTTATTTTTTTAATATAAAATAAGTAAAAAGTGTAAAGAAATTGATACAACAACACTTAAGCTGCCATTTTGTTAAAATGTTGTTCATATAAAAATAAAAAATACAAATATAGAATTATGTTTGCGTATCATATCTTTAAATGTAAGGATATACAGATACTGAATATTTTATAAATTATTTTATGTGTCTTATTGTTCACTAAACTTAAATAAATATTTTAATAAATTATCATTTTAAACAATATCATACTTTATTTTAAACAAGTTCTCAGTGTACCTACAATATAATTGTTGTTTAGTCACTTAAGCAACAAACATTTATTAAAGACATCATCTTTAAATGATTAAACTTGAAGAATAGTTACTTTTTCAAAATTTAATAGTCAAAAATTTGATTTTTTATAATTTTTCAAAAAATTGATCGATTTTCAAATCATTGTATATATAGTACAGTATTTTAATATAGGCACAAACAGTGGCAAGAAAATAAAAAGCAAGGACTATGATTGTATTCAATACACGTAATCTAGTGAAATTTGCATTCAAATACATACTTTCGAACTTTCCAAACAAATTTAAAAAATAAAATTCGTTATGGTTGAAAACGTGCTTAAAAACCATAAACATTAAAATTTATGGTCGAATATTCAAATTTCAAATTGAAATTCACTAAGCATTAAAATGATCAAAGGTATATCCACTACAATACCGACCATGATAATAAAACTGACAATTTCAATCCAAGAAGAAGTCTAGTACAAATTTAATGTTCCTGTACTAGACTTCAAAAATCAAAAGGCTATTTTCGTGATTATCGTTTAAGTAAATTAAAATTGTACAAGAAATATATGTATATTTAAGCGTTTATATTATTGCTCATTTCAATTGACACTCAGAAGCTATTCAATCTTACTTTTTGAATACAAGAATGTGTTTAATCTTTTCAAAATTAAATGACGACGAGCAAATTTCGGTTCAAAATATAGAGTATCGTCTAGGTCTAGTATAATGTGATCCTTTTTAGATAATATTACTTCGTCTCATCTAGTCTTGATTTTACTACAAGAGACCGATACGACGCATAGAATTGTTGCGTCTCGTGGACAGCTCTTATGTTGCCTCTGTAAATAATTATTCAGTCAAAGAAGTAAGTTTCCGTTGCTATAAAGCCAACACTACTGAGGAAAGCCGAAAAAAGTTCAAACAAGGCAGGAAGGCCTGCGACGTCCATATTCGACGAACCAAATTTTTACATGACCAAAAATTACGGCAAAAAAATACTGCAGTGTCCCAAAGGCAGTAAAACTTTTTGGTCATTTGTAAAAAACATGAGGAATTCTTCCTCTTTCTCGGTTCCTACGCTCGGCACTCCTTTTGTTAGCTCTTTATAGAAAGCTTATCTCTTTGCTAAGCAGTTCGCCGCCAATTCTACGCTGCCAGTGAGTATTATGACTCCGCCTGTACTTGAGCGAGTAACTGATTCTATGAGACCAATCTTTTTTCGCACTCGTACTGTAGCAAGAGTTCTTAGAGATCTAAACACACATAAATCCGCTGGTCCGGATGGTATCCCCGCTATTGTTCTGAAGAGGTGTTCTTCAACGCTGGCAAAACCACTGCGTAAGCTTTTTCATCTGTCCTACTCCTCAGGTCTCGTTCCGAGAGGATGGAAAACTGCATTTGTCCAGCCCATCCCCAAAAAAGGCGAATCTTCCTCACCTTCTAATTACCGACCGATTGCACTTACGTCCCTTCTTCCCAATGTCATGTAAACGCTGATTAATTATCAGCTAAAGAAATATCTCGAAGACCGAAAGCTTCTTAATGACCGTCAGTACGGCTTTCGAAGCAATAGGTCCACTGGTGATCTCATGGTTCATCTCACCGAACAGTGAAGCAAATCTTTACATCGCTTTGGAGAAAGTAAGATTATTGCACTTGATATTTCAAAAGGATTTGATAGGGTTTGGCATCAGGCTCTCTTATCGAAAATGCGTGCTTTCGGTTTTCATGAATCTTTGCTTCATTGGATTAGTAATTACCTTTCGGATCGTTCAATACAAGTAGTATTGGATGGATTCAAGTCTGAAGTCCATAAAATAAATGCTGGTGTGCCCCATGGCTCTGTTCTATCACCAACACTCTTTCTCAATTTTATTAATGATCTCCTGTCTGCAACTTCTAATCTAATACATTGTTTCGCTGTCGATAGTATTCTTAGCTTTTCATATTCGTTTTCAGACTCACATCCCTCTTCTTCGGATGTGGAACTAATAAATAAATTAGGTGGCGAAACAGTCCGTAGAGAACCAGGGCCTTGTGACTTATAACTTTCAACCATTCCTGTGTGCGAGTAATTGCAGGGATGGAGGGGACCTACAGTTTATATGCCGAATCCGAACGGCTAATTTGAGAAAGCACTTTTTCATGACAAGAATTACTCTTGGAGAACTTGTCAATTCCTCGCAAGAGGCAGTACCCGTGAAAAAAAACTTAAGGTGATACAGACAGGGATCGAACCCAAGACCTCTGACATGACATGAAAAGCTATTTGAGTCGAAAGTAAATTTTTACCAAGTTTTAGTATTGTTTTCTTTTAGGTTTTTATTTTTTGTAAAAAAACTGTCAATTTGATTTTTCTCAAAATTTTTCCTAATGTTGAAAAGAATATTTCTTATAAGATAAAATTAGTTTGAAGCCAATGTCTCAAATTTTTGAAAAGATTTATACGTCGAAAAAAAATTTGTACCAACTTTTGTTAAATTTTTTTTAGATTTTTAATTTTTTGTACAAAAACTGTCAATTCGATTTTTTTCAAAATTTTACTAAATGTTGACAACAATATTTTTTGAAAGATTAAATTAGTTTAAAGCCAATATCTCAAAGTTTTGAAAAGATATTTGAGTCGAAAATCAATACCGACTTTTATAATTTTTTTTTTAGGTTTTTATTTTTTTTTTTGTCAACTGTCATTCGATTTCTCTCAAAATTTGTCCTAATGTTGAAAGAAATATTTCTTATAAGTTCAAATTAGTTAGAAGCCATTATCTCAAATTTTTGAAAAGATATTTGAGTCGAAAATCATTTTTTACCAACTTTTGTTAAATTTTTTTTAGGTTTTTATTTTTTGTTAGAAAAACTGTCAATTCTATTTTTCTCAACATTTTTCAGAATGTTGAAAACAATATTTCTTATAAGATAAAATAAGTTTGAAGCCTTAATCTCAAGTTTTTGAAAAGATATTTTAGTCGAAATTCAGTTTTTACCAACTTTGAGTAATGTTTTTTTTAGGTTTTTATTTTTTATTAAAAAAAACTGTCCAGATGTCAAAAACATTATTCTTCGTTGCACAAAATTGTTTTGGAGATGAAATCATATTTTAGTCATAAAATTTTCGAGGTGACAAATTTTTTTTCAGTTTTTTTGATTTATAAAAAAACCGTTAATCGGATTTTTTCCAAAAATGTACTTGTTTGGTAACACGTTACAATATATAATATAAAATTTAATTCAAGTTTCTAGCGTTATTGGTTCATGAGATATTTAGGGTTAACCAAAATTTTCACCTTTCTTTTTAAACTGCAATATTAAAAAAACCACCCTCGCAATTTTCTTGAGAGTCCCTTCTGCATTTTTCTGCCTTATTATCTGTATAACAAAATTTATTTGAAGTCGATATCTCTTCTGGTTCTTGAGCTATGGACGACGAAAAAAACGTCGCGAACGTACGGACGTACGTACACACGCACGCACAGACATCTTTCTAAAAATCTTTTATTTCGACTCTAGGGACCTTGAAACGTCGAGAAATGTCAAAATTTTCAATTTGACAAATCGGACCCATTACAATAACTTCCTATGGAAAGTTAAAAAAAAAAGTCTTACGAGCTTAAATGCAAATATCACTGTACTTTCAAATTTTTCAAAATAAAAATTTCAATTGTTTTCAGTTTTTCATACAAAGAAAAATAATGAACAATATTATTAAAAACACACAAGTTTGTAATTCAAACAAATTCACAGTTTAAAATGTGTCCCATAAAATGCTTTGTTTACCGTACTCAGAAATAAGAAAAAAAAAAAACCTTAAAACTCCCTGCAATCAATTTTTCTTAGGACTTGTGAATCATTTTGATGTCATCAGACGTAGGATTTAAAACTACCTCAAGACTTGTAAAATATGGTTACTTTGTACTAAAATATGTATTTGCGTTCAGCACTAACCACTCTTGACCTTTGTTATTGCGTAACAGTTAGAGTTTTAATACGATGTAGAGGCTTAACCTCTGAGTCTATTCTAATCATAAAATTCTATGAATTCACTTTTCGGATCTTAGCCCCACTTCTTAAAAAAAAAAACAAAAAAAAGTTTCATAGTTTTTGTTTTATAAAAGCCACATCGTTGTTTTTGAGTCGTTTATCAACTCTGCATTGCATTTTTAAAGGTTTCAAAATTGTATTTTTTAATTCAATTTTGAAGTTGAATTAATGAGATGAAGATAAAGTAATTAAAAGTAAGAAATGTTAACATCGTTTATGTTTGTGAGATTATTGGACTTGATCTTTCAAAACAATTTGATTGGGTTTTGTTATTAGGCTCTTTAAAATGCGTGATTTTACGTTTAGATAAATTCCTCCTCCGTTGAGTTAAAAATTACCTTTCAGTCAGATAGTTTAAAAAACAAGAAGCGTTGGATGGGTTTAAGTCCGTAAACCAGAAAATAAATACTGGTGTGCCTCAAGGCTCCATTTTGTCCCGAATCTCTTTTGTTTGTAACTCCTAATTCAATAAATTTATTTGCTGAAGATATTATTCTTAGCTTTTCATATTCATTTTAAGGCTTATATCTCCCTCTTTGGATTTGGGACTGCAATGACTAAATATGATAAGCCCAATAAATTCAAGCGGGGGTTCACTATTTCACAAAAAATGCCGCAAAATTGTTGGATCTTCTGAACAGATGCAAGAAATTTATCTCTCCTTCTGATCTGGCTACAATTAAAACAAAAAGAGTCTGGGATGCGACCCACACTGATAACTTCCCATCCCGTCTATCGATTTGTCTTGCTTAAAAGTTTGTCTAAATGTATCAATTCTTACCAAGTTTGCGTTCTATTTTTTGGAAATTTTATTTTTTTATGAAAAAACGGACTGTATGTTTATAAAAAAATTACTGAATATAAAAAACAATATTTTCTGTGAAATAAAATAAGTTTGAAGCCAATATTTTTAATTTTTGAAAAGCTATTTGAGTCGAAAGTAAATTTTTACGAAGTTTTAGTATTGGTTTTTTTTTAGGTTTTTATTTTTTGTAAAAAAAACTGTCAATTCGATTTTTCTAAAAATTTTTCCTAAAGTTAAAAACAATATTTCTTATAAGCTAAAATTAGTTGGAAGCCAAAATCTTAAATTTTTGAAAGGTATTTGAGTCGAAAACCAATTTTTACCAACTTTTGTTAAATTATTTTTTCAGTTTTTAGTTTTTTGTATAAAAACTGTCAATTCGATTTTTCTCAAAATTTTACTAAATGTTGGAAACAATATTTTTTAAAAGATAAAAGTAGTTTAAAGCCAATATCTCAAAGTCTTGAAAAAATATTTGAGTCGAAAATCAATTTTTACCAACTTTTATTATTTTTTTTTTTTTTAGGTTTTTATTTTTTGTAAAAAAAACTGTCAATTCGATTTCTCTCAAAATTTTATCAGATGTCAAAAACATTATTCTTCGTTGCACAAAATTGTTTTGGAGATGAAATCATGTTAAAGTCGTAAAATTTTCGAAGTGACAAATTATTTTTTTCAGTTTTTTTGATTTATAAAAAAAACCGTTAATCGGATTTTTTTCTAAAAATATAATTGTTTTGTATCACGTTACAATATATAATATAAAATTTAATTCAAGTCTCTAGCGTTATTGGTTAATGAGATATTTAGGGTTAACCAAAATGTTCACCTTTTTTTTAAACTGCTATGGTAAAAAAACCACCCACGCAATTTTCTTGAGAGCCCTTTCTGCATCTTTCTGCCTTATTATCTGTATAACAAAATTTATTTGAAGTCGATAACTCTACTGGTTCTTGAGCTATGGACGACGAAAAAACATCGCGAACGTACGGACGTACGGACGTACGTACACACGCAAGCACAGACATCTTTCTAAAAATCTTTTATTTCGACTCTAGGGACCTTGAAACGTCGAGAAATGTCAACATTTTCAATTTGACAAATCGGACCCATTACAATAACTTCCTATGGGAAGTTAACAATATATACGTCTCCGACTGGAGTATAACTCCTTTCTCTGAGCTGGTGCTTCAGAAACTTAATTAAGCCTCTTGAACAGTGCTCAAAAAAGAGAATATCATTAATTCAATTACGTCATTCGGTCATCATCGTAATGTTTTTGTCTCAATACTTTTTTTACAGTGATTTTACAAGACTATTCTCTAGTGAAATAACGAGCTGCATTCCTCCCCTTAAACAGTTTAACCATAACACTTGCTGTTCTGTCAATGTTTACCAGTATGCCGTTCAATACAACTTTGCTCGTAGGTACTGTAAAGTACAGATATTCGTTTTTTAGCACGAATGTGGAATGACTTACCACGATCTGTCTTTCCCTGTCATTGCAATGTTCAAGAACTCAAAGCCAATGTAGACCGATACTTCCTTTCCAACTCACATGCTCAATGCTCATACTGTGTTTATGACATATTAAATGATGAAGTTAAAAGATTCACAAACAAAAATTCAACTTGATCCTTAAACAACTTTTTAATTGGAACGTAGGAAACAAAGGGTTCAAAAATTTAATTATAATTTAAAAGGAGACAAAATAAATAAGCTTTCTATTCCCTTCTAAAACGCATAAATTCATGTACAAACAAATTATTTTGCAAACTAAAAATGAAGACATTTAAATATTGACATGAGTTTGAATTATAAAAAGAAATGGATATATGTAATATAATTTTGCTTAGACTTTTTAAAATATATCTTTTGTTTTAAAGTAAAATCAAAATAAATTTTAAAAGAAGCTGAGAACTGCCTTCAATAGATTAAACATTTACGCAAAAAATAGTCTTAACTTAAAAGAATTAAAAATGTAATTCGTTATTTTGTTTCAAATCTTTATTTAATAAAAAAACAAAAACTAAAACTTGTAACTTGTAACTTGGAGTTTAAAATTATCTCTGGCAGTATTAAAATTTTTCCACAAACATTTTAGTAAAAAAAAACAAATTTGGTCTTCGTATATTGCACAACACAAATTTCAAAAACTGAACAAATTTGACTGTAGCAAAATTATATTTTAAAATTATATATATAAAATTAAAATTATATAAAATAAAATTCTGCCAGAAATATTTTTACAATTCTAACAAATGTTATCAGAAAAATCGGTGAAAAAATCAACAAATATAATTCACTTCGTAAAAAATTAGTATTTACATTAGTTAATACAAACAAATATAAAAATTTAATTAGTGACAATAGATCCAGGAAAATCATATCGCAAAAATTAGGCAAATTTTCAAATTCTTTACATATAACAAACAAAATAAATATATATTAAATTAAGTAGATTGTTTGAATATAAAACAAAAAATCTTTTAACTATCATTATAAGAAAACATATAAAATAGCAACTTCATAGGACCATATTTTTATAAAGAACATGAACAATTATTGTAAGAAATACAAAATATATAAATAAAATAATTTTTTTTCAAGAACTAAAATATTATTCACTTATTAAAAAAAAATAAACAAAATTTAAATAGAAATCATATACGTAAAAATATCGTTAATTATGATCAAAAATTATCATTATAATTCAAAAAGAAATTATGAAAATGGTCTTAAAAAAGAATAAAAGACTTCTCTAAAGCTTTCCTGATTTATTTTATTTTTAGAAGTTTGAACAAAAAGTAGATAATTATTTAAACAAAAATATAACAAAATTCGCAATTTTCAAATACACCTTAGAAAGTAAGTAGGAAACATTTAAAATACAAAACAATTTTTAGTGCCCTCGTGCCAATTATCTACTTTTAAAAACTCACTTATTCTTAAGGACATACGTACGAACATCATTAGCGGCCTTCTTCATAGGTAAATTATATCTAAAACTATATACCTAGATAGTAAAAATAATATTTAAAATTAAAAAAAAAACTATAAACAAATAATGTCTAATAATTAATTTCTCTTAGTTAAGTTTCATTGTTAACAAAAAAAAAACAAATTTTCTTAAAATAATTTTAATCTTTGAAATTTGCTTTAATATGCTTACAATTAAAGTTTTAAAAATAAATACAAAATCTGTATAATATTTGCACAATAAGAAAAAATCATAATTAAATTATAAATATTTATATAAAGTGCTGTGATAAATTAATAAAACAAAAATTCAATTAAAAAATTTATCAAATCAAAGATCTAAAATAAAACTCACAACAAAAACAACAACAAAATACAAAATATAAAAAAGAAAACATAAAATGTTTAATTATTTAAGAGCATGATTTAAAAATAAAATTAAATGAAATTAAGAAAAAAAGTAAAAAAGTAAAACACGAAAAACACCGCAATACAAATTTGTCCAACAAAAATAATTTTCTATTGACCACTTTAATTCAATATTTTAAAATAAAATTTATTTTCTTATTGCTTTGCAAATAAATATTTATGGTATTTTATTATACAAATATAAACTCTTGAACAAAAAATTGTAATAATATTAAAAAGAAATATGAAATAAAAACAAACGCAAATAACGAAATGTAACTACAATTTAATAAAAACAAAACGTTTTCGCTGAATAAAAATAAATGTTGGTTTTATTTATACTTTTTTAAAATCGTCTCATATTGAATGAGAGAGATTTTAATTTGTTCCCTTTGTAAGCTGAAAGAGAAAATAATTTGACAGCTGACACGTAAGTAAAAGTAAAGCATTGTACAGGGTGTCCCAAAATTCAGTCTGCTGTAAATGAAGATCTGCTAAGCAACATTTGTTAAGGTTGCTAAGAATTTGTCCTCAAATTTTAGTATTTTTGCTTCGACAAATTTAGATATTCACATTAAAAAACTACGAAAAAGTGGGTGGAGAGAGTAATAACTTAAAGGTGTCCCAAAATTTGTTCATACAAATAAAAGTATTTTCTTAAATATGGTCTTTGGGACACTCTTTATTATTAACTTACTCCTTAAAAAATGTAAAGAGTTTCTTAAATAATACTGGCTGTCCCAAAAGATTGTCCAAAATTTTTACATGATTTTGTATACAATGCTTTAATTTTTCTTCAATTTTGGTACACTCTTCATTTTGAATATTTTGAAAGTTGAGGTAGGGATTTAAGTTTCCATTTACTTCACATTTTGGGAAACTTTTTTTCAGAAATGGTGGTTATTTCAGATATTGCTTCCTTTTTGGGACACTATTTATTATGTAACTGGATTGTCCCAAAATGAATTAAAATTTTTTTACTTTATGTTTTTAACTGACTAAAACATTCCCCACAACACCAAAATCGATATTTTGTATTAAAATTCAATGTGTCTCAAACTGGAACATTTCTAAAAGACTTCTTCTTTTTGAATACTAGTAAAACAGAGATAATGTAAACATTTTTGAAACTTATTTAATTCAAAACTTAAGTTCTAACAATATGGCCCCCTACAATTCTCATTTATCAAACAGGGCATCACAAAGCATTTTTCTATTCTCACCCTCTCCCTACACTTATAGCTTAATTCCGTGTTCAATAGAACCCTTGTCTGCTGCTTCACCGAATGACTTCCACATGTCGCTGTACACGGCGACCAAGGTGACCAATCCGAGTACCGACACTCGTTCTCTGGCGGTCGTGTGTATTGTAATCTCTGTCTATTGATCAATTCTTCAGGACAACGCTTATAGCACTTATCGAAACGAACCATTTTCTTGGGACATGGCTTTCCGCCATATTTGGGCCTCCTCAAAACTTTACGAGTCTTGATTTCGACTCCATCACCACAGGTGGCATTGCAGGAATGTGCCACCCATTCCGAGACCTTACAATCGACTTTCTCCAGGCGTAAATCTTCAACCGACAAATCATAGGGTATTCGATCTTTGCAAGTTGCTTCGCATTTTTCTGACGAATTAAATTTATTGCGATTGTTGTCGTAGCAATTGGTGAAGAAGAGTGCACATTGGTTGCTCTTATGGTCGTAATACCAAAACGTCGTCACAGAACTATTTCGGAACTCACAAATTTCTGGCTCCTCGAAGCAAATACTCGGCACAACATCATCGCAGTTGCTGATGGTACAATTGACGATTTCGTGCTTTTTTATATTTCGACAAGGATCATTGCCATAGTTGGAGTTTCGAAGACCATGGATGACATCGTTGTTCCAAACTTCACGGACACGTGTTCGAAAACCCTCCTCGCAGTTCTGACTGTTACATGGGGACCAATTGGACCATGGCGTGACATGGCACTCTGGGGGAATGACTTCCTCCTCTTCTTCACCCTCGGTTAGAGACTTATAACCCCGGCGATCACCCCATCTGTTTCTGGTTCGGACATTCTCCTCGTTGTTTTCACCATCTTCAGAAGGGTTTTCGTTATTTTCCTGTTCATTCTCAGATTCCTGTTCGCCACCCTCCCGACCTTCTTCCTGTTCACCGCCTATTTCGCCACCACAGACTTCACCCTCACACTCTTCGGTCCTTTCTAAGATCACCCGGCTTACGCTCTACAAAGACAAATTATTCAATTACCTTCATTGTTGGAAAATCAAACGACCTTACCTGACACTTCTTCCTAGCCCTCCTATTCAAATAGGTCCTAGTCTTTGTCCGTTTTCCTTTTCCACACGTTACACTACAACTTGACCATGGAGTCCATTCGGATAGAGCACATTCAGGGTTCTCCGGACTTGCACTGTATGCATTATCGCCATTATCGCCACCGGCATCATCATCGAATCCACCGCATTTGGTTCCCTGGCAGGGTTGCTCCTCTCGCAGGGAGTTGCGACACTTAAAACGCCGAGCCACTCCAGGGTTCTTGAAATCCCTAGTTCTGTATTGTTCTCCAGGTCCACACTTAGTACTGCATTCGCTCCATCGTCCCCATGGATGAGTTGTGCATTCTGCTGGTTCATTCTCAGCTAAATATAGGAAATTAAAATGAAAAGAAATCTTCAAAACTTCTACCGTCAACAACATCTTACATTCATTTTGTTCACAAGTCTTCTCATAAAGCCTCCGGCGAGAGATATGCAAACGGGCCAATGGTTTCATGGGAGCTCCTGATGGATCATAGAAAGGTGAACGTGGATCATTTGGGAAATTCGACTTGATTCTACGAATTACATCAGGTGGAACTTGAGGTTGATCAGCTGACATATATGAAGGGCCACTATCCGTCCCAGCATCCCATGGATAAAGGTTGTGAATCTTGTGTTCCACCCATGAGCAATTTGGTAGACAAAGTTCTAACCCAGAAACTCCAACAATCCAATCAGGCGATGGAACGATCATGGATACAAGAGAAATCAAGTGATTCTTCGAGTCAACCCTGAAGACAGCAAAAGTCTTCCCCGTCACATTGGGATAGGCAATTCCTCGAGCTTTGATGATTGTTCGAATTTGATCGCTCTAAAAAAGAAGAATATAAGAAAGTCGTTTCGTTTTAAAGAGTGTTTTACGTGTACCTGTTCCTTGAGTTCACTTTCCAGTGTCCTTGTCGAAGCGTGCTCTGCAACTTCCCGTAATCCGTCACTCGCTTTGTCTCCATACCGCCAAAACCTATAATCTATGGTATGTGAAGCCCCAATGATATCGCTAAAACGAGTTTTCCAGTTATTTGCTGGGAAATCCTTTGGATGTGTATGTCGTGACCATTTTCCTTCAAATGTCAGCTAAAAAAAAATAGTGTTTAAATATAACTGAATGGTCAACAAAGTTTTAAATCCCTCTTACCTCATATTTAGCTTCATCACAAGCACAACATGGATCCATCACCGCTGGCTGATTATCAATATCATCCTGTTGTTCCTCGCAAAATTGTTTCGTCAAAAATCCATCGTCCATGTACCAGACCTCCCGATGTTCGATAACAGTGGCTCGAATAAGAACACAACCACTGCCAGGTTGTGGGGCAGTCCAAACAACATCAATTCTAGATTTTGGCAACATATTTGTGTGCATAACTAGATTGTTGCATTTATCACTGAATTTCGTATGCGAGAAATCGACAATTTCAAAATAGCCCAATCCCGCAGGATCAGCATTATTGTTGCCATTGGAAGTGTCTACTTCGACTGCTAACATGAAACCAATGAAAGTGTAGCCTTGTACTGCTGCTAAAGAAACTGTTAAAAAAATAGGAAAAGTTAACTAAGTTAAAGAAAAAATATCAATTAACAAAATGGATATAGGATGGGTGCGTTTCCGGAGGAAAAATCATCAATAACTTATTTAGAAGACCAAATAATTTATAACGAAATTACTCATTTTTGTAGTGATACTTGACGTTACTGAGTGGTGGAACGTCTTTTGCATTTATTAATAACAAATTACTCATCACATTATCAAGCAAATAAGTAAACATTTGAGTAATAGAAACTTACTATTATATTTTTGTCCTGGTTCAAAATTTTGTGGACTTCCGCCAATTGTCACAACATAACGATCATCAGATGGTGATTTTCCCGCTGTTGTTCCAACTGGAATTCGGTTACATGCTAACGCCAAATTGATCGTTGCTGATATAGAAATGATTTTTATAATCCAATTCATTTTGATGTACGAAAAACAGAATTGTGTTCAAGTGATGATGACAGACAGAAGACAAAATCGATTTATCTTCATAAAATCTAAAAGAAAAGATAAAACAAAATTAAAACTACCAAACACACACAGGAAATAACATTGTAAAGCTTCATATTGTATAGAATCATGTTTTATATATTGTTCATAGTTGATTGAAAAATTTAAATTTTTTTGTAAATGAAGTTGATCCAATGTACATTGTACATTGGACAATATCAAATGTCAATGTCACGAGAAATTAAAATGTTTTTTTTTTTCTTTTTGTTTAAGCGGAATTCCATTAACGGGGTAGACATTAATAACCATGAATTTAATAATGATTAATACAAAAATGAAATAATCCTAAACTTTACTTTTTTACTGAAAACTTTTAAAATACTCGGATTGCGGAAACAGCCTTTACATACTTCTGGATCAATGAGGTAGAAGTTTTGTTCTAGGGTCAAGTATTTTCATATTATCGGATCTCAAATGTCCTACAATTTTGAAAATATTTTAAAATATTTAAATAATTGTTAATTTTATATTCTTTTCCTATTCTCAAATAGTTTAAAGATTTGAATAATTCTTTCTTTGATTTTTTCAAGAAGAAAATTCGTTAGAGAGATGAATTCAATTTTATATAGAAGAGAATCGATAAAAGTTGAATTCCTAGTGTAGCGACCCGTAGACTTGAAAAATTCTCAAAATACGTAAGCTCTTAAGTATATTTGTGATGTTGTTTAGCTATTTTCTTTCTTTTCATATCAATTCTGTCCGATAAAATCGTTAACATATTTTCAAAAATAAAATGAGGCTGGGATGCGACCCACACTGATAACTTCCCATCCCGTCTGCCGATTTGTCTTGCTTATAAGGTTTGTAAGTTTTCATGTTTTATTAAAAAAGTTGTCAGTTGAATTATTTTTAAAAATTTAAACAGTACCAACAATATTTTGCAACATATGTACATAGATAGTTTTATTCCAAAATCTTTTTTTGCTAACGAGATTTTTAGTCGAAAACCAATTTTTCTAATTTTAGTACTTTGCGTACTATTTTTTGTAGATTTTATTTTTTTTATGAAAAAACAGACTGTTGAATTTTTATAAAAAAATTACTGTATGTCGAAAACAATATTTTCTGTGAGATAAAATTAGTGTGAAGAAAAAATTTTAAATTTTTGAAAATATATTTAGTCGAAAGTTAGTTTTTACCAAGTTTTAGTAATATTTTGTTTAGGTTTTTATTTTTTATAAAAAAACTTTCAATTTGATTTTTCTCAAAATTTGACCAGATGTTAGAAACATTATTTTTCGTTGCATAAAATTATTTTGGAGATAAAATCGTTTTATGTTCGTATAGTATTCGGGGTGACAATTATTTGTTTCAGTTTTTTTGATTTATAAAAAAAACCATTAGATGATTTTTTTCCAAAATAGTCACTAGCGTTATTGGTTCGTGAGATACAATGGGCTAACCAAAATGTTCAACTCTTTTTTAAATTGCTATGGTAAAAAACCACACACTCAAAAACGTCGCGAACGTATGTCGTACACACGCACGCACAGTCATCTCTCTAAAAATCTTTTATTTCGACTCTAGGGACCCTAGGGATTTTCAATTCGACAAATCGAACCGGTTACAATAACTTCCTATGGGAAATTAAAACAGTCATAAACATTTGTAAAGCTTTACAAAAATTCACTTTCTGTTGGAAAACTATGAAAATAGTTGTTATAATAGCTGTTATTTGTCACCGAAACTTCAACGGGACTAGGAAGGTCCATATAAGTCATTACAAAAATCAACGATGTCGTATACCGGATACAAAAGGGAGTCAGAGGAAAACCTAAAGTTGTACATCGCGACCGGCTACATCGCTACAGTGGTGATGAGAACGATGGATTTGTTCGGGACGATCAATCCTAAGGAGGGGGCAATGTAATGTGTATACACTCTTTATCTCTGTTAATATCGTGTTATAGTAGAATAAGTACGAAGCAACCGTTTATTTGTAGTAATAAACACTTGTGTAGAACATTTAGAATAAGGGGCAACATCTAGTGATTAAGAGGAGAACTCGCTTCGTTAAGCATCTAGTGATTAAGAGGAGAACTCGCTTCGTGAAGTATCGAGAAACATATAGTGGCTAATAGGAGAATTAGCTTCGTTAAGCATCTAGTGATTAAGAACTCGCTTCGTTAAGCATCGAGAACAACCTAATAGATTCTCGAACCGATTTGAGATATATAAATAGGCGCTCAAAAGCGAAGCGGATTATTATTGGTTGTGAACTGCGATAAAGTTAAGACTGTGTTAAGTAATAATTGAAACTAAAGACTGTGTTTGAAAAGTAATAATTGAAAGTGTTCAATAAATAAGTTTGGAACAATTTAAATAAAGTAAAATTGTGTTTTATTTACAAGGTGAATAAGTTTTAATTGTCGGACTAAGCCGAATATAACAATAGATTTAAAAATTTATTCCTTTTGAGCATAAATATACAACCATAGTTTTCTAATATTAGTTCAAAAATAGAGCCTTTGCGTCCAAATCAATCTCTCTTGTTGGTCGCCACATATGCTGCGGATTAAGGTGCTATTATTTAACGAGACGTGCAAACCTGCTGTTCAAGGCTACAAGATCACTAAATGGCATTTAAAAAAAAAATTGTTCACACAGCTAAGCACAGTTCGACATGCTTTCTTCATTAGCCAGCTCGACGGTTCCAAGGGGTTAGGTTAGGTTAAAGTGGCTCCCCGTGATGGAGTAGGACGCATTTAAATTGGGTGGCGCAACAATCCGTTGAGAACTACGGCCTAGTGACTTCCAACTCTCAACCATTCCTGTGTGCGAGTAATGTTGTCAGGGATGGAGTGGACCTACAGTTTTAAGCCGAATCCGGACGGCCAATTTCAGGGATGTTATTCCACCTGGTGTTTGCCCTCTTCATAGCTTCCTGCGTTATCAATAGTTTACTTGTAGTGATTGGTATGCCAGCATTTGCAAAACGTGGTAGACTGGGTTGTACTGTACCATTCCTGGCGAGTTCATCTGCCTTACAGTTTCCTGGAATGTCTCTATGGCCCGGCACCCAGCAAAGGTGAATATTAAACTGTTGTGCCATCTCCATTAGAGATGATCGACACGACAGTTATGGACTGTTATAGAGTTTGTAGAGACAGAGTCTAGGGATTTGATAGTGGTCTGACTATCTGAGAAAATACGGATATCAGATGTTGATATCACGTTTTCCAAGGGGTTACAATATACTTAATGTTGATAAACAAAGTTATTTTGTTGCAATATTGTACTAGAATTATTGATTTATTATTATTTATTATACAGAGGTTCCATTTGAATAGAGGTTCCATTTGGGACAGCTGATACTTTTGACTACTCTGCTGGACAAGTTAGTGATCTACGAAAACGTCGTTCAAGAATAACTGAAAGTATTTGCTTCTGTAATGTGGTTTTTTGAATCCTAGTTGATCTTAAGAATCAAGCATTCTCGAAACTTACAAAGACTTAAGGCTCAAGGCTTTTAGAAGATTAGTTAACAAAACATTTGAAATATATCAAAATTATATACAGATTTTCTTCGAAAAATCGGTCTCAACGGTGAGCCTCAGTGAGGCCCGCTTTTGTTAATGGCCCATTTTCACTTCGGAGGCTTAGTTAAGAATTGTCGACAATAGTGAACTCGGAAAATACAAAAATAATTTTTGAAAAGCCTCTTCATCCTAAACATTGTTACTGTTTGGTAAGGTTTCTGGGCTGGTGCTGTAACCGTATTTATTTAAAAAAAATTTTAACTGTTACGGTGAGTGGATTACCCTGCCTAGCTACGATTATTGATTTTTTTAAGGCCGTAATTGGAAGATATTGATGTGTTGGGCGTTTTGCAAGAAAATTCTCTTGAAGGTGTTATTTTTCGAAGGATGATCAGGATTGCTCACCATAATCTTGTATTTTAACATCTCTCGACCTTTTTCTTTGTGTAAATGTGCATATTGTGTTTTCAATTGTTAATGGCATACCTTGTTCTTTACAATAAAAAATAAATAATTAAATATCCAATGATTTCTGTTAAAATATACTTTTATATTTATATTAAAATTAAAAATTGCACAAAGAACTTTATGTTATAATTATAAGTGTTTGTTTTTAAATGGGTACGATTTCAAAACAACATTTCTTTGTAATTGAATCAATAATTTGAGAAGTTAATTATGGATTAAGTTAACGGCAGTATTATCCAAAAAAAATGTACACACTAAAAATTGGAGACACACTTTATTTATATCTTAAATGCATTTGAATTCAATTGATAGCTAATTGAGGCCAAGTTTGCTTTTAACAATTTTTAAAGAATTAAAGAAGAAATTTAAAACTTTGGTAGGTACATGTACTTGAAAGTCGGTAGTAAAAATTTAAAATTCTTGTTTTGAATAATTAATTCATTATCAGTTTGTTGAATGTTGTTTTCTTATTTTTTTGCTCAACTACGGAATGCGTTTTTTCATCACCAGTTTCTTAAATTTTCGGTAAAAACACACACAGTTCATATAAACAAAAACACTTTAAAACACAATCTGCCAATAACATATTATTGAAAAGTCCAAGTCCAAAGTGATGATGATTTAATATGATTATTTTTTAAATAAGACATTTTTTCTCTCATTATAAAGACACTGAACACACAGGGAGACCTTATACGCTTATCAGGAGGAAGAAGGCAGAATAAACAATAAACTCTATAAGGTCAAGCTTTCAATTTTTGTTCTATTATTTTATTTTTAAATTTAAAATAAAACATTTACATACGTAGGTAAGGTACATGGTTTTTCTAGGTAGGTACTGATGATGAAAAAAAAAAATACTATAAATACATTTTTAATTCAAAACTTAAATACCTTATAAATAAAATAAAACACACAAAACTGCTTTATTAACACTTTTTCCTTCACTATCACTTTTAGGGCTTCAAGAAAATAATTCACCTATCCGCAGCAGTGCAGTGAGTGTGGGTGGGAAAAAATGTCGTTAAAACGAAACTGACGACGACGGATTGACCGCACAGAAATGAGAGATTGCAGCAGAAAATTTTAATGCTCACTCACCCTTAAGAGAATGAATTTATAAAATAAAAAAATATTGTTTATATTGTTATGTAGGGTGGTGCTTACACTTAGTAACTAGATTTATTTGTTTTTATTTTTTGTTAGATTCTTTATTCCAAAAGACGATTGATAACAATATTCAAAAGTGACGACAATAAACTGTTCGGTTCGGTTGTTACTGCGGAACTAAAAAGTAGCCGCGTCCAGTTGTAGCGATTAGCCCAGCCATTCATATAGCACCAGCATTTTTGTCCGGTCGTCGTCGTCGTCGTTGCTGTCAGCCACTGGAATATTGATGACGACGACGCATCAGAGTACACAAATTGATATGTATGTAGATAGATAGAGTAGCGAATCTTTAATGGACGTGATGGCGTTAATTGAGATCAATTACGTCGCTGATATACAAATGAATTTGAATTGTTTATATTTTCACACCGCCGCACCATGCGTTAAATTGTGAGGGATGTTTAATGTTTTTTTTGTTTTGGTATATAAGGATACACAAAACTATTGTAGTTCCAGAGTTAATGTTGAAATACTTAAAAAAAGACTTATTTTTGGTAATATGATGGTCCATAAAATGCTAAGACCCTTTTTTATGAAACTTCTTTACCCAGGATTCAAAGATGCAAATTAAAAGTAGATGTTCGTTCTTGTTGATTCTCACTATTTCAGAATACGTTTTCTATTAATTAAAATGTATTCAATGGAGCTTTGACTTTAAAGTCCTGCCCCTCTCCTCCTCTTTTATCTTAACTGTTTAAAAGACTTATTCTTTCTTAAAATATCCTTGCTTATTTATTTCTATAGGGCGTTCTATACCATTGTTTTTTCTAATGTATAATAGTTTCAATAGAGATTTATGATCTTTTATCGTAACTTACTAATTGTCTTAAATTGTATCTATTAATCAAAGCTTTTCGACACTAATCAGCAAAAGTTTGATATTTCTAAAGGAGCAAAACTGTTAAAAAGGGTCCTTTACCACTAAACTCAACATTGCATGGTACTTATTCCATCATATCAAATAATTGCTTGTTTTGTAGCTCTCTGCTCCTTAATCTTAACTTTTTGGATTTTTTAATTCTTTACTTTATCGTTATCGGTTATTAATACCCTAATAATGTTAATCACACTGCGGGAGGAAATTGGGACACAATTTGATTTAATGGTTGTTTACCATGTGTCTTTAGATCATAGTGCTTTATTGTCTTTTTAATTGCATTATTTGAATTAATTATGTCTTTTAAACTGTCTTAAATCAAACTTGTCTTACCTAACGCTCGTCAGCGAAGTTCTTATTTTATAGCCAAGTGGTTTTGTATCTTGTTCAATTAACAACCGTACCATCCCAGACTATTACCTGTTTATGGCGTTTATGGGAATCACTTCCAAACAGTGATTCTGGATTTTTCTGTCCGATTGGGACTACACAGATAAAATAAAAAATTTGTGTAGAAATGGGGTTAATTTGGTCTTATGATGACCAATATACAATATTTGTTTTCGTCTGTTTAAATTTTTATCAACTCCTATAAGGAATTGGTTGAAATCAAATGTTAATGAGTTGTATGGTATGGCAGTGGTATTTTTCATTGAAATGTGAAAAAATAGATAATATTACAAAAATGTACACATGTGTAATAATTAATAATTAGTGATCTCGACCATTTGACATTTCAAGTTCAAGTTCTATATTTTTTATTTTTAATCATTATCCAACATCAGACTTCAAGCTTCGTAGAGCGGGAAATCGTATATGAGTGTTATGACATTTTTATACTATACGACGACGACGAGTAACATGAATGTTTTATTTGCTTAATAGTTTGTAAAATAAATACAATATTTTTGTTATAAAATATTTTATTCTAATCTTCCTTATTATGTATGTTAACTAGCTGACATAGGCGAGCGCTGCTTAAAATACAAGCAAATGCGAAGATGGTTTTGCAAGTTGTAAGAACTCGTAAAAATCTAATAAGCAAATAACTTCTCATTTAATTTTAATTTATTTTAATACACAAACTAGGTTCACAAGAATTCACTGATATCAATATGTCGTTTCTTGCGTCTTTCTTCAACGTAAAATCCCAAACTATCACTTTACCACGGTAAGCTTCGGTAAGCAAGATTCCTCCTCAAGTTACTATTTGGTAGAAAGTCATCTTGATAAATCGAACTATCAAGAATAAAATATAAAATAAAATCAAATAATATTTTTTTAATAGATTTTACATTGTTTGTTTTAGTTCTAAGATCTCTTCTTCTAATTTTGCAATCTTAGCTTCTTGCCTCACACACAATTGTTGAGCTCGATCATTATTCTCTTGCAACAATCTTATAACATGCTCTTGTCGAGTTAATTCCATTTGATTTGTACTCAAAGTCGAAATAAGATTCCGAAGTTCTTCGGTTTTTGTTAGAATTTCAGTTTTTATCTGAAACGAAGAATTTTACAACTTAAAATGCTTTCTATTTTATTTTGTATAGAAATAATTTTCAAAAATCTACCATTTGAAAATTATTGTTCTTTTCACCAACTTCAAGAAATAGATCCTTCAAACGAACTTTTTGTGATTTTTCTTTCGATGGTAATGAATCAATCAAATCTGTACGAATTTTCAATATTTTGTTATCTAAAATAATTTGTTCTTTAAGATTTTTCACTTGGAATTGTGACTTTGTTATTTCGTTTTCAAGATTTTTTATTTTTTCATTATTGAGATTATTGATTCTTTGGAGTTTTGTCAGCTATTTAAAAAAATAAATGACGAATTCAAACATTTTACATGATAAAATAAAAAAAAAAAATAAAAAAGGAACATATATTTTCACAAACCTCCTCTTGAACATCTCTGGAAGCAGAAGCTTGTCTTTGACTTTCCTCTAATTTTTCCTCCAAGTTTCTTAAAAATAAATACAAAAAATACTTAATCACAAGTCGTATTTATAAACGCTTAATAGAGACTGAGAAAATTTACAAAGTTTCTAAACAGCAAGAAGACAATAGATGAAAATGTAAACGAGTAAACATATTTTAGAAAAAAAGTTTTTACAAGACTTACTTTATCGTTTCATTGAGATCTAATTTTTCAATATTTGCTTGATCAATTTCAACTTGAATATCCGAAACTTTAGATTGAGTTTTTTTTAACTTTACAATTTCCTAAAATTAATATAGGAACATATGTTATCAAAAAACAAAACAAATTTTCATTGGTACATTTTTTAAAGATTGCACTTCATTTTCAAAGAATTCCTTTTCTTTTTGGACATTTAAAAGGTCAGACTTAAAGGTATTTATTTCATCTGAATATTTCAAAGTCAGATCTGAAAATTAATTATCTTGTTAGTAAAATGTATAAAGATATCAAATGTATAAAGATGAATTAAGTTGATAAATATTTATCAACTATCTGTCACCAGAGGAGTTTATCTATTACAAGATTTTAGTTTCTTAAGAATAGAGAAACATATTTTAATATTTATCAACTATTAATTTAGATATTAAATTCTTACAATAGCAGCTACTTAACCGATAAATTACCTTTAGTTACTTCATTATCTGAATTTTTTGCAGCTTTCAATTCCAACTTCAATTTTTCAATTGTATGTTCTAGATCTTTATTTTTGGCTTCAACTTCTTTGTTTTTTAATTCAAGTTTCACATTGTTATCAGCACGGACTTTTAGTCTAAAACAAAATGTGCTCAGCTCGAATTTAAAAATTTAATTGATTTCAACAAAAAAAAATAATAAAATTCTTTAAACCATAATTAAAACTCTTTTATGGTAATAGTAGCGCAAGAGTCCGTTGAGAACTAAGGCCTAGTGACTTACAACTCTCAACTATTCGAGTAATGTTGTCAGGGATGAAGGGGACCTAAAGTTTTAAGCAGAAACCGAACGGTTAATTTGAAAAAGCACTTTTGTTGACAAGAATTTCTCTTGGACGATTTTTCAATTCCTCGCAAGTGGTAGTAGCCGTGAAAAAGACTTTAGATGTCACAGGCAGGGATTAGACCCAAGTCCTCTGGCATGACAGTCCTACGCACCAACCATCACGCCATAGGTACAACTGGTAATAAAAGGGTATTTATTTTTAGAGATATAGAACCTATAGGCTATAGGCTATATACCTATATATCGGGCTTTATAAGTCAAACGTATTGCGTATAAATTATCTTCAACGATGAAGAAAAACTGTCGTTTTAGAGTGAGCACAATTCTCATGAGACTCTTAAGGGTTGATTAACTTCTAAAAAATCACAGTTTGGACCTATTTGTCCTTAAATACGAAACCGGCGGTGCTAGAATAACCATGGCGAACTCTAACGGGAAAATGACTATTGATTTGTTGTTCCTTCTGTCATTGCAAATTATTTGGATGAGAAATAAAATTACTTTTGTTGAACTAAACATTTGACGATCGAAGTACATATTCTCAAGAAATAGTACTTTGATTTGTGACCTAGGGACTCCTTTTTGAAGTTTACATTGAATTTTTGGTCAATGCTGATAAACCAGCAACTGTTGAACATTTGAAGCCAACATTTGACATAGTTTTTAACAAAAAAACGCAAGTAAGTTTGATTAACAAAATAAGACCAACAAGATAGCGTTAATAAAGCTTTGATGACGAGGCCATATGACATGAATGTATTATTTAAAATTGAATGCTATGACATATGAAAGATATTTAAGTAAAATTGTTGGTTCCTATTTAATGTTTATTTGTTATGTTTTAATTTTATAAAAAAAAATCTTCTGTCTCCAAAATAACACACCATATTTTATACTCGAAATTAAAAACTTATTTTTAATGTTTAATTAAAAGCTAGACTTACTTTTGTGTTAAATCTTCACAGTCATATGTCTTTTTATTAAGTTTTTCACTAGCTTCCTTGTTTGCCAACTTCGCTTTGAGATGTTCCTTTTCCAAACATTCGTACTTCTTTTTAAGCTATATAAAATTGAAAAAATATGTAAAAGCTGAATGTGAAATTGAAACCAAAATCTTACTATTTGGACACCATTTTTAATGTTAAGGCTCTATTCTGCGATTTAAACTAATGTTTGATTTGTCCAAGATTATAACAAATTTACTTTTTCAAAATATAAAATTTTTCGAATCATTATGAATATTTAACTTTTGAGAATTTATAAGAGCTTGAATTTTTGTGGTATCTCAAATACCTTTAATTTTTTGGATAAAATAATTATAATCTTCCAACCAATCTTATCTTTATTAACCAAAAGTTTTTAAGACTATAGAAAAACTTTTTCGGATATTCATGATACTGGGTTAATTTTGAAGGTTTTTTTAAAGTACTTTAAACAAACGAGTATTACCCAAAAAAAAAAACCAAAGGTATTTGACTATACCACAGATAAAATCTAACTCTTCCAAAATATAGTAACTTATTGATAGTGCAATTTTGTTTCTGCATTTACTTCTGTTTCTATTTTTCTCAAATTAAAGCAAAAGTTCCAGATGTCCTGACTTATCTGATATGTATACATTTTTAAACTTCTATTTACATACATACCTCATCAATTTCTAATTTGAGTTTGCTTTCAATCTTATGCCTTTCTTCAAGTTCATTCTTAAATGTGTTAAATTCTTGTTCCGAAATCTTTTTAATTTTAGTGACATCAGCTTGGATTTCTTTTAAAATGCAAATTTGAAGTTCCTTTGATTAATAGAAAGCAAAATTTAAAGGCATATTAAATAATGTACATAAATTGTTTTTCAAGAAATTTTACTACTCGCATTGAATTCATCTAAAAGTGTTTTGAACTTTGTCTCAAATTCATTAATATTATTATTTGTATTTGATTTTATGCATTTATCATTTGCTACCTGAAGACTTTCAATTTCAGTTAAGAAATCATTCAAAAATGTTTTCTTATATTAAAAAAACATAAAAAAAGGCCAATTAATAACAATATACTTAATAAATGAAAAATTAGAAGAATACCTTTTCAATTTGGTAATTCCTTTTTGTATCTTGGATTTGCTTGAAAACTTCATCACCCTTTAAAGCTGTGTCTCCAACCTTAAAAAATTATATTTTATTTTAAGATTAAATTTAAATTTTAATGAACAATTTCGGCGAACTTATTGAAAATCAAAACCTATCCTTGAATCTCAGTAAACCAACCAAAATCATCAAACTGTCTTTAAATGTTACAATTTTGACATTTTATCTCATGAATATGAAATAACAGACAGTGAATAAGACTTTTAAATCAGCTTGATATAGCTCAAAACCAACTCATTTGAAACATTCGTGTTTATTCTTAAAATTCAATAAGTGTACTTACTTCTCTAGCAGACTTTGCCAATTGATCGATGTTATCGATTGCTTCTAATTTCTTATGAACAAAATTCTTCAAAGAACTTTTTAATTCTTCTAACGTCTGCTCATCTAAAATATGGAATTTTTTTGGATGTTATCATTTTATGTTTGATCTGCTAAATATTAATAAATAGTACAAAAATGCAAAACAAATGATTTCGGAGTAATATTTCAACTGTGAGTATCAACCATCAATTGCATTTTGATAAATATTATATTTTGGTCAATGATTGAAAAATCAACCAAGTGCTATTGAAAAATTTGCTTACTTTCAATTACGCCTGTATCATTAAAAATTATCAAAACTTTCATCAGTTGAATTGTTTGATATTTATCAAATATCAACTGATAGGTTGTGGTTTTTATAGAAATTAGGATTTTGATTTTTGTCTCCATTTTTAGCTGAGCCTTGATATTTTTCTATATATGTGTTATATTTATGTTTAAGACTTACCGCCCATTGTTATCAACTTTGACTTTTGATTTGTTGCAACTAAGTTGTTTCCAATATTTTTGAATAAGCAAACTGATTTTAAGTCACTTTCGTCTTTAGGAAGTTGATCTTTAACTAAATTATATTTATTCATAAATTGCTCCTATACAAAGAAAAAAAAAAGAATTTTTAATACAATTGTTGCAATATGTTGAAAAACCTTTAAGTTGCTTTTTTCATTGTACCTGACAGTTCTTAAGTTTTTCTTTAGTTAACTCATAGGATTGTATTGTATTGTGATTTCCTTTAGATGCTGCTCTTTCAGTTTTTATTTTGATTGAATTTTCTAGTCTTGGGGTTTGCTCTTTGCCTTTATCTTAATGCAAAAATTAAAAGAATTTTTAACAATTCAGTTCAAAGAAAATTTTCAATTTTACATCTTACCACTTCGATGGGAATTGAAACAACTTTTACTTGCCGCCAGATGAGTATTTGTTTTAAGTAAATTCAAGTCCATCATTGATGGTGAAGATTTATTTTCACCTGCTTTGAAAGTACTTGATGGTTCTGTAGTTTTCACTCTGGAACTATTCACAGAAGAATCTTTGGCCGGACAAGCCTGGGGAATACAAAAATACTTTCAACATTTTAAATACTTCTAAACGAAAACAAAACTAGGAAACATACATCTCTTTTTGCAATTTTTGATCGAGCAGATTCTAGATTCTTAAAAGACACAGAAAAAATATTTAAAATGCTAAGATTCGAAAGTTTTTAAAAAAGTACTTACAAATCCACTGAAACACGGAGATGATGTTTTAGGCATTGGAGGAATTTTTGATTTTGATTTAACATCTAAACATGAATTAAAAAAGCAACAAAAATTGATGATTGAAAGTTAAAAAATATGTTTTTAAAACACGTACCATTCTTTTCTGGTTCAGTTTTTGAGATGTTCATTTCAAACAAATATCCAAAGTATCAATTTTTAAATTATTTGAATAGATATTGAAAAATATCCCGTAAAGCATCGAGCGAAGAAAAAACGATTTTATTTAAATTTAATTTTTTTAAATTCCAATGACTTGTTTTTCAAAAAAAAAAAAATATGAATTTGAATATGATCATACACAAGTTAAAAAAGTGTTTTGCAAGTGTTTGAGCAAAACTAGCTCGGAACAGTTCACACATGTGTACTCACCCTTAAGACCTAACCAAAGGCGGGGGTAGTGTGGAAAACGAAACGCTTTCACGGCTTTTCTATATGTTTTTAAATAGTACCCAAGAATAGTTAAAATTTTAAGTTTTTCTAAATCTATTTATGCAATTTTATGACTGTACAATATTTTAAGGTTTTAAGTAGCTCCATTAAAAAGGGTAGATACAGAACTCTTAAATCATACCTAGGTAAAAAAGGTGTATATCATTAGAAAGAAGATACCAATAAACATTGGCTTTGAATATCTACGATAAGTGGGAGATATTGAGCCTGGTAAAGCATTTCACATTCGTGTTGTTCGGTTCAAAAAAGAATAACTTTGCGTCTGAAATTTCCCCAAAGGGTAAACTGATGACTATTCCTAAAAGTGCGGGTAATACGGTTGCATTATACTGTGCAAGAAATTATGTTTGCAGCCATCGTAAGTCACTTTAAAGTGGCTGTAATTTTTGTCAACAATGATGTTGCGATTGTGTCTCTCTCAGTGGGTATGTTAATAAACAAAATTGTCGTATTTGGGGTTCTGAGAATGCTCAAATAATTGAAGAGAGGCCATTACATCCACAAAAAGTCACGCTTTTTGGTACGGAGATGTGATTAGGCCTTACTTCTTCGAAAATAACGATGGAACATATGTCACTGTCAATTTGGAGCGCTATGGTCATAGGCTAACCTACTTTTTTTTGCCTGCGATTGAAGAATACGACTTGGAGAATATGTGGTTTCAACATGGCGGTGCCACATGCCACACAACTCGAGAGAATATGCCTTTATTGCAAGAGACATTTCCTATCGTAATTTCTCGTCGTGGTGATATCAACTGGCCACCAAGATCATGCGATTTGACACTGCTGGACTTTTTTTTGTAGGGCTACGCAAAGAACCGTGTTTATGCAGATACAATTTTAACTCTTGAGCACTTAAAAACCAAAAAACCAACATTCGTCAAGTTATGGCCGAGATATCGCCCACTATGTGTCAAAAAGTGGTCGAAAATTACCTCAAAAGAATCGATGCTTGCAACAATTCACGTGGTGGTCATTTAAATGATGTAGTATTTCACACATAATGTCAAAGTTCAAACTTTATAATAAAAAAGAAATATCATGAACAAAAATATTTTATATGCTACAACTCTTTAACCATTTATGTTATAAAAAATATCCACTAAACTACGTTTTGTGTTTTAATCATTAACATACATATATTAAATATTAAATATTTCCTTTCCAGAATTTTTTTCTAAACAAAATTTTCAAAAACTAAACCGAACAGTTAATTTTCGTGGACATAGCGTTGGCTTTTAGGGATACTAAGTTTTAGGTTGTATAGAAGTCAAGTAAAATGGAGTTTGAAAACTGAGTAATTTTTCTTCCTTTTGATTGAGTAAAATTCTCTCACCAAAAAAAAACTACAAAAAAGTGAGCGAACGGGAAAACAACAAATTTTTCACACAGTATTACTGTCTTGTTGCTGTTCTTTGAAAATTTGTTTTTAAATTTTATAACTGACAGCAAAAGCGTGTAATTTATTTAATTTATTTGAATTTCTATCAAATTTGAAATTTTCAGAAATCAGCCCAAAGAAAATTATTGGGCTAAAATTCGTAGGTTGGGGAAATATTTTACTCTCTCAGGAGCGCTCTCTTTTACAAAAAACTACGACATTTTTGAGTACGCGAACAGGATTTGGTTAAATTTCGTATTTTTTAGTAAAATTGGACTGTTTTAGGAGGGTACGCGAACGGACCTATTATTTACACAAAGAAATAAGACATTTTTGATCATCAAAAATATTAGTATCAGTTTTTACAAAATTAGAATTTTCAATCTTTTACCAAAAACTGCTAATATTTTTGGTCTTAAAAAAAAAACATTTAAAAAAAGCCCTAACGCGAATCAGCTTAAGACCTTAATTTCCAAGTTTGAACTCAATGGGCCCAATGTAGGCTGACGGAATGAATCTTCGGATCCATTTTTTTCGATTTGATTAAAATCAAGAGTTCGAGTTTTACGCAATTATTGGAAAGTTAATATGAGTTGAAATCAAACGTCCACTCCTATTTCTACAATTAAGAAATTGTAAACGAGTAAGGTTAAACAATTTGTGCTAGTTTATTTATTTATTAAGTTTAGCTTTGTAACAATTTGAAAAATATCTCTTTATGCAAAAAAAGAAAACAAATTATTAAATTAAAGAAGAAGACCAAATAGTAACACGGACATAACATACTTTCAATACATAATTTTCATATAGTCACCTTCGAAGTAATTAGAACGCATTTCAAAAGACCATAATGATAAACTAAACGCCAGTTTTGCTTTTATTGTTGACACCTAATATAATTAGCATTGAAGACTTAGGTTTTTATTTTTTTAGTTAAATGAATTATTTTTATAGAAGAAAGTGTTAACACATCAAAAGTATGTAACACAATTTTGTTTTATTTTATTTTTGACTAATGTTCAAACAACATGTTTTTGGTCAATTTATTACACCAAAGATCATGTTTTGGTTTTGAAAAAAAAAAATTACTCAAGATATGATTTTATTTAAAAAAAAAAAAAGATGAGTCTAGCAATTCAAAATTTTAACGTCATTCTATAGAATTAATAATTATTTTAAATCTTTAAAATTAAAGATTTTAGGAAGTATTTCAGTGGTGTACATTTTTCTTTTTCGCTAACTCAAGCCATAGTACTCGCGCCAAAAAAAATACAAACAAGTTATTAAAAGTTGATAAAAAATGATTTTCAACTCGAATATTGGCTTCAAATCAAATTTCATGTTGTAAAAAATATTGTTTTCAACATTTAGTGAAATTTTAATAAAAATCCAACAGTCAGTTTTTTTTCATAAAAATAAATATCTGCAAAAAATACTACACACAAATGTTAAAATCGATATTTGATTCTTGATATCTCATGAATCAATGAAGATATTGACTTCAAAATGTTTTCATTCTATTCTAAATTTTGTTGTTAAGGTAAAATAATAGTCTATGAAAAATTTAATCAGCGTTTTTTTTTAAGAAATAAACAATTTTATAAAATGCTACTAAAATTATTAAAAATTGATTTTCAACTAAAAATCTCGGGAACAAAAGCAGATAATGAAAATGCAATCAAAATTGCAAAATGTTGTTTCTTTAAGTTAATTTAAAAAGGAAACCAATTGACAACTATTTTACAAAACTCGAAAACAACAAAAATCTTATAAGAAATAATTTTCGACTTAACTATTAGGAAAACAAAATTTTCATCTCAAGCAAAACATTGTTATTAACATTTTATTAAAGTAACATATCGACAGACGGGATGGGAAATTATCAGTGTGGGTCGCATACCAGCCTCTTTTTATTGGCGACATTTAGGAACTATATGGCATTCGTAAAAAAGTAAAAAAATTCGAACTCGAGATTTGAATTAAGCATGACATGACGATGGTAGAGAAGTCGAAAAAAGTGTGTCCCTCCATTACGTCCGTCTGTTTGTCTGTCTGCATTTCCAAACCCCCCCCCCCCCCCGGTAGCTCAACCCATTGGGTCGATTGAGTTCAAACTTGGAAGTTAAGGTTTTAAGTCGATTCGCGTTAGCCGTTCTTTTTTCATTTTTTAAGATCAAAAATAACAGGATAACAAAATATTTGTTCAAAAATTTAATAATTTAAAAAAAAGCTCTAACGATTTTGAAAAATTAAGGTTTTTTTGAGAGATCAAATAGAATTTAAATTTTTTTGGCAGGTACATTTTAAAATCTTAAAATACAGGAAATAATTTTAAAAAGACTCTTTTGATACATGAGTAAGTTCGTGCGACCCAATCGTGCATTTTATTTCTTATAGTATCAGTTGGACAAATTTTAACAATTACATATGTATAATATATACAATTGAATTTTGTATGTGTCACAAAGGAATCAATTTGCTCCTTCGATTTCTGTATTTTATCGGAATCATTTGAAACTGTCACCATGGCAAAAGTTTCATTAAAATTTAATCATTACCGTTAGGACATTAAACGCTATCATATTGGATTATCATAAATGAGCAAATCACTTTAACCGATTTATTATTCGTCTTTCTGCCAAATTTTGGAAAAATAATCTTTTTTCACAGTGATTTTTTAAAATTTTAACAAAATTTTTAAAAATATCCAAACTGATTCGCCTGATAATACAACACGTTTCAAATTACAACAGTAACAAAATTTTGCAATTACAACGTCAAAAATGTATTTGTTTAGATTACATTATTTGAAACATACATATATTTCTTTTTTTTACGAAAACAATACTGTCCCTGTAGACGTAGAGCTAGTAAAATAAAGAGAGGTATTTGAAATTTCACCACTGCAAGGTGCGCACTATGATTTGTATTTTTTTAATTTTTTTGCTCATTCGACAAAAAATGAAAATATAACAGCATAGTTTTTTGCATGTTTTTAATTTGATAATAATTTGCCTTTTTTGTGATTGATTTACGATTAGTATAATTAACGCGCCGAGCCGGCCGGCAGCTGCCGAACAAATATTTCACCACAAATGTCCCTTGTTTAATCAGTTTTGTTTTCGAATCAAAAGTGATCTTATCATCTTATAAAATACACTGCGAGTCATTTGTTTAAATCCGCTGAACCTTTTGTAATGTAAAAAGAGTATGTTTTTTAAGTCATATTTCAGTTAAAACAGAATACAAATCCATTGTTTATTATTCATCCTTGAAAAAAAATGTGCCTTTTCATCAACAAAAAGTTTAAAAAATGTACATATAAGTTAAAAGTGATTTAGAACAAGTGTATAATTATTTTGTTATCGTCTTTTAGAACAACACCTAACGACCCCGAAAAATGACTAACCGTGCTTATTTATTTAATTTACACGAAAATCAGATAACTTAGGTAAATTATTTAGTAAAAAATTTAGTTTATTTTTATCAAGCAATTTTTACTCAAAAGCAATCCAAAGACCACGTCAAATTAACAATTATTGAGAATACAGGAGCGATCAGTAAAATAAATTATAATTTAAATTTAATATTTTTTTTAAATTTGTGATAGTTTTCTTGAACATGATTATAAAAACAAAAATTCTGAACATTTCCCCGTGTGGGATGTGTCCTGAATTATAAAATTTTCTGAACATACTCAAAGATCAAATTCAATGTAATAATGACATTGTTGTTTATTATTGTAAATAATGCTTTATGTTTTTTAATGTAATAATTGTAAAGTCTTATTGTATTTTATTTTAACTAAATTACATACTAAAATATAAACAAATGAAATTGATGTCATTGAAATAAAGCAGCAACAAATAAAAAACAAGCATCCACAGCAAATAACATTTATTTTTAAAAATGCTGAGCTTTTCTTCACGTGAGTATAACATTTCACAATTATAATAAATACTATAATAATTCACCTTAGTTCAAATCAACTCGTGTATCAATACTATTTTGCAATGTGCATAGAAAAATCTAATTTATATTATTAATTAATTTGTATTTTATCAACAACTGTTCAACTAATTGATAGAATACGGGAATGTAGGACAGTAAGCCATTTTTAATGAAGGGCTGTTCTCAATTCTAAAAAATGTTTTAAGATCAATCAAATTAAAATGTTAAATATAGATTTTTCTTTTATGATAAGTTTTTGCTGCACTTTTTGATTTAAATGTGGGAAAAACTTTTTAAAAGAGAATGTTGCTAAATCAATTTTAGTTTAAAACCAATCCCAATAAAATTGAAAAATAATAATAAACTTTATATTTAGTCTATTTCTTGAAAAAAAATTATGCATTCGAATACAAAAGAAATAATAACTTTTTGTTATAAATTACTAAACTAAAGAATTAGCTGAGTGTTAATAACTAGCAATCTGTCTTCATTTTACAAATCTAAAATTTTAACAGGCTCGGAAAAAATCAAGAAGGGAGGGGAAGGGGAAATATTCTTAACGTCTTAGTCGTATAATTTAAGAAATTTAACTTGTTATGTACCAATTAAGGAATTAGTATAATAAAATTTAAAAAAAGGAAGATTTTTAAGCATTACAAAATGTTTAAAATTTTTGTAGCAAAATAATTAGACTTTCAACCCTGTCCTGTCCCTGTCGAAAAATACAAGTTAAAATTTGACCACTTTTCCATAATTATTTTTGCTTAAATAAATCCCTTAATTTTATTAACAAATGTACACAGTATATGTTTGAAGCCACATATTTATTGTACTAGGGTTAGGTTAGGTTAGGTTTGAAGCCACATATTTATTGTACTAGGGTTAGGTTAGGTTAGGTTTGAAGCCACATATTTATTGTACTAGGGTTAGGTTAGGTTAGGTTATAGTGGCTGTCCAAGATGGAAACGGACACACTTAGGCCAGTTTAATAGCCCATTGCGATACCACATGAATCTGGTAGCTTCCTCCTAAGCTCAATGGAACCAGTTTGAGTCCCTTACGAAACGTGAGAGGCTGCATATGCCGATATGATTTAGATCGTTAAAGAAAAATTCTCCTAGGTAATTCTTGCGTTTTCGAGCCAGAGCAGGGAATGTGCGAGGAAGATGAAGAACTGTTTCTTCCTCTTCCTCGTCCATACAACTTCTGCAAAAGTCATTTGAGAATACGCATAATCTCGTGGCGTGCTTTCCTATTAGACAGTGTCCGGTTATGACACCTATTATCGAGCTTATATGCGATCTGCTTAGAGAGAGCAAGCACCTTGAACGTTTTAAATCCAGTGTTGGCCAGATGTTTTTTGTGACTTGACACGTGGTGATGTTGTTCCACCTGGTGCCTGTCCTCCTCACAGCGTCTTGCTTTAGCAACAGTTTACAAGTAGTGATTGGTATGCCAGTACGTGCCAAACGTGGTAGGATGGGCTGTACTGTGCCGTTCCTGGCGAGTTCATCTGCCTTACAGTTACCTGGAATGTCTCTATGGCCCGGCACCCAGCAAAGGTGAATATTAAACTGTTGTGCCATCTCCATTAGAGATGATCGACACGACAGTTATGGACTGTTATAGAGTTTGTATAGACAGAGTTCAGAGATTTGATAGCGGCCTGACTATCTGAGAAAATACGGATCAGATGTTGATATCACGTTTTCTTTCAGCCAGGACAAGACTTCTTTTATCGCCAAAAGATCCGCCTGGAACACGCTACAATGATTAGGAAGGCGGAATGAGAGACTTAATTTCAGTCGTTCAGAGTGCACACCTCCACCAACCCCTTCTTTTGTTTTTGACCCATCTGTATAGAAATGGATTGACTCATCTTCCAGGAATGTCCTATCCTCCCAAAAAGATCTGGGAGGTATAGAAATCTGGAAATTTCTGTCGAATTGCAGTTGGGGGATGGTGTAGTCTGTGTGCTTTGGAATTGAATATTTTATTGTACTAACATGAACAAAAACGTTTTGTTTGTCAGTTTCTTGTCAAGTGTTACCACTAGGTACTTGCAGTTTTCAGATCAAGTGATATCGACAGAGTTTAGCTGTAACGAAGTTTGTTGCAAAAAGTCTGATTTTCTTCGCCAAGAAAATCATATAGCTTGCGATTTTTTGGCATTAACCTTGATTTTCCACTCATTAAAATAGTTTTGTAGGGTATTAAGTGAGCATTGTAGAGCACTGAGAGCACATTGAGGCAATAGGCTACATGAAAAAACAGCTGTGTCGTCAGCAAACATAGAAAATCTAGTGTTTGCGTCCAAAGATGGCAGGTCAGACAAATAAACGTTGAAAAGTATGGGTCCCAGCACAGACTCCTGTGGAACTCCACTAACTATGTATATCATAAAGAATAGAGTTTACACTGAAAATTATCTGTTGTGTCAAAAACTTTTTATTAATTAAATTAGATATGTATGTCGAAAAACCAAACATGATAAGTTTGTAAATTAACCCGTCCGTCGTGTCAAAGGCTTTTTCGATGGCAAAAAGTACTAGACCAGTCGATAATTTTGAATTAAGGTTACTTTTGACGTGATTTTTAACTTCCCATAGGAAGTTATTGTTATGGGTGCGATTTGTCGAATTGAAAATTTTGACAAATTCTCGACGTTTCAAGGTCCCTAGAGTCGAAATAAAAGATTTTTAGACGTACGTTCGTACGTCCGTACGTCCGTACGTTCGCGACGTTTTTTTCGTCGTCCATAGCTCAAGAACCAGAAGAGATATCGACTTCAAATCAATTTTGTTATTCAGATAATAAGGCAGAAAGATGCAGAAAGGGCTCTCAAGAAAATTGTGTGGGTGGTTTTTTACCATAGCAGTTTAAAAAAAAGGTGAAAATTTTGGTTAACCCTAAATATCTCATGAACCAATGACGCTAGAGACTTGCATTAAATTTTATATTATATATTGTAACGTCATACAAAACAATTATATTTTTGGAAAAAAATCCAATTAACGGTTTTTTTTATAAATCAAAAAAAACTGAAAAAAAAATTTGTCACCTCGAAAGTTTTACGACTCAAATATGATTTCATCTTCAAAACAATTTTGTGCAACGAAAAATAATGTTTTTGACATCTGATAAAATTTTGAGAAAAATCTAATTGACAGTTTTTTTTATAAAACATAAAAACCTAAAAAAAACATTACTCAATGTTAGTAAAAATTGAATTTCGACTCCAATATCTTTTCAAAAACTTGAGATTAAGGCTTCAAACTTATTTTATCTTATAAGAAATATTGTTTTCAACATCCCGAAAAATGTTGAGAAAAATCGAATTGACAGTTTTTTTACAAAAAATAAAAACCTACAAAAAAAAATTATGAAAAGTTGGTAAAAATTGATTTTCGATTCGAATATCTTTTCAAAACTTTGAGATATTGGCTTCAAACTACTTTTATCTTTCAAAAAATATTGTTGTCAACATTCAGTAAAATTTTGAAAAAAATCGAATTGACAGTTTTTTCACAAAAAATTAAAAACCGAAAAAAAAATTTACAAAAACCGAAAAAAAAAATTTACAAAAGTTGGTTTCGACTCAAAAATCTTTTCAAAAATTTGAGATAATGGCTTCTAACTAATTTTAACTTATAAGAAATATTGTTTTCAACGTTAGGAAAAATTTTGAGAAAAATCGAATTGACAGTTTTTTTACAAAAAAATAAAAACCTTCTCAAAAAATACAAATATTGGCTTCAAACTTATTTTATTTCACAGAAAATATTGTTTTCGACATTCAGTAATTTTTTAGAAAAATCCAACAGTCCGTTTTTTTCATAAAAAAATAAAATCTACAAAAAATAGTACGCAAATTTGGTAAAAATTGATACATATAGACAAACTTTTAAGCAAGACAAATCGACAGACGGGATGGGAAGTTATCAGTGTGGGTCGCATCCCAGCCTCTTTTTAATTCTTAAAATGTGATTGCTTGTGAAGTGACTAGCTCTAAAGCCAAACTGTTCATTAGGGTATATGTTTGCAACCTCGATATGGTTAAGTAATCGTCGATTAATTAGCTTTTCAAACAACTTACCAACCATATGATTTCTGCAAAAACAGTCAGTCAACCAATGCGGTTACCTTTTCAGATTGAGTAACAAGAACACAGCCATTGACTCGAAGAGGCGGAATGATTGAATTTTCATTTAATATTTTGTGTTACCTTCCAAAAAGGTTTGTATACCTAATCAAAACTGGATAAGAGGTTATTCAATTTTTTAGTTTTGAAAATATCTCGTTCTTTATTTTTGTGTTCAAAATTTTAACATTATTTTTAAAAATATCGATTCTAAACCGATTCCATTTTCTTCTTTCCGAGTTATGCATGCGAATCAATCGTAAGATATATTCGGGCTATATAATTTGGTTTGTATAAAAGGATTGGGTCTTAGGAATAGATAATTTAGCTGCCCTATTTACAACCTCCATAAGAGACACTATGAGACCATCAACTTGTTCAGGTGAAGTAATGCAATCGATGGATATACTACTTTGGCCTAAACATATGAAGTATAGCGTTTACAATTCGCAGCAAAAAATTATAACTGGCAGTGACCACATTACTTTGGCTTACATTACCCGTGTTTTGTTGGCAAATCTATCCATAGTATAGTAGGATTTTACACGAATATAAAAACCAATATCCATAGTATGAATAACACCGATAAAAGTTAGAGTGGAATCTCACTATGGATAGGTTTTTGACATTTATACGAGCCTCGAATGGATATTATGTGATTTCGTTCTCAAATGTTGGTACGATTGATATTGCATTTGTATCTCGATGGCTGTGTTCGTTGAGTAGTTGTGCATTTGGAATCATGTGTGTTTTCCATTGGGGAAAAAACCAATCTATTACTGTTTATATTATTTAGTTTTGTTAGTGAAAATGGACTAACTGGGCTTATTTTGCAAGAGAAAACAATAGAAAAGATAATTAAGTTTTGCTATGTTTCCACCAAAGGTTTAGCTTAGATAAATCTTTTTGGTGTTTCCACCGTACAAGAAGATTTAAAAATGATTAAGTTTGACAGCACTTTCTAAAATGCAAATGGTGTTTCGATGTTTCTTATGAAGTGCAAGGGAGATAGTTTGATTCGTGTTAAACAATGAAGAACTGAAAAGCACCATATAAGAATATGCTATCTACTCCATGTGCAAATTTTTTTTTTTATTTGATTAAAAAAAAACAATATTTTTTGTACACAAACATGCAAATAAACAGACCATAATGCATTATCTGTAAAACCAACTCCTCCACACAGGTTTTTCTTCACAAATTTTGACTCGACTCCGATCCCCGTACGGAATCATTCGAATCAAGCTCATTTCAACTCGATTCAGGTATATAAAGAATTTAGGCGAGCTTCAAGCTCGCTTCAACACCACATGTTAATGTAGTAGTCTACGAACAAACCCCCTTCTTGAAGTTTTTATTTTATGTCAAATTGTTTGGTTAAAGCTTTTAAATCGACTATCACATTACACAGACGTATTTTCTTGATTTTGATAGTCAACTATCAAAAATCAGCTAACACGATTTCACCCCTGGTCTGAATTTCGCTATTTTTTTTTTGGGAATTTTTTGATAAATTATTCTGGCAAATATTCAGTTGTATCAACTTACAAATATAAAAACCGGACTACTGCGGATCGTTTTGTTGGCAATTTCTCACTTTACTATATATGGAATGCGAACAAAACGCACTTATTGTTCTCAAGGCAAGTGTATACTGGCAAGTGATTCGAATGATTCATGGTAACTGGTTGTGAAAAACGACACGCATTATTTGAAACAAAAAAGTCAATCGTTAAGGGATTTTGGGATGCGTAACTTGGATAGTATATTGGTACGAGAGTGTGTAGCAAAGTAAGCTATCTGTTAAATGCAATATTATCATTAAGTATATTATCCCAACAGTTCACTCTCAAACAACCCCACGATTTATGTCTACAGTTTAAGCCATCACCGATTAAAAAATTATCATTTCTTCTTAACAATTTTCATATATCTCTTTTAAACAAAGTTTTCTTCTCATTGCTACCATTGCCATCTAGGAAATACATAGAAAAGATACTAAGTCTAGTTGAATTCTGTAAGACTATTTCAATACTGATAGTTTTAATAATTTCAAACTTAACAACGGGAATGGCAAAATGTTTAATAGATTTATTTATTAAAATAGCTACCCCACCTCCTTTTGAACGTTGCCTATCAAGTCCATAGCATGCATAATTATTTATCACGAAGTTATTTTCATTAATAAGCCAGGCTTCAGTTAATAACGCTATGTCAATCAATTATCAAAAAAATTAAATAATTAATGTTTTTTTATTTTGAAGTCTTTTTGCATTCCAAGTGACCATTTTTGGGTTGATGTCAATCATATTGAATAAAGAAATTGGATTCAACTTCAGGAAATATATTTGAAAAATGTATGAACAATATTTTTGAAAAAATGTCTAACTACATCAATAACCAATTCTAAATTCATTTATCATCTAAGAATTGTTTTACAAAGGTTTTCGTAGGTTTTTCTGGTAACAATATTTTGGGCCATCATTTTTGATGTTCTAGGCGACCATTTAAAAAACAACTTTGAATCTTAACTGCTACAACACTTTTAAACCAATGACCACACTTTCTGTCTCAAAAATAACCTCAATTTCTTGTAAGTGACGTCAAATTTGAAAGCATCTTCCATAGGATAAACATCAATTTTTTCATTAAACTTGTTGGTCCATTAGAAGAATATTCGTTATTAGTCAGGGAAAACTTCAAGAATACACTATATCTTTGAAAATTAACAGTTAACGTTATTACGCTGTTTTTTCTTTGAACAATATGACCATCACCTTTTCGTTGACATTTATTGCTTAGTAAGATAAATTGTTTCCGAAAAATTGAATAAAATTGAAAAAACTATTTAAAGAATTTATACAAACAAGGAGAACATTGACACAGCTATTTACATTAGTTTGCGAACCTTTTTTGCATTCCTAAATTGTTTGAACAAGTTGTTTGTGAAAGTGTAGCATTTTTTTAGTAAAAATCTCATTTGCGAACAGCAACATGGTTTTGTGAAAAAAAAGATCAACCGTTACTAATCTCCTAACATTCTCAAACATATGTTCAAACGCTTTAGAACAAGGTTATGAAGTTGACTGTGTATACACTGACTTTTCTAAAGCTTTTGACCAACTGAGCCACGGAATTATTTTATTTAAACCCACTCCACATTTAAAGATTTAGGTGTTTATTTCTGTTCCAACTTAGAGTTTACACATCACATTAATTTTATTGTCAATAAGGCAAGTTCTATGCTTGGTTTTATAAAACGCTCTGGGCAAAGGAGTTCAATGATCCCTATGTTACACTTTTTTTTGTACAATTGTCATGTTCGTCCTCATCTTGAATATGCTTCGCAGGTATGGACTCCTTATTTCGAAATTCATAAAAATCGTATTGAATCAATTCAACATAATTTCATTCGCTTTGCCCTAAAGGGTCTTCCTTGGGATGATCCTTATGATCTGCCTCCCTATGAACATCGTATTCTGCTTCTTCAAATACAATCTCTCCATCAAAGGCGTATTAATAATGACTTAATATTTCTTCATCAACTCATTAATGGTGAAATTGATGCACCTTATTTGCTATCTTGTGTACATTTGAATTACCGAGGTGGAACTCATCACCTACGTTCATTTGGTTGTATACATATTGACTTCCATAGAACTAACTATGGAAAGAATGAAGCTTTAAGTCGAATGAGCATTTTATATAACTTAAACTGTTCATCGATAGATTTAAATTTAAATAAGGTGGGATTACAATCATTGTTTAGAACCAGTGCTCCACTTTCGTAAACGTCTTTATTTTCTATTTTGTTGTTCTGTAATAATTCATGTTAAATGTTAATTATGTTTTGTATTTTGTGCGTGTGTTAGGCTTTAATTGTATTATTATCTTACTAACAACTAACACATGCAAATATGATGAGCATCTGATCGTAGTTTGAAGCTTGCTATACCTAAGCTAACTACTTTCTGAAAATTCTGAAGTGTAAAAAAGACGATTCTTCTCAACAATTTACAAAGAAATCGACAAAACCAACAACTAAAATGTATGTTGTTAATTTTCTTCACTAAATTTTAAATCCTTAAACGTTAAACTTAGAAGAAAATTTTACATCTTTTAGTTTAATTCTTTATCTGTAAAAGCATTTAACTAACTTACAAATATTTAATGCTCTAATAACGCACAAATAATACAAAAACAATACTCTACTTTCTATCAATTGAAAATCTTACAAGTAAATATAAATATTGTTGCACAAATCATTGATTTGATTTGATTTCTGTGTCAATTCGATCACACGCAACAAATCAATGTTGATCACTACCTAGATTAGCAATTAAAAATTGCATACAAAAACGCACCCCCAACAAAACAAGTCGATCACTTTAAGTTTTGCAAATGGAATCGAGAGTAAATCAATTAAGTCACTGGATGCAGGCACGTATATGAATTATTACTAGACTTTTATTCGAACTGCTTTATAAAACGAAAATGCAAATATATGTTCGCATAGTTTTAAATTTTGATTTTTCCAAAAACTGAAATAACTTTTGAAATTTCCTCTTTTGAGGCTTTCACAGTACATCAAATTCTGTAGTGCTAAGCTTTGATTCATTGTACTATATGTGTTTCGTCTCTTCAAAATAGCTACGGCCCTGGATCGGAGATGCACCCACTATTTACGAGAATACAAAGTGCAATATCAATTTTATGTCTATGAGGAAGTCGAGAACCGATATCAATTGAATTTCAAAATTTATTAGACAAACATAGGCAAAACTCACTCAAATCCCACCCCCAAACCTCATGTAACTCACTCAAATTAAGAAGAAGATTCACCTAGATTTGGAGATTCTGAGATTTTGAGTGAGCCTTTATAATACATATCTAGTCTAGTTCTATTGAGACAAGCATCAATTCTAATGATTTTTTCTTTATTCAGCTAAATAAAAAATGTTATTTGTGATAACAACAATAATACAATATCATCGCATAGATTTACCTCATAAAAAACACGTACTTAGATGTCGTATAGTATAGTGAAGCTTTAGAGCACATTCTTGAGATCTTCTATCTCTTAACATAACATAGTCATAAGAATTGAAAAAGATTAAATTTCAGTGTCGATAGATATTCGAGATCAGTTGATGGAGAACACGGTAGCAATCCGGGTAGCTGGACTTTAAGAATATTTTCTTTTCTTTTTTGGTCTTAACTGAAAAGTGTTGTGTATTTGAAAAATCATATTCAAAGTGAAGTGAATTTAAAAACAAAAAAGGATTAAAGGTGCGAAGGATATTTTTTTTAGTTTTTTTTTCAGAAAACTTATTATTGTGTTGAAATTCTTCAAAGGATATTTTTAATTGTTATTTTATATAAACGAATTTATAAGGATACGTGTAACTGTAACGGCAACATAATGGAAGGCGGTAAATTGTTGCATGGATTATTATGATGATAATTATTGCAAAACCAGTGAAGCACATAGATTGCAATGTAGTGAAATTGTGAAATAATTTTTTAAATATTTTTTTCTATGCTTGAATTGAAATGCCGTAGATAGTTGTTTTATTGATGAAAAAATTACAATAAAGCTTTATTATGTTTGATAGACATGTAGATCTACAATTAGTTTAGTTCAATAGTTTAAAGCCAAATATTAGGAAATAAAGTAAAACGGATTTTTATTCAACTTCAAAAAGCCAATGCAAAATTGAATTAAGCATTTTTCAAAACTAATTTGATGTAACTTTGTTTATGGTTTCATAGTTTAAAACAGTGCTGATCATTGAAAATTTTAAATATTTATATTAGAAAAGTGGTAATTAATGTTTCAAATGAAGTATTATTTTATTTCTTCGGAGAAAATGCATTCCATATGTAACGCAGTGAAATTGGGAAAACCAAACAAATAAACTGTCGAATGTTCAAAAATATGAAATGATGTAATTGTAAAGTGATTATTTTTCTTTATTTCTAAACAGTTGTGCCAAAATTTCGTTCTGAACTTATTAATATTTTACAAAAATGAATTTTGACCCGTTTTTCTATTTTTTTTATTTTAGTTCAGTTTTAAAAAAGTTCTTTTTTTATTTATAAATATGAACATATTTGTTGTCCCATTTCAGTTGCAGTTAGAAAAACAAAATATCTAGGAAAAACCATTAACCTAAAATTAATAACACTTAATATATCATTAATTTTCGATTCAAATGGGTTTTAAATTAAAACCAACTTTTAACAAAGGAACTGTTTTGTTAATTTGGACCAAAAATTGGACGTTTCTTAAATATCATCAGTAAAATGATCATCTTTAACTATTTTTTGACCACTCTCAGTTTTCGAAAAAAAAAATACTACTTTGCATTGTTCTTTTCTTTAATAACAATGTTCACTCTCAGGCATTTTTATTATTAAACATTTTTGTATGGCTATTTTAAAAAGGATCAATATAAAATGTTGTCATCCCTTAAAATTAATAAAATTTATCAGAAATCATTTAACAAGGAAAAATTCAGATAAAATATATCTTGATGAGTTTAAGGGAATAAACAATAACGATGGTACTTTTAGTAAAAGTGTTCTTTAAAACGGTTATTTTTAATAAATTAGGTACAGCCTAAGATCTTTAAAAAAAATTTAAAACTAAAATTAAATTTAAAAAAGAGTGTGGGCTGCGACACACACTAATAACTTCACATAACGTATGCTTATTTGTCTTGCTTAAAAGGTCATCATAATATACACCAACAATATTGTTGGTGCATATTATGATGAAATAATTTAATTTCAAACATTTATTTTTGTTAACGAGATTTTTAGTCGAAAACCAATTTTTACCAATTTTAGTAGCAGTTGGCAGTTAGACGTTTCTAAAAAATGTACTGAATGTCGAAAACAATATTTTCTGTGAGATAAAATTAGTTTGAAACCAATATTTTTAGTTTTTGAAAAAAATATTTGAGTCGAAAATCTATTTTTACCAATTTTTAGTAATGTTTTAACCAAAATGTTCACATTTTTTTAAATTGCTACGGTAAAAACAAAAAACACTAAATTTTTTTGAGAGTCCTTTCTGTGTCTTTCTGCATTATTATCTGTATACAAAAAATTTGTTTGAAGTCCGTATCTCTAGACGACGAAAAAAACTTCCGAACGTACGGACGTACTACGTACACATGCACTCACAGACATCTCTCAAAAAATCTTTTTATTTAGACTCTAGGGACCTTGAAACGTCGAGAAATGTCAAAATTTTCAATACAAATAATCGGACCAATTACATAAACTTCCTATGGGAAATTAATAAAATTTAATTAAATGATATTGACGTTGAATTTAATTATAATAAATGATTTTTTAAAGAGCTACATCTCGTAAGACCTAAAACTAATTCTATTTAAGTTATTTTAGCTATAGAGGAGACCTATAATAATTTGTATGCCCAATACGAATGGCTAATTTGCGAAAGGACTTTGCATGACAAGAATTACTTCTGACAATTCCTCGCAAGGAGCAGTACTCGTGAAAGAAAACTTTATTTTTAGGATGCAAGGACAGGGACTGCGCGTACCCGTGGCATGATGGTTAGTGCGTTGGACTGTCATGCCAGAGGTCTTGGGTTCGATCCCTGCCTATGCCATCTAAAGTTTGTTTCACGGGTAGTGCCTCTTGCGAGGAATTGACAAATTCTCCAAGAGTAATTCTTGTCATGAAAAGTGCTTTCTCAAAATTAGCCGTTCGGATTCGGCTTAAAACTGTAGTTCCCCTCCATTCCTGACAACAGTAGGTACTCGCACACAGGAATGGTTGAGAGTTGTAAGTCACTAGGCCCTAGTTCTCAACGGACTGTTGCGCAACCCAATTTATTTTTTTTAAGGACAGGGACTGAATATAGACCTCTTGACAAATCTACGCACTAACCATGTGTACAAAAAATAAAAAAAGATAAAAACTCCGTCCGGTTTCCGTTCATTCCTGTACCGCATTTAAAATTGAAAATTTCAACGCTACAAAGAGTTCCGAAAAAGGCTTACTTCCACCGAAACCGTTGTATTCAACTAGATGAGTTGATTTAAAAAAATAAAATTCAAATTTCTTCTCTCCTCTAAAAATTCCGATTCTGTTTCGACACAAGAATAAACCGATCAATGGGCGGTATGTCATTGTAGTTTGAATTTCACCATCAACAATCTTCCTTGCATCATATCAAAATACCTTACCTACCTACCTGCCTTTTAGAACAAGAACAAGTTAAAGAAAAAACTAATGGCAATAAGGTCCGTCAAGAATTGACAATCAAACAATAACTAACTGGTTAGCTGGGTTATCTTTCTCGGGGGAAAATTGTGTAACGACACATTTCCATTTCCATTTCCATAAATGTGTTTATATGGATCACAAAGGTTAAAAATAGCATTGAGTCTTTTTTGTTATAGTTTTAAAATTTATCGAAATCCAAATCACGATAAACTAAATTATTGAATTGATTTTGGGTATAAATTGTCGTGTGTATACTTTTTTACTAGATATAGTTGTTTACGGTTTTGTATATACTTTTGAGCACACCGTATCCTAACACTAAATTACACTCATATCCACTTATTCATTTTAAAGATAATGATCAATTTTTGTTTCGAGAAGATGATATCACAAATCATGCACATATTAAAGATATGAGGATGTAGGTGTCCTTTGTGAAATAGAAAAGAAAATAACGGTATATAAGTATTTTCCTTTCTATGATGTTCACTTTTTCTTAAATTCAGGTAGATAACAATCTTGGGGTGATGTCTTCTGAAAAGCGAATGTAGACATTTCTTGTAGATATATTCAAAAAAATACATTCTTGACCATAGAGTTCACTTAACCTTATTTAAAAACAAGCACTGAAATATGTAAAAAAAAAAAGGAAAAGTGATTTTAAATTAGAACTGTAAAAGATCATTTTTAACACAACTATTTGCTTTTCTTTCCGATTGTTACAAGCCAAACAGTTTTTCTTGTAAAATAGTTTCTAAATTTTTGAAAAAGATATGCATTTAAATATCCATAAAAAACGGTTTTCCTTGTACAAAAGATTGTAAATGTTTTAAAAAGATTTGCAATACGAATATTCATATTAACCATTTTTAGAAATAAAACTACTACAACTAGTTAGTTAGTCAAGTGTCATTAACTTCAAACTCGGAAATTTACTTCACTAACCTCTACTCTCAGTTGATCGTGCGAAAACTCACAGAAACAAAATTGTCTACAAAAAACTTCTCAGGCAAGCTGGAAGTCCATCTCGGCTTGTATTTCAAAAAAATATTACTTATTCGTTTTCGAAGTTGACAGGCTACTTTAGAAATACTTCAAAGCGAAATGGAATTTTCATAACAGAATTACATTTTTAACATCAGTTTTTAACAAATCTATAAGATTATATTTTGGATATAGGAGAGGGAGAATTTACGTGTGACCATTGAGTAGAACACTTGTGACGACATTATCTGAGAAACACTTAAAAGTCAGGCCATAATATAATAACACGAATCCCTGCTTCATTGGATTAGTAATTATCTTTCGGATCTATCAATATAAGTAGTATTGGATGGGTTCAAGTCTGAAAACCACAAAATAAACACTGGTGTGCCCCAGGGCTCTGTTTTATCTCCAACAATCTTTCTCATTTTTATTAATGATCTCGTGTCTGCAACTTCTAATCCAATACATTGTTTTGCTAACGATAGTACTCTTAGCTTTTCATATTCGTTTTCAGAATCACATCCTTCTTCTTCGGATGTGGAACTGCAACGACAAAATATGATAAAGATCAATAAATTCCGACCTAAACAACATTGTACAATGGGGAATAAAAAACCACTTGGAAACTAATGCTTCGAAAATCCAATGTTGTCTTGTATCGTTAAAGCGAGATATACCCCCCTTGCCATTATCCATGGATGGCACTTGCATCGAGGAGACTGAACATCTTGATATTCTCGGTATGTGTATCAGCAACCACCTTTTGTGGAACGATCACATAAGCGATGTCGCCAAAAATGCAGCAAGATGTTTGGGTTTTCTAAGGCGATGCAAAAAGTTTCTCTCCCCCTCTGATCTGGCTGTTATCTACAAAACTTATATACGTCCAAAGCTTGAGTATAACTCTCATCTCTGGGCTGATGCTTCTGCAACTTACTTAAGCCTCTTGGACAGCATTGAACGTAGAGCATTTAAATTAATTAGTGATAACACCATCATAGGATCATTAACGTCGCTTGAACATCGTCGTAAAGTTTCTTGTCTCACCCTTTTTTACCGTTATTTTAACGGTTTATGCTCAAGAGAATAGTCCCCTTAAACAGTTCAACCGTAATACTCGCGATTCTAGGAATGCTCATCAGTATACCCTCGAGCCCAACTTCGGTCGTACTGTCAAGTACAGAGATTCGTTCTTTAGCCGTACTACGCGAATGTGGAATGCCTTACCACACTCTGTTTTTTCTATTTATACATATACATATCTAATTCAAAACCAATATGCACCGACACAACCTCTCTCTCCTCTTCCTAGTGCTCACACTGTGTCTTTACATAATAAGAATAGTAATATCCCCTTGAGTGTGCTCTTATTATAAAAAAAAAACATTTAGTCAACATAAATGCAAAATAGTAAATGTTTTTACAATATTTAAGGCTTAGCTAATTAAATGACATAAGTGACATTGACATACATATATTTTTTAAATTAATTTGTAAACCTGATTATTTGAATTAAATGTTTAAAGTTCTACTTTTTACTGTCGATAAGAACACCTTTTCTTTGATAGAATCGATGCTAAAAACGCATATAATCCAATAAACAAAAATTTTAACTTTACGTAGTAAAAAATGTTAAATAATAAAATATTGTTTTAGACAAATTACATCAGGAAATATATTAATACATTTTTTTATGATAACGTTAAGGCTAATGATCAACGAGTAGTCAATTATAGCATCTGGAATTAATAATCAAGTTTAAATGCGATAAGACAAATTATTAATAAAAAACATACATTTAAATATGTAATATTAAATCAACGCACTACAATTAATTCAACTTAAAAATATATGTTTATGAAGGAATCCTAAAACAAATATAATTAATTTTAATGTTCTAATAAGTAAATAAAATAAACTGAATGCATATTTAAATTTAAATTTAAGTATGAAATAATTGATAACACTATTATTGTTAAATCAAAAATGAAGCGTGGCCTTCCTGGGAACTGATTGGAGTAATATCTATTTGTCATTTTTAGAAATGAGATTAGGAATTTCCATTTCAATGTCATTCAATCAATAAATATGTTCTATATGAGAGATAAAAAAGAAACAATCTAATTCCGATTGTATTGGCCATTTGTAGCGCATTTTTTTGAATTGAAGGTTGAAATTGATGTCAAAGTAAATTTACATTTCCTGGTAACTCTTTTATTATAATTCGTGTAGATTTCCGCTTATGTGAATTTTAAATGTGGCAACGCTAACCTACTTTAATATATTTAATTTAAAACTTTTCTATCGAGTTATCCAATGAGGTCTTTTTTTAATAGTTAATAGCCAGCAATTTGGGCAGCTGTCATCTGTTTTAACATTTAAACAAAAACTAAAAACTGCAATATTACTAAAAATAGAACAATACACTCTTGAACAACGCATTGAAATTTTTAAAATTGACTACAAAAAGGGTGGAAATTTTGCGCTGTATTGGAATAAAAGTCGTCTGACCATTTTATTTCTTAAAAAAGTGAAACAAATTGTCCACCGAGATCTTATGATTTAAGATTAAGTTATCGACATAAAATTTAGAATAATCTTTTTTTCTTTCAAAATCAAAAATACTGGGGTGAAATCGGCTATGGCGATAAGTGACTTGACTATCACTAACCTTTTCGTCTCTGTAAGATGAGTCAACTAAATTCAATTTGATTGAACAATTTCCGATTAGAGTTGTCAAAATTCATTTTTGCCATGGTGAAATTTTAAAGTCATTTCTCTTATCTAAATAAAAGTATCAAATTGGCTGTGTTAAAATTTTTACTTTTTTTGATTTATTTTTCAAATGTCGTAAGATTGTTCGGTGACAAGCTGTCAATTTGACTTACATTGTAATTAATCAAAAATCACCTTAGCCGATTCCATCTTGGTTTTCATAAAAATGATCAAATCGTCTTAGCACTGACAGTAATTTAATTGACAAATAAAGAAGAAAACAAATCTGAATGTGGGTATAGGGAACGGACTCATTCATTTAAAATGTCAGATTTAGACATTTAAAATGTGGATTTAGGAAATTAAGTTTCTAATTTGTGATCTTATTTTTAGTTAAATGTTAAGAGATAGTACAACGCCAACATTATGTAGTTTATAATTTGCAAAAACAAATTCATCAACATTTTATACGATTTAGTAAAATATTGAAGGCATTTTTAGCAATTTCATACGCTTAAAAGATGATTTACCTAATTTTCTTATATCTCTTAACAATTTGTTAAAGTTAAAATCACGGAATGGCTACTTTAACTTTTAGCAATTTTTTGATAAATCCACATGACATCTGTACAATTATCCTTATAAAAGCAGTGGATGGAATGGTCGAGTCAATAGTTGGAAATACGAATTAATAGGCCTGTTTAAGCGTACCTATTCGCTTTGTTTATTTTCACGAACTGTCACTTTTTAGACATGTTTGGATGCTCGTTTTTTTATTTAAAGGCAATTAGCAATTTACTAGTTACCAAAACGAAAAGAAAGGTTTAAAATTTTGGAGTAAATTACAAAATTGCGCCTTGCCTCTTGAAAATTAAAAATACATAAAACAGTGCTAATTGCACTTTTTTCAAGCTCATGATTTTGACGTCTCATCAATATCCATCCAAATGCATCTTCATTTTAAACTTAAACAGATATTGGGACAAAAATACAAACATTATAAAATATGTTATTTTTTTTTAAATATGTTGGGCGAGTTAAGTTAAATAAACATGAATGAACGTGAACATTGTCGATATAAAAACATTACATTTGACAGGTTTTTTTAAAGTTCTCTAAGATCAACCGTTTGCACTTTATCTTTTTTCTACACAACTTTAAAAAAAAAAACATTATAAAAATGTAGACCAGAAGTTCATGTTAAAACAAACACCCACACACATTAAAGCATGAGTAGCTGGCCTGTTTATCTTATGCAAATTATCGTTACACATCATGTAGCTTATAAGAGCCCAATAAAGTTGCACATTTTTCCTATCAAAAAATAATACTTTAATGCGCATTCAGCACATATTTAGCAACTTTTCGCAAACATTTTGTTTTTTATTTCCCTTCAAAATTTTCAAGACTAAACTTTGTCCATACATTTTTCGTCCATTATATAGAGGATTCCATTAGCAGTATGAAACCTGAGTGTGATGCCCTATCACATAAAGAAAAAATCGCATTTTTACCCGAAAAGGAACTTCTTCAACATTCCATAACCTACTCCAAGGAAAATGATTTGGTAAGAGACTGGGCTTGGGCAGTGGGAAATGATGGGGAGCTATGTACATATTATGTTATTTATGATAAAATAAGATTGTGGTTTAATCAATCCATTGAAACTTTTTATGTTTCGGTGTTTTTTGCTTGTTAAGGAATCTATGACATGTACCACAAGTTCAGGAAGTAGTCGAGAAAAATGGGGCAAGGAAATCGAATTCCTTTTGTCGTGCATAGCTCTGTCGGTTGGACTTGGTAATGTATGGCGATTTCCTTTTATTGCCTTGGAAAATGGTGGAGGAGCCTTCGTCATTCCATATATCATTGTGTTGTTGTTAATCGGAAGACCTGTGTACTATATGGAAGTGATAATTGGACAATTTTCAAGTCGTGGTTGCATAGAGGCTTTCGATATGGCACCAATAATGAGAGGTAAATAAACTTGATTTTTGAAGTCTGTCAAAAATTCTTATACTTTTTTTCAAACGATTTCTAGGAATAGCATATGGCCAAGTTTATGCAACTGGCTTGGCAACAACTTATTACGCCTGTATAATGGCCATAACCATAAAGTACCTGATAGCTTCATTTTCATTTACACTGCCATGGACCCATTGTCGCCCTGAATGGGGACCACAATGTATTGATTCAACCGAAATTGAACTCAATAATCAAACTGAATTCGCCAATAGAACATCATCAGCTGAAATATATTTCACGTTTGTTAAACTTTTTAAAATTGTCATCGAATTCTTTTATCTTCTTTGTTTTTTTTATTTATAACAGAAAAGGAGTCCTTCGTGAAAAGCATGATATAAATGATGGAATTGGTACACCAAATTGGGATTTGGTTCTTTGTCTTGCTGCAGCTTGGCTTATTATCGGGACAACTTTAGTAAAAGGTTAGTAATTAGCTAAAATTTTAAAATATAAATGTTGATCAATATCATTGAAGGTATACGCAGTTCAGGAAAGGCATCTTATTTTTTGGCGATATTTCCATATTTTGTGATGATTATTTTGCTCTTTCGAGCAATAACACTGCCAGGATCAATCGATGGAATAATTTATTTTTTGAAGCCTCAATGGAATCAGCTGTTGAATGCAAAGGTAATTTTTTTTTAAACTGCTATGCATCATCATTTGATTCAAAATGCATCGTGTGGTTGTAAACAGTTGACATACAACTATAGATTTGTGGAACTTAATTGTTGACCGAAGGAGTAGAAAAATAGAGGAATTTTTGAAAGATATTTTTGTTTATAGAGAGAATTGAACTCTGGCACACCAACAGAACTGAACTTTAAGCTGGATATTTGCATATGAGACAATTTGACAGGTGCGGTTTAATTAGTGAAGACATTTGGGGGTATTCGGTTATTCAAATTGATGAAAATTCATTTAATTCGAACTACCTCAATCATAAATTAACTCAACCGAGCTATTTGAGTACCTAGAAAACGTCCGTTCCGTGGCTGACCTTACACCAAAATGAAGGGAAAACGAACAGAACAAACAATAATTGTTAATGACTCATTTGGAATTATATGAGGTGTTACAACATTTGGCTAGTTTATATTTCTGAGATCTCAGAGATTTCTGTGTCCTCAAAAGTATACACAAATTCGGAAGCAAATTTCCCGCTTTTAGGGTCTGTTTCACAATGTAAAAGTGAAACTTAATTTAAATTACTTTCCAGTTAAATCCTCTAGTTATCGAATTGTGATTTTTACATATATCCTTCTCATAATGCATTTATTTTTAGTTATTCCAATTGTCCAGTGTTGTAAAGTTTTGACGACAAATGAGAGTTAAGAAAAAACTAAAAATCGTACATTGTGCCCTCGTTAGTTGGATTTATTTGATAATTTCTGTAATAATTAGATAAGGAAGTTCCTTTTACTTATTCGAAATTTAAATTTGTTTGACTAGCCTTTATAAGGCCGTTCAAATTTAGCTCTGTATTAAGGCCAATTTAATGGTTTTGTGCGAATGTAAATAATTCGCGCAAATGCAAGCGCAACTTTAAAATACTTGAACATTGATTCATTTTTTAAATTCATTTAATTCATTTCAAATAATAATAAATACGTTTCACAAATTGTTAAATAAGATAAAATGTCATTTGAATTTCAAGATTATTACAACGAAATTAATGGATTGTATATATTTGTGATTGTACACTAGGTCATATGATGAAAGTTAAAGATTATTCTAATTACAAGTTTGAACAAGACAACGTCTTTTCTTTTGGAACAAATTTAAACCAGCATATTTTTTCTAAAACTTTGCTAAAGTTTCTAGTCGAGAACAGGTTTAAAGTTTCTTTCAGCAAACGAAATTCCACACTAAAGTCGACCTTGTGCAAAGATTTAGTTAGTTTTCATACGAAATTCTTGATTTCTAAGTAGCTTTATAAGACTGTAAGACAAAACTTATCGAATAATTCCTGTTAAGTATTAAAAAGAACGTCCATTTTGATTAAAAAAAATCGTTGCACTCACCGATATTACTCTAAACACTTAAACCTACCCTACTAATGACAATTTTATCTGCTCGGTTTAGGTTTCAAGTAGCTTAACTGTGACTATACTTTTGTATCATGAAACAGGCCCTTACTGTCAGAAATCTTAGTATATAATTTGTATAATTCGATTGCTCAAGAATTCTCTAAAGCATAATGTAAAAAGGATGGAAAAATTAAGCTAATTTGTTTGTTAGTTGAGAATAAATAGTGAATCGAGTTTATATTTCATACTCCTGCTCTGTCAATATAAATGAGATAATTTTCAGAAATCTTAGGAATATAAACTGACCGATTTTGTAGTTCCTCAGTATTTATTCGCCTACCTCGAGATAAAGTTTAGGTTTTGGATCGATATTTGCCAAATGTTAAACGTTCTAGTTCATATATGATCAATTTGAAAACTTCTTATGATTAAAGATAAAGTAACCTTACTTTCTTGGAAACTTAACTGTCAAAAAAAAGGTTTCAAAATGACATTACTATGTTCAAAAAGGGGATTTAGACAACCAATTTTTGGAAGATTATGTTATTAAACTCGAGAATTCAAAACTTTTAAAACTTTTCATAATTTAAATAGAGATATATCCCACTGTATTGATATACATATATATAAATTATAAAACAAATGATTAAATGTAAATCTAGAAAATATCGAAATGGCGTTTTCAAGCAAATGCGACGGCGATACAACGCTATATTTATTCTGTCAACGTTGATTTAAATCTTTCAATAATTTAGGGAATATTTACGAAGAAGCCTTAAGTTGTTGAAAACTTAAACTTTATTTATACATTTATGAAAAATCGAAAGCTTTTGTTAGAATAGGGTATAATTTTAAGTCAGTTTTTATAGAACATAAGTTCAATATTCGATTTGGTGCAACGGTTTTCTGTCAAATCAACTCCTCATTCTAGTTATTTTTTACAAACCTGTTGATTTGAACTCAATACAGGTTGATAAAGAGTTGAAGCAAGTTTCAAACCATATTCTCTTTCTATATTCACAGGTTTGGTATGCAGCTATAACCCAAATGTTCTTCTCACTGGCAATTTGTTTTGGAACTCTGGTCATGTATGCTTCATACAACAATTTTCGAAAAAACGTTTATCGGTAAAAAAAAAAAAGACACATCTTACTCTGGAAAGAAAAAATCTAATTTTATTTATAAATATTGTTTTAGGGATGTTATAATCATTACTACAGTTGATTCGTTAACCTCAATCTTAGCTGGTTGTATTATTTTTGGCATCTTAGGTAATTTAGCCTATGAAACCAGAGCCGATGACATTTCCAAAGTGGTACAGGGTGGAGCTGGCCTTGCTTTTATATCATATCCCGATGCAATTGCAAAATTTAAATATTTTCCCCAAGTAAGTTTTGTTACCTAAATCTATTCCATCCATGGATTAAATTAGAATGTTTTGTTTTCAAGGCTTTTGCAGTGCTTTTCTTCCTGATGCTACTAGTCCTAGGTATTGGAAGTAACATTGGAATGACATCGTGTGTCATAACTGTCATTAAGGACAGGTTTAATCACCTGCCACATTGGCTTTTAGCAACAAGTATTTCGTTCATTGGCTTTGGATGCGGAATCGTTTACCTCACTCCTGGAGGGCAGTTCATTTTGAACTTGGTAGACTTTTTCGGTTGTTCATTTATAGCCTTGTTTTTGGCTATCGCTGAACTTATTTCAGTAGCTTGGATTTATGGTAAGAAAGAAATCTCTTTAGTTTTTCGTACTATTTAAATGGTTATCGTTTTAGGAGTAAAACGGTTTTGTCAGGACATAGAATTTATGTTCAATATCAAGACAGGATTTTACTGGCGTATATGTTGGGGTGTTTTAACCCCCGGTTTGATGTTCCTAGTTTTAGCTTATACTGTAGCTACATACAAGCCATTAGATTATAAAGGTATTACTTATCCGACTGCAGTTTATCAGCTTGCTTGGATTATTTGGGGTATTGGAGTTGGGCAACTTCCGATTTGGGGATTTTATGCTGTTTATAAGCAACCAGGGAAGACTTGGACTGAGGTAAGTGCAAATCAAAAATAAATTTTAAAAGTTTGATTTAATTTGAAATGCTTTGCAGAAAGTCAAAGGAGCCATGGAACCAACCCACAACTGGGGGCCCTTGGAGCCAAAAATTCGTGATGAATATCGTCAATACCGTGCGGAGCTCGGTGATGAGAGACCATTAAGTTTGTGGGAGCAATTTTATGATAACGTTTTTGGATAAACATGCTTCTTAAGCAGTTTTATTACAATTACGCATGCAATTTAGTATTTAGTTGAACAATTTTTATACCAAAGGTCTTAAACGAGAACTAAGAGCCTTAGGTTTTTTTAACCAAAACGCCCTCAATGACACTTATGCTATATGTCATGGAAAGTTTTGTGCAAATTTTGAAAGCATATTTGCGCCAGTTTAAATGCTCGCATAACTAATGTATACGATATATACTTTTTTTGAGCTTTTATTTCTAAAAAAAATAGCTCAACGTAGATTTTAGGTAGATTAATAAAAATAGTTTTTAGAATTTGAAACAACCTTTTTTATTAAAAAAAAAAAAACAATTTAAAACAACACATGGAAAAAGTGAAAAGTCGGTCAATCTGATTTCTTTTTTTAAAACCTAATAAACAAAAATGAGTCATTTTCAACTATTGGAGATCCTAAAAAAACATGTATGTATGTTATGTACATATGTATGTATATAAAATATAAGTCTGCCTCTGCAGTAAAAAACTCAAGTCAAGGAAACACATTACAAATTAGATGCGATAAAATTGACCGACAAACAAGGTCTGTTTTTACAACAAAAGCCCGTTCGTTTGACGTTTTTCTAATTTGTCGGTTATAGAGCTTGTTATTTTAGAATCTAGATAAAAGAGAAAGTTGGCAATTTATAATTGATTTCTGAGAATCAGCTCAGTCAGATTGATAGAGCAGAAGAGTAAAATATAAAAAGAATCCACTTACCTATCTTCAACTAGCAATCAAACCAGCTTTGCATTTATTTTCTTCTTTTTTTTAATTTTGCGATAGAGAATACATAATAGATCAAATAAATGCTTCTTTTTATTTCTGAATTTTTCATTAGCTCTAAGAAAATCACAAACACTAAATGTGTCAAAAATGAAATGAAAACTTATTTCACAATTAGTTGAATTAATCGTTTTAAAAGCATTCTATAGGTAATTCTTCTTCCAGATTAGAAATCGAGAATGCTATGTTGATTTTACTCTATCCAAAACTACAAAACTATATGTTGACATTTTCAAATACACATTCACTAAAAGTTTGGTTTCGGATAAAATATACTGACATTTTCATAAAATTCTCTGAATGCTGTATTTTTAACGTATTTTTGGGATTTTCCATAGCTACCACTTTAAATGGGGCGACTTTCCATTACGACAGCACGAATTTCGGTCTGATTTTTTTTTTACAGTTAGGTATGGGTCTCAATAGAACATGTTTTAAATATTAAGGCGAGGAAACACCTTTAAGTCATAGAAAAAAATATTTTCTTTTTCGGACTTAACCCTACTTTTGTTTATATTTCATTTTTTGAGCCTAAAAGAAGTTTTTTTGAATTGAAAGCACGGTGTACTAACAGCTAGCTATGTAAGGGGGGGCATGCTGCCCCCCTGCAACCCCCCTGCCTGGGCTCACTATAGGATTTGGGGTGGGTGCGAGTTTGGGTATATGCAAAGTACTTTTTGCATTTGAGCACTAAAATCAAAAAAAATCCCAAAAAAAAAAGCAAGTATGGCAACACTGAACGAAAAACAGGGAAGAAATGTCAAAATCAACCATTTTTGCGTGTTTTGTATGCAAAAAAGTGAACTTTAAAAATTAATTTAAAATAGAAACAAATGTTTCCTCGCTCTAAAATTGCTATAGTTATTATTTATTTGCACATATCTATCGATTAAAAAAAACCGCGTGTGAAAATTCGTGCTGTCGTAAAGGAAAGTTGAGCCCTTTAAATTATATTTGTGATGGCTTTGTTATTATTTACTGAGCAAAACTTTAGTAAGACCATTCAAATTTTATCCGATGTAAATATCATCTAGTGAGAACATGACTTAAAATTGCGTTCCGTAAACTACAAACGGACAAATTCACAATAACTAGCAACATTCACGAACACACTCATGTCAGCTGTCATTTAGGAGTGAATCATATCTGTTTTTGTTTTTAGTTTTCTTCGTTAATAAAATATAAACATCAACTATGGCAGGTGAGAAAAACTTAATTGAGATTTTTCATAATTAACATTTTTAATTTCATGATCCGTAATAGAAAAATCCAAGGGTCCACTCTTTCCCATTGAGCCTGGCAAAAAGAAACCAAACTATGGTACCAATGACACCCTCACTCTGCTCGAACAAATTCCCAGCCAAATGGTCGAGATGAAGCTCGACGATGTGTTGACTGCCGTCAAGGAAGTGGACAACTTATGTGACTATCAGCGTTGCAAAACGAAAACCAACTTAATGGGACAGAATTGTGATCATTGCAAAAAGAGATTTTGCTTCAAACACGGCCTTCCCGAAGTACATGGATGCGGAGAAGCAGTGAAACAGGAAGAGCGAAAAAATTTCCTCAAGCCAAAGCCTCTGAAAACAGTTCGACATGAGCAGGATTTGGCTAAGGCAAAGGTGAAGTTAAATGCTAAGCTGAAGGATATGCAAGTTGGACGAATGCCGAAGCCAAGTGGAAGTGGAGCTGCTGGAGCAGCAAGTGGTGGTAGTTCTGGAGCTGGGAAGAAGAAAAAAGCAAAATAGTTCAACTATTTGTCGCCAGATGTAGTCACAAAACGTCAACCCATTGTGAATAGTTCTAAAATATCATAATCAGCTGCCAATCTGTCACCAAACTTAAAATTGAAGTTAACAAGAAGCTCACACGAAATTAAACAAAAATAAATTATTTTCGCCCGAGAGAAACGCTGTTATTTATTAAAATCTTTTTAAAATAAAACATATTTAAATGAGTAGACTTTTAGTTCACATATTACGAAATGCCATTGGCAGACAGCTTCGCTATGAATGTCCAAATCCAACAGCATCGATTTCATTTGTGCGTAATTTGAGTGTTTCTACAAAGTTCTATACAAAACCCGATGAAGAAACTCCAGCGAAACCCGAAAAAAAGAAGACAAAGGAAATTCCCAAAATCACATTGATCCAACAGAATGATTCCATGAGTGTTACCACATTGGAGGAAGCAAATAAATTGGCTCTTCGCAGGAACTTGAAGCTAATAAAAGTCCAAGACCTCGATCCGAAGTCACTTCGACCGGTATATAAGTGAGTAATTTTGGTCGTGCGGTTTTCATGTATTTCTGTTGCTGGAAATACATCATTTCATTTCCCTTAGATTGGCCACGGTTGCTGAACTCCTCGCTGAGGATGACATGAATGAAAACAAATCAGAAAAGACGTAAGTACATATATATGTACTTATTTTGAATTTTATATCATAGTTTCTTTATGCCTATATTTATGTTTTCAGTGCCTCTTCGTCCTCCAAAAAACACTCAGTCAAATCGCTTACAATTGGTTCAAGGATAAGCGACAACGATCTGAATTCAAGACTGAAGAATATCGGTAAATGGCTAAGCAAGGGAAGTGAAGTAAGAGTCCTTATTCAAGGTGGCAACGATGATGGCAAAGGTTCGGAGAATGTTTTTCAAAAAATCGAAGCTAGTATAAAAGAGCCTCAAGTGATTGGGAAAATCACACAAAAACGCTCCAAAGACAGTATGATCAAATTCAATATCTATCCTGCTTTGGGTGAGAAGAAAGACTCAAATTCGAGTGACAAACAAAAAGCATGACTAGGAGAAGCTGATACTAAAAAAGTGTTGGCTGCCTTGGTCCTTTTCCTTGTTGTTAAATACTTAATTTGGGGTCAAATTGTCGTACAAACGTTGTGTGAGGCTGTTTTAGTCGCATTCTTCAAGACTACTGGTGGCACCCGATGATGATGATAATGATATTTTAAATGCAGATAGTTCCTTTTGAGTTCTTATTTTTATTTTTATTAAAAGTTTTTTAAATTGTATTCTTAGAGCGCTGCCGAAATAAAGTTAATGATTGTTTAATATGTTTTTTGATTCATCTAATTGAACATTGCTTTATCTTTTAATCATCATTTTAATCATAATTGCAAACATAGATGCAGTCCATGATGTGGTTGTAGAAAAAAGTGGTTGCAATGGACATAATAGGTATTAAAGAATTCATTTTTGAGCAACCTGCCCGTTCCTGGGGTTCTTAATCATATCTTAACTATTTTTGTTTTTGAAAACAGTTAATATGCTGAAGCGATGCTATACTTTTGGGTGGCAGATTAGACAACTTAGTAAAAAGTTTCAATACTTCAAAGACAGAATGTTTTTTTTTTTCATAAACTTTAATAAAAAAGTATTGAGTATTGCACTATTTTTGCAAAAAACAATATAGAAAATTTTATGCTTGACAATTATGGTAAAGGTGTTAACAACATTGGACCATAGCTTACAACACGGACCAGCTCAATATCTTTCATTCCCAGGTGAAAGCTTTATTTTATTGGACTATACCTATCACATAGCCTTCTTTATTCCGAACCTTTTAATGAAGCTGCAAAGAATAATATTTTATGTTAATTGTGTTTATACATGGTAATTTTTATGGATACTTACCCAGAATTTGGCAATGAAAGCGGATTGCTTTTGTCTCTCAAGCGTTTTCACAGCTTGGTCCATCTCACTTTCTGATAATTATTTAATTTTTTAATGCACACGAGAAAAATGTTTGTTATTCTTACCTTCTGAATGGCTGGATAAAGAAGCAAAAACCATTTTTTCTTTGTTAAGAAAATAAATTAAACAAGTACAAAAAATCTGATCTGTCAACCAATGAAGTTTCGATGCAAATCAGCAGAGACTCGAAGTTGTAGAATGTAACTAGCCGTGTTTTTTGGTATTCCATATATAGTACAGTGAGAAATTGCCAAAAAAAAACGATCCGCAGTAGTGCGGTTTTTATATTTGAAAGTTGATACAATTATTGAATATTTGCCAGAATAATTTATCAAAAAATTCAACAAAAAAAATATCGAAATTCAGACCAGGGGTGAAATCGTGTAAGCTGATTTTTGATAGTTGACTATCAAAATCAAGAAAATACGTCTGTGTAATGTGATAGTCGATTTCAAAATTTTAACCGAACAATTTGACATAAAATAAAAACTTCAAAAAGGGGGTTTGTTCGTAGACTACTACATTAACATGTGGTGTTGAAGCGAGCTTGAAGCTCGCCTAAATTCTTTATATACCTGAATCGAGTTGAAATGAGCTTGATTCGCCTCGATTCCGGTCGGTGATCGGAGTCGAGTCAAAATTTGTGAAGAAAAACCTGTGTGGAGGAGTTGGTTTTACAGATAATGCGTTATGGTCTGTTTATTTGCATGTTTGTGTACAAAAAATATAGTTTTGTTTTAATCAAATTAAAAAATTAAAATCATAAGAAACATCGAAACACCATTTGCATTTTAGAAAGTGCTGTCAAACTTAATTATTTTGAAATCTTCTTGTGCGGTGGAAACACCAAAAAGATTTATCTAATCAAAACTGAGATAAACCTTTGGTGGAATCATAGCAAAACTTTATTATCTTTTTTATTGTTTTCTCTTGCAAAATAAGCCCAGTTAGTCCATTTTCATTAACAAAACTAAATAATATCAACAGTAACAGATTGATTTTTTCCCCAATGGAAAACACATGATTCCAAATGCACAACTACTCAACGAACACAGCTATCGAGATACAAATGCAATATCAATCGTACCAACATTTGAGAACGAAATCACATAAGATCCATTCGAGACTCGTATAAATGTCAAAAACCCATCCGTAGTAAGATTCTACTTTAACTTTCATCGGTAGTATTCATACTGCGGATATTGTTTTTGTTATTCGTGTAAAATCCTACTATACTATTGATAGATTTTCCAACAAAACACGGGTACTACTACAATTTCAAAAAGTGAGACGGAACATTACACTACGAGTGCCATCATCCCGAAGTAGTGACTCGTTCATTCGATCAGAAGTAACAGCCACTTCACTCGGTCACGGAGGTGGTAATTCGGCCCCTGTTCTTTTTGGCTTTTTAAACCCCTTAAGACTGTCTTTTGATCATTTCACCCAAGCTTATATAATACCAAAAAATGCCAAAATTCTCAGAATTTAATAAAACTAAATAGTAAAGGGTATACAAATTGAGTAAAAAATTATTATGAAAACTACAAAGTTCTTGATTTCAAAATCTGTACACGATTAAGGCTTTAATAGTTGGTGTAGTAAAATTCTTGATGCAATCTAAATTCTAATTTATTAAGTCTGGTCAGCTTAGAAGATTATATTTCAATAATAATCTAATTGTCTGTAACAGAGGTAATATACTCCCACCTTCGTCTTTCCGAGTTCGGAAAATTATGAAGGTTTGGGTGATGTACTTGATGTTACTGTACTAACAACCGTAATAATTTGGTGGAAAATTGAAAAGTCTCCTCTAAATTCTTTTTCGGATTACAAATGGATTCTCTTCAGCATACTTTTTGAGTCTGTAACTCCGTACCCTTATAAAAATCCTAAACCTAATGACTGGAAAAAATTCGGTCAAATAGTTAAGTCCTAACTAGACAAAACTCCAAATATTAGCATAGAATTTGTCGAAGATCTGGAATCCAGGGTTGAAATCTTTAAAGCATCAATTAAAACTGCTTTTAAGATTTTATGCCCAGTAAAATGCAGCCGTGAAAAACTCCCTCCCTGGTGGAACGGAGAGCTTTCTGCTATAAGGAAAATTATCATAACGATAATTAATATCTGCCACAAACAAGATATTTACTAACCATATAAAGACTCCCTTAAAGCTTATAAACTGACAAAAAAAAAAGTTAGAGAGAATATTGTCGATCGATTAAAGATATAAAGATTCTGCCAGACTTAGTAAAGTCTTATCAAATGAACATTGGATTTCCTAGACGAAGAAGTTGCTTTCAATAACGTCCTTACTGAATCGATTCACGAGTCACTTACTCACTTTAGGGTAGAGCTTTCTATTCAAGAATGGATAATTTCTTGCTAAGTGACAGAAGAATTTAAGCATCGTTAGGTAACACAATCTCTTCCAACCATGTGAGTAGAGGACCACCCCAGGGCGGTGTTCTCTCCCCGCTCTTATGGATTTTGATCATGAATTAAATCCTCATAAAGCTAAAAAGTTGTATGGTGAAGGCATTAGCTTACATATGCTGATGATTTGGTTTTATTGGTATCTCGAAAGTTTGTCACCGTGATTACCGAAATCACGGTGAAAGAAAGTAAGCAGCTGTGCCATGAGCAGTGGACTAGATGTTAATAAGAGTAAAACTGAACTGACACTCTACGACCAAAATTAAAATACTTGGCTTCACCGAAAATTAGTATCGTACAGTGCGCTAAGGTTTATATAATCAAACTACAGGTTTTTCAGAACCTATGGGCATTAACGAACTTATTCCAGCGGATATTTTTGCAAATTACATCGACTAATGCACCCCTGCCTTGAACCTCAGTAAATATTTTAAAGTCTTTAATGTATTCAGGAAAGTACACTTCCGTGATTAGTGAGATTACGGAGATGGCATTGCTAAAAGTAAGCAACTGGGCTACAAGCTGTGGCCTGGGTGTCAATAAAAGCAAAACTGAACTGATGCTCTTTACTACGAAAACAAAAGTACCACCCTTCACCCTTCCCCGCCTCAACGGTGAAACTCTTAAACTGGAAACTTAATATCGAAGAAAGGGTCAAGAAAGCCAGCATAGCTTTCTATGCCTGCAATAAAACCTTTGGCAAAAAGTGGGGTTTGCAATCGAAGATGATTTTGTGGACGTATACAGCCGTGGTACGTCCAATCTTGTCCTATGGTTCGATTGTTTGGTGGCCCGCGCTTAGCAAAGCCTACAATATAACTAAACTAAAACTAAACTGTGGACGTCAGTGCGGATTTTAAAATTATCATCCCATCTCGAAATGAATGGGATGATGACTTAGTGACGAGAGGCTTCGACACAACTATTTTCACTGACGGCTCGAAGATGGAGTGTGGGGTCGGTGCAGGAATTTTCTCCGAGTCTTTAAATGTCTCCAGGTCTTTGCGACTTCCTGACTTTGCTAGTGGTTTTCAAGCTGAACTACTCGCGATCAAAGAAGCATGCAAGGTACTAAAACTAGATCCAAATCAAAACCGCAATACAGCTATTTTTTCGGACAGTCAGGCGGCTATTCAAGCAATTGGCTCGTCCACTTCATCCCCCAAACTGGTTCAACTATGCCGAAGTGAGTTAGCGGGCATAAAAATTGGACTCAGGGTCACTCTCATCTGGATTCCGGGTCATAGAGGCTTTGAGGGCAATGAACGAGCTGACGAGCTGGCTAGGCAAGGATCAGCCCTTCATAGCTCACTCGCAGAAAGAGTTAACATTCCTCTTGGTGCTATGAAGGGCAAGATCTTCTCTATTTTCCTCGCTGAATCAAACCACAGGTGGAACAGCCTAACCAACTGTATTATATCTAGAAGGATATGGCCCACCTACAACAAATCCCGTACTAATAATCTTATTTGCAGACCCAGGCAAGACATAGCCAGGGTCGTTGCTACATGCACCGGACATTGGCTTGTTGGAGAACACGCATCTAAGCTGGGCACCCCCCCCCTCAATACTTTCTGTCGTAGTTGTGAGGACCAGCGAGAAAAAGAAACTGTTCTTCACTTCTTATGCAAGTGCCCTGCCCTAGCCAAAACGAGAGCCAAAACATTGGGAAAGTCCTCTTTCAACGACCTCAATGAGCTCTCAGAACTGGAGATCAAAGATTTGATCTCCTTTCTAAACGCAACAAAGTGGATTTCAGGCGTATTTTTTCTTTATAATCCCCTTTTATCTTTATAGGTCAAGCGAGTATTTTTTGGTATCAAAACGGCGCAACTCAGCGCTAATTGTGTCACCGAGCTAGACTGCTCGTGGCCACCATTTCTACTACTACTTAATGTATTCAAAGTAAAGTACAGTTTTTAAAGTATTGGGTTGATGAGTTGGCCCGGCAAGGATCGGCTCTTCATAGTTCACTTGCGAAAAGGGTAAATATTGGTCTTGGAGCAATGAAGGGCAAAATTTTCTTTATTTTTCTGACAGAATCCAACCACAGGTAGAACAGTCTAACGGATTATCCCATATCCAAGAAGATATGGCATACCTGTAACATAAACCGTTCTATCGAACTTTTATGGAGACCCAGGTATGAAATAGCCAAGGTCGTTTCAATATGTACAGGACATTTTCCGATAGGAGAGCATGCAGCAAAGCTGGGTATCCCTTAATATACTCATTGCCGTAGCTGCGGAGATCAAAATGAAAGGAAAACTGTGATTCACTTTCTCTGTAAATGTCCTGCCCTGGCCAATTCCGAGAACTTTCCGAGATGAAAATCAAAGACCTGGTTTTCTTTCTAAACGCAACGAAATGGCTCTTGTATCGCAAATTTTGTCATCCATCATATTTTATTATTATCTTTTTTTTAATTGTTCAATACAACTAGGTTATGGTATTAAAACAACGCTTTAAAGCTCTAATTGAGTCGCGTAGCAAGGGCTGCTTGTGATTGCCATCTCTTCCTACCTACCTACATATAATAGGATGTTTTGACATTAATCGCTTTATATTAAATTCGTACGAATTCGTATTTAAGGGTAGTCAAAGACCCCCTTTAGTGTATGAGTTTATTTGTTTAAATTATTTTATTTTGATTTTATTTCACCTCATCCATAATCATAATCAAAATTTATCTTGCATCTTACTTAAATGACATCAATACCTTCTTTTATTTGTTTATGGTGAGATCAGCATTTCAGCTAAATTAAACACATCTGCATTCATTTTTAACATTTCTTGTCACACGATTTGATGAAAAAAAAAATATATTTCTATAATCAATATTGTTTCGTTTCATTTTATTGTTTTTGAATTTTTTGGAATTTTGTTTGTTTCCATACAACTGTTAATTTAATTGAATTTTTTACTGAACTTGTTAATTTGATATTTATTTTTATGTAATGTAGATACATCCATTTTATTGATTTTTATCGAAACTACATTGATATAAATGTGGTTCGGGTTTGTCAAAAATTAGATTTATGAGTTAATCAAATCAAAATATTGTGTAAGTAATAATAATTTTATTGACATTTTAAAAGATGAAACTCTTTTCAAAACTAGTTTTTCCGCAAAACCAATTTTGAAGAATTAGTTTTTAACAGCTTAAATTCAAAAATAATAAAATAAATTCTTATAATGGGTGATTTTTTTGAGGTTAGGATTTTCATGCATTAGTATTTGACAGATCACGCGGGATTTCAGACATGGTGTCAAAGAGAAAGATGCTCAGTATGCTTTGACATTTCATCATAAATAGACTTACTAACGAGCAACGCTTGCAAATTTTCAGTGAATGGGCCCTAGAAAAGTTGGCAGAAAATCCGCTTTTTTATCGACAAATTTTGTTCAGCGATGAGGCTCATTTCTGGTTGAATGGCTACGTAAATAAGCAAAATTTCCGCATTTGGAGTGAAGAGCAACCAGAAGCCGTTCAAGAACTGCCCATGCATCCCGAAAAATGCACTGTTTGGTGTGGTTTGTACGCTGGTGGAATCATTGGACCGTATTTTTTCAAAGATGCTGTTGGACGCAACGTTACGGTGAATGGCGATCGCTATCGTTCAATGCTAACAAACTTTTTGTTGCCAAAAATGGAAGAACTGAACTTGGTTGACATGTGGTTTCAACAAGATGGCGCTACATGCCACACAGCTCGCGATTCTATGGCCATTTTGAGGGAAAACTTCGGATAACAATTCATCTCAAGGAATGGACCGGTAAGTTGGCCACCAAGATCATGCGATTTGACGCCTTTAGACTATTTTTTGTGGGGCTACGTCAAGTCTAAAGTCTACACAAATAAGCCAGCAACTATTCCAGCTTTGGAAGACAACATTTCCGAAGAAATTCGGGCTATTCCGGCCGAAATGCTCGAAAAAGTTACCCAAAATTGGACTTTCCGAATGGACCACCTAAGACGCAGCCGCGGTCAACATTTAAATGAAATTATCTTCAAAAAGTAAATGTCATGGACCAATCTAACGTTTTAAATAAAGAATCGATGAGATTTTGCAAATTTTATGCGTTTTTTTTTTTTAAAGTTCTCAAGCTCTTAAAAAATCACCCGATAGCTAACCACTCAAATTATATAAACAAACAATAGACACTTATGTATCTCTAAATAATTAAATAGCAACAGAAAGCATTACACATATCTTCAAAATACTCTCAATTCAAACAATTAATTAGTTCAGACATGTGTTAAGCATTCAATAATTGCCTAAACAATTAATGTGTCGTCAAACTGGCTAGAATATTCTTTAAAGAACATGTAATGATCATTCAAATTACTTGAGATCGGGAAAATAATGTGGTTTCGTCTTGAATCTTATGATGATTTGATAACATATTATAAATAAAATGAATTATGTGATTGACTACGTTAGAAGTTATGTACATAAGTTTAAGTACCAACAATTTAATTAACCCTGAGTGATGCTTAACATCACAGACTACAGAAATAATTTATTTTTTGTGTTCTGCACTTTAGCAAGGTTAATGTCACGATTCATTTGGCTAATACCCAATTTGATATAATAAATATATCTACATGCACATAAATTTAAATAAATGAAAAAAAGTATTTCTATTTATAAGCAAATTTATATTTAAATCCAAAAATTTTATATAGAAGTATGTTTTTTAACTGCATTTTATTTAATTTTTCCATAATTATGAATTGACTCAGAAAATTTCAAATTTCAAAATCTCAATTGAGAGTGCGAAATTCACTGCAGGCAGTATTAAATGTTTTAAGAACAGTACCTTTGCATACATTTTTTTAGTTTATTCTTGGTAAATTTGAATTTAAAAAATATCTAGTGCGATGTCTAAGAAAATGACCTAATAAATTAAACACAATTTTCAAAATGCTGTAAGTATCATAATAGTATTTAAATACAATTGATCGATTTAAATACAAAATGTTAGTATGTGAAAATCGGCTTACTAGTTATAGTTGCAGCTCATTTATGCTTGTTATGCATTTTGACTTGCGGGATATTAGGTGTAGCACATTTCAAAATTAATCTTATTTTCTTTCTTACAAAACATACTATTTAATGTGATTATTTCTATTCAAATCTTTCACTTAAAATTCAAGTTGATTTTTCAGAGAGTTTTATAAAAAAGTATTCTTTGGTTATGTGATTATTTAGAACTAATACCGATAACATTATTTTAAATTATTCAAATAATTTTTGTTTACAGATCATAAATTCAAAATGTGCAGATAAACCTTTAAAAAAAACCAGTTGGGTGTTTTCTTTATTAAAGACTCCAATTATTGATTTTAATTAATTTTTATTCATCATACACCATGGCGTCAAACACAAAAACAAAACCCCCTGGGCCCGGGATTTTTTAGGGGCCCGTAAAATTGAAAGCAATTAGAAGTGTTTTTTTTTCAATATACTCTATATTCATCATCAACACACCTATACCCACTTATTTTTAGGGGCCCGAAAATTTAAAATCATTCATGCTTTCGCAATCGGGCCCCTCTTTGCATGTTATCTACCAATCTTTCAGTCACAAGCTTGCCGATCTGGGCCCCTGATTATTATTGGCGTATATTTTTGTTTATATTTAATGAAAAATTGGGCAAATTTGAACTATTGAAAGAAAGTTATAATAAATTGTTTCGCTTTTCTTACTTAATTTAACGTAAATTTCAAACTTATTTTATTTTGAAAATTTTTAAAATCAAAATAAGGGGCCCGGCAACTTAAAACAAAACACAAATATTTATTTCGGTTTCTGTTTTTATAAAGTTTCTTTTCTTCTATTTTTGTTTCTGCTGGGAACGAAATTTTTGATTCGGTTTCGGGGGACCGGAAAATCCCACGCAAACGTTTTTCAATTGTGGTTTCCGTAATATTAATTAATTAATATTTTGAATAAATTGTTTACTGAAGTTTTGAAGGATATCAAGTCACTTCAAAGTGTGTATATTAAACCAGCCATACAAAAATAGCAAAGAATTCTATATAGAATATTGGACAACATTCTCTTCCTTGGCGAAAGGGGACTAGGACTACGAGGCGATAGCAATCTTATTGGAGAGCCAAATGATGGACATGTTTTGGGCATTTTGGAATTAATCAGTCATTATGACCCCTTACGTCAGGAGCACTTGGAAAAAGTAAGAATTTTACAACAAGAGCACAAACGTTTCCAAGTCCACTACCTTTACGTTGAGATTCAAAATGAGTTCATTAAAATTTGTGCCCAACATCTGAATTCAGCTATTTTGAAGAAGAGAGAAAACGCCAAATAATTCGCTATAATTGTCGATGCAACACCCGATTCAAGTGATGTGTAAAAAAACACATTTATTTTGCGAAATCTGTAATATTTTAAACAAAACTCCGATTGCCGTGTATTCACCATGTACAGCTCACAGCCTTAACTTGCGTGGATTCGATTCAGCGGAATGTTATACTGCGGCAATCACATTTTTTGGTGTTGTTCAAAAGTGTTTCAACTTGTTTAGCTCAACGTTGGGAAATTCTTAAGAAAAATGTGCCCGGATTCCTTCACAAACTTTCCGATACAAGATGGTCAGCTAGAATTGAGGCAGTGAAACCATTTGCAAATCATCTGAAAAACCTTAGAACATCATTAGAAGCCTTAAGTGATATTAATTTAACTGAAACTGAAACTCGAAGAGATGTAAATGGCGTTTTAAAATATATGCACAAATTTGAATGCGTCCTGATGTCTTCGATTTGGTGCAAGGTTCTTAGCGCTATAAATGAAAGAAGTATCATTCTTCAAGCCAGAAACATGACTATTGACGTTGAAATTCGAAATCTTGACAACTTGATCTCCGATTTGAACTTCATTCGAAACGAATGGGATCAAATTTTATCTGAATGCAAAGCAGTTGCTACTGGATTGGGGGATGTTCCAGAATCGTTCCCATCGAACCGAAAAAAACAATTAAAGAGACATTTTGGAGAAAATCGAGGAGGCGGAGAGCAAATTGAAACAGACGAAGAAATAAATTTCAAGAGAAACACCTTTTACGTCATAGTTGATTCAATTATATCTGGAATTTCTCGTCGGTTCGATACGATGAAGGATTTGGATGCTACATTTTCATTTTTATGGCAGTTTTCAACAATGGATGAAATTGAGATTAAAAACTCTGCTACAAGGTTCATCCAAAAGTATAACTCGCATGTGTGTCAAGGGTTTAAAGAAGAAGTAATTCATCTGAAACACATTAATGAAGCCAATTTTGAAGCAGAACTTCCGCCAATGAGTTTGCTCAATGCTACTTATTCCCAGAACTTGGAGACGATTTTCCCCAACATTTGTATTGCTCTCCGTGTGTTTTCCACCATACCTGTAACCGTAGATAGTGCCGAAAGTTCATTTAGCGTCCTTGCCAGAACAAAGAATTTTCATCATTCGTGCTCATCACAAGATCGTGTTTCTGGACTACGAAACACGATGCTACACTATGCATCGAAGCACCTTTGGCAAGGGAACTGAATTTCGACGCAATTATAAGTTGTTTTGCTGCTCAGAAAGCTAGGAAAGCTCGTTTACCAAAAGAAAATATTTCATTGAATGCAAACTCACTCTAATAAAACATTGTAATAATATTTTAATATAAAGAAAAACAATAAAGAGTATTTAATGTAAAACTTTTAAAATACATAGTTTTTTTTAAGGACAAATTTCAAATACTTTTACTTCGCTCTATTTTATTTTCATAGTAGGTAATAGATCTTCATGCTAATTTTTTTTTTTTAAATAGTTAATCGACCGTATTATCAGTTACTAACTGTCGTTGTCTGATCTACTCGCATGTAGAATTATTTTCTATCCATCTTCCATTTCAACTAAACTGGACGATACCCGTGAGATTGATTTGATGATTAACACTTTTTTTCGGTTCACTTTGCGAACAAAAAATTATTATTTCCGTTGATTCCAACCAATTTCATGCTATTCGTAATTGAAATTAGAACTTACCATATCAGTAGGCATGAACTTTGAAAAAAAAAATGGTAAATATAGGTGGGGCCCGAGATTTTTCCGTCCCGGGCCCGGATTTCCTCTTGACGGCCCTGCCTGTGTAAACTAGAGCCTCACCCAACAAACTTCTCCATCTAAAACATTTAGTTTTATTATGAAATTTCAAATTTCACATTAAGTGTAGAAAACAATTTCATTGAAATTGCCGTCTTGGGGGGGTTCGCATAATGTGATTCTGGTCTTTTGTGGTTATTTTCAACCACTTCGTCGGTCATTTCGGGTCATATCTCAGGCATAATTTGGCTTTAATTAGTTTTTAATGCGCCAAGTGTTCGAGGATTTCTCACGTGGTCAAATCACATGATCTTATCCAGGATCAGGATAAATTTAGATCATCGTGCATTACAACGATGGACGCGCCTAACAACATCAGTGACAATTCCACCCTCTTCAAATTTCTTCCCAACTTTCCCGATTGCTTGCGTAGTCCGTAGATTGTGACGGCGATGCACGTTGTAACCACTTAAAGATCAAACGCATTGTTTGTTGATTAAACGATCCATTATCGTAAATGGCAAACATTAAACCAATTACTTCAAATGACAGCTAATGTTTACAAGTGTCATATTTTAGCGCTGCCTACTTAAAACCACGAAATGAATGACCCTTTAGTTAATCAAAATTTTTCAACCAGGTTTTTCAAATCCGTACATCAATTATTTTAACACAAAACCCAAATCTAAAGCTGGCCACTCACGACGCAATAACAATGGGGTTGTTTGTGTTACATGAAACATTTTTTAGGAATATTTAGACAACGTGACTTTCAGTTATTTTTATATCCAGAGAAATAATTTTAAAACACCCAAATTCATAGAAAAAGTATAAATTTCAAATCGGCTGAAAATCAAATTTTGTAGTCCTCAAATTATCTTCGTCTGTGTAAAGCAGTTCAAATCAATTGAACATTTCTTAGTGAGTGTTGTCAAAATAATGGTGTCCATGATGAATTTAAAAAACATATGGAACTCGAATAATAAACGTATTTTGTTCTTTCTTTAAAAAAAAAATACTAGCTTTTCAGAAGATTTGACTGAAAATAAAAGAAAATGGAAAAAAATGTTGGAAAACATCGACTTCATTGGAAATAAACTATCGCAGCTATTTATATCACAATAAATTTACTGTCACTTTATACCAATCGATTTTCTTGTGTTTGAACGACTTTTATCACAAATCACCATATCCATAATTTAACATTTTGAAGAATGATGTTTGATGTTTATTCCATTATAATAAACTTTCTCTATAAATTATCCCATTTTTATTTTAAAAAAATATTAAAACATTCAAACTACTCTACAAGTTTCAAATTGACATATTATCTAACGTCAGCTAGAATATTGGTGCCACTGTTGTATGGTACGGTGTCACTAACTTTATTTAAATTATCATCATTTTGAAAAAAAGCTAGCCGTTTTTTTTTTTAACAAACAATTTATCACGTATACGCCCTAGTTGCCGATTTTGTTTTAGATAACATTTTGTGCTTATAATTTCAATGATTTGCAAAAAGTTTTTAAATTATATTAATTATTTAAATACATATTTATGTATGTATGTACTTAAAAGAGGTACACTTATTTTGCGCTTGTGCTAACTTTAATAATTGTTGCATTTCCAACATGTAAGGTTGGCAACACTCTTCCTTCTTTTGTATACAAAACAAAAACAAACAACCTGCCTTCAGCTGTAATTCCGTAGGTCTTTTTTTCTGTTATTCTCATGCGAGTCGAGAGCAAAGTCCAATGTGCGCCATAGGTACATCAATATTTTTTTGACAATCTAGCATTTTTTTTTTAAATATGTATATTAAAAGTCCTAAAATCAACCTATAAAGATAAGAATAAGCACCCTTCATACATATACTTTTGTATCTCTTTTACACTCACGATGATTGTGATAACAGTGTAAAACATTGCTATACCGTTTTACCGGTTTAATACTACACATGTTCGAATCTCGAAAGCTCATTTTATAATCGTTTTCTACAGAAAGGCAAAAAGGCAGCAGAGCCAGGCCAGGCCAGACCAGCTACAGCGACATCATCATCATCAAGTTAGAGATAGGTACAATAAAAAGCTTATTGCCCTCGCAGTCGCAATCGGAATCGGAATCAGAATCATTCGAATTCAATATATGTACATACCCGACACGATACGATACACCATACACCTTCTGCTTCTAGTTTCTAGATTCGAAGCAGAAAACCACTTTGCGAACTTCTTTTTCTTCAGTCGGGTGTGAAACTTCGGTGTGAACGGGCTTAAGTGTTCACAATTTATTCCACGCAATTTTGAAATTCATTCAATATACGAATATATATCTACTTATTATTTTTTGTAAGTGAGCTGAATTTAATATAAAACAAAAATTGATAGAAAAATAAAATCTTATATTTAAATCATTGAAGCGAATCAAAAAATCATAGTGATAGTGATTCGCGGCTTCGAAGACGACACGACGAAGCCTTGTGAACGAAGATAGCATTTTGTGTCCCTTTTTTCTGTTTTCACTAAATTAATTCCTAAATTTATGCCTTTAGCTGAACCTTTTGATCAATTTTTATTGAAAAATCTACCTACCTACTTTAAATTTATCTGGAGTACAGTGTCCTAGTTAATTTTTCTTTTCGTTCTTTTTGTTTTTTTTTAACCATTTCGTGAAGTGGTAATTAAAGTTTTTGCTTTCTTCTAAAGTGGTTTTTGAAGTGCTTTTATATAATTATTCTCGTTTTTTTCAATTTGAGTTCTCTTTTTATCAAGAAAATACCCCCATTTGCCTCTGTACCACCATCAACAACTACCTACATAATTGGTGTCTTGATTTATTGGAAAACTAAGTAAGTATATTAAAGAAAAATTAATTTTAAATGTTTAAGATAAAAAGTTAAGCAATTGTTTTCTTTTTTACAAATAATTCAGTTTTGTTTTTTAATTAGCAAGTCATGTAATATATTGATTGCATAATTTCTTATATTTTTCTAAATACGATTTTCTTAGGTACTTGTATTTTCTTTTCCTATATTTTTGATGCACTTTACCGTGACATTGAATTTATTCCATTTTGTAGATATGTATGTATAAATAATGTATGCCTGGTATTTTGAGTTTACTCGTATATTTATGTATGGTACTATACGTAAAGTCGCGTGTGTACACACTGTACATACCTAGTTTGCGAATAATTTTTGGCGTGTGTCATAACTGACCTCAAATAAGGCTGTCTGGCTTTGTTTTCGAATTTCCAATTATATAATAAATTCATAGAGAAAAATAAAGCGTTTAGGGTTGGTTTAGGTTTAGCTTAACAACGAAATAAGTGTATACTTGGTTAATATCCTTCTCTGAATATTTAAGTACATACTCGTAAAGTGCAAAATTTATTTCAAAGAGACTTCGTGTTTTACATTTTGATGGGCAATACTTTACCGGCGACCGGTTCTTTTTATATTGTACATTGTACATTTATATATTTACTTAAATTATATGTGTTTTGTACATTATATTTTTATCGTCGTCATATAGTAAATGACACAATTTTTTTTGAATGCGAAAATTGCGTAGACATTATACCTATTCAAAGAACTTAATAGTCCACAGCTTTTTTGTTTAGTCAAAGATTTAGCTGTCAATAAATTTAGTGTTTCCAAGTAGAGAGGAAAAGTACGATTTTTGAGAATGATTTTGAAGCTTAAAATATGTGTTTTTTAAACATGCATAATGTGTACGATGTATACATACATATTAAGAGTGTTGATGACAAAAAATCAAGAAGAACTATTTAATTATTTTGGAGGTATTAAAAGTTTTTCCTCGATCATAATTTAATTAACTAATTATTAAGTTTGTAAGTTTATATTGAAAGAAAATAAATAAATAAAATGCTAAACTTGGTCGCAAGTACTTGTTTCGTGATCTTTTAATCTGATGAAAAGAAAGCAGTTCCATTTTTTTTTTAATTTAAAGTTCTTGGAATTAAACTAAATTTGCGGTTTCAATTTTTGTATTCATTTTTAGGGTAAATAAACTAGTACCCCACTAGTCACTAGTACATGGCTACTTTTACAATAATTTTAAATATTGGAATCCTTGTCAAATTATAATATTTACATTAACTATTTTATAAAATATTTGCTTTTTGATTAAAATTTTATAATAGATAGCAAATAACAAAATTCATATTATAAACAATGAACTAACTTCAAACAAGAAAATGCTGTACTAGCTGAAATTAATTTTTTTTTGTAAAAAATCAACCCGATTTAAAAATAAAAAAGAGGCTGGGATGCGACCCACACTTACAACTTCCCGTTTCGTCTGTCGATTTGTCTTGCTTAAAAGGTTTGTAGGTTTTCGTGTTTTATTAAATAAGTTATCAGTTTAATTATTCTTAAAAAATTAAAAATAACCAACAATATTTTGCATTATGATGAAATAGTTTGATTTCAAAATCTATTTTTGTTAACGAGATTTTTAGTCGTTAACCAATTTTTACCAATTTTAGTAGCATTTCTTAAAAGTTTTTATTTCTTATATCGGGTGATTTTTTAAGAGCTTGAGAACTTTTTTTTAAAAAAAAACGCATAAAATTTGCAAAATCTCATCGATTCTTTATTTGAAACGTTAGATTGGTCCATGACATTTACTTTTTGAAGATAATTTCATTTAAATGTTGACCGCGGCTGCGTCTTAGGTGGTCCATTCGGAAAGTCCAATTTTGGGTAACTTTTTCGAGTGCATTTTTCGAGTGCATTTTTCGGGATGCATGGGCAGTTCTTGAACGGCTTCTGGTTGCTCTTCATTCCAAATGCGGCAATTTTGCTTATTTACGTAGCCATTCAACCAGAAATGAGCCTCATCGCTCATCGGACGTAAAGCGCGAAACACATTTCGAACCGAACACTGATTTTGGTAATAAAATTCAATGATTTGCAAGCGTTGCTCGTTAGTAAGTCTATTCATGATGAAATGTCAAAGGATACTGAGCATCTTTCTCTTTGACACCATGTCTGAAATCCCGCGTGATCTGTCAAATACTAATGCATGAAAATCCTAACCTCAAAAAAATCACCCATTATAAACAAATACTAATTGGATGAATGAAATATTTTTGAAATGAATATTTTCTATTGTTCACGAGATATCGAGAACCGAACATCAAATTTTACCAAATTTTCGTACTACCTATTTTTTGTAGATTTTAATTTTTTATGAAAAAACTGACTGTTGGAAATTCTATTTTTTGTAAAAAAAAAACTGTCAATTCGATTTTCCTCAAAATTTTACCAGATGTTAAAAACGTTATTCTTCGTTGCACAAAATTGTTTTGACGATAAAATCAGTTTTTTTGATTTATATTATTATTAGTATAAACATTTTTTTTGAAGTCGATATCTCTTCTGGTTCTTGAGCTATGGACGACGAAAAAAACGAAGCGAACGTACGGACGTACGAACGTACGAACACATGCACGCACAGACATCTTTCTAAAAATCTTTTATTTCGACTCTAGGGGCCTTGAAACGCCGAGAAATGACAAAACTTTCAATTTGACACATCGGACCCATAACAATAACTTCCTATGGGAAGTTAAAAAGAGGCTGGGATACGATCCACACTTACAACTTCCCATTCCGTTTGTCGATTTGTCTTGCTTAAAACTTTAAACAAAATGTTCATAACAATATTTTGTGTAAAATAAATAATTTAAAGCCAATATTTGTCTTTGTTCTCTTAATAACTTGAGTCGAAAACAATTTATTATCATTTTTTTTTTGTTTCTGTAAGTTTTCGGGTTTTGTTAATAAAAGTTGTCAGTTGAATTTTTCTAAGAAATCAACTAAAAATTATTAACTATATTTTCCAAATATGTAATGAAACAGTTTGATTTCAAAATCTATTTTTCTTAACGAGATTTTTAGTCGAAAACCAATTTCTACCAATTTTAGTAGCATTTCTGGAACGTTTTTATTTCTTATGTAAACAAATACAAATTGCATTTTCTAAAAAAAATTTAGCACAGAATGAAATGATTTTGAAGTCAATGCCTTCATTTATTCTCACATTTTTAGCAATTTTGCGTACTATTTCTTGTAGATCTTAATTTTTATAAAAATTTGACCGAATGTCGAAAACATTATTTTCTAGAAGATAAAATTAGTTTGAACCCAATATCTTAAATTTTTGAAAAGACATTTGAGTCGAAATCATTTTTTACCAACTTTTAGTAATGTTTTTTTTTTTTAGGTTTTTATTGTTTTGTAAGAAAATTGTCAATTCAATTTTTCTCACAATTTTACCAGATGTCACCAACGTTATTCGTTGAATAGGATTATTTTGGAGATAAAATCGTTTTTGTTCGTAAAGTATTCTAGGTGACAATAATTTTTTGATTTATAAATAGTTAATAGTTGATTTTTTGTTCAAAATGTTATTAGTTTGGTATCACGTCTCAATATATAATATAACATTTAATTCAAGTCGCTATAGCGTTACTGGTTCGTGATATATTTTGGGTTGCCCAAACTTTTCTTTTTTAAACTGCTATGGTAAAAATACCACCCACTTAATTTGTTTGAGAGTCTTTTCTGCATCTTTCTGTATTATTATCTGTATAACAAAATTTATATGAAGTCGATATCTCTACTGGTTTTTGAGATATGGACGACGAAGAAACGTCGAACGTACGTACACACGCACGCACAGACATCTCTCTAAAAATCTTTTATTTAGACTCTAGGAACCTTGAAAAATCAAGAAATGTTAAAATTTTCACTTCGACAAATCGGACCGATTACAATAACTTCTTATGGGATGTTAGAAATTCTTTAAAAAAATCTACTGTTTTTAAATTTTTTTTTAACGTTTCAAAGGAAACGAATTGAAAATTTTGTAATTTCTAGACATTTTAAGGTATCTAGAATTTTGATTCATTCGTTACCTTCCACACCTGATATCTCAATAACAAGTAGAGATATCGCCTATAAATTTTATTTAACAGATAATAAGATTAAAATGTGCCAGTAACACTTTCAATAACAATTCCGTGTGTGGTTTCTTACTAAAACAATTTAAAAGTTAAAAAGTTACGAAAAATTATAGTATCGAATTAAAAAATGGTAAAAATTGATTTTTGACTTAATATCTTTTCGAAAATTGAAAATATTTTCTTCAAACAAACTTCATCTTATAAAAAATGTTGTTTTAAACAATCACTAAAATTTTAATAAAAATCCAACAATCAACTTTTTCATAAAAATTTAAGTCTACAGAAAATACTACACAAAATTGGTAAAAATGTATGTTCAATTGAATAAATGAAATTATTGACTTCAAAATGATTTTATTCTGTGGTAAATTTTGTTGTTACCGTAAGATAATGGTCTTAAAAAAATCCAATCTGTACTCATTTTTAAAATAAATAAAAACTTTAAAAAAAATTCTACTAAAATTGATAAAATTTAGTTTTCGTCTTGAATTCAAACTTATTTTATCATATGCAAAATATTGTTGTAAGCTTTTGTTTAATTTTTAAAAAAAAATTCAAGTGACAATTTTCTTTTACAAAAAACGAAAACCTACAAAAACAACAATAAACCGATAAGAAATGGTTTTCGACTCATGTATTATGAGAACAAAGAAAGATATTGGCTTAAAATTTGTTCATCTCACACAAAATGTTGTTATTATTAGTTTGTTGAACTTTTAGACAAATCAGCAGATAGGCATAGATGGGAAGTTATCAGTATGGGTCGCATCCCAACCTCTTTTATATACTTTATAATAATGTCACGTAATACTAATATGACAATTTTAGTTTTGTTGCTTCGCTATCAACTTAAATATATATTGTGTATGATACAGTTAAATTATAATTATATACATACAACATACATATGTCTTAAATTCTGTAATTCAAAACAATTACATTTAGAACACTATTTCACAATACTGTTACTGTTTATAATTTTATTTAAATTCCGTATCCTTAAAAGGAGTATTTTTGCATAATTTTGTTTCAGCGATTTATTTAATGTATTCATTTCTTTTTTACAAACAAATATACAAAATAACTAAAAATAATTCTTATACAAAATTTACAACACGTTTTCGAAAAAAAGAAGAGTTAAAATATTGATATATTCATAAAAAATTGTAAGATAAATACATTTTAAGTGATTTGGAATATTATTTTATTTATTCTTCTGATTTTTTCATGTGACAAACAAAAGCTTTCCAAAAAAATAATGTTAAACACAACAAGTGAATAGTAACACACAATATTAATTCAAATCACAGAAAACAGCTGTGCATGTGATGGAAACATTAATTTTTCTTATGTATAAATATGAATCATTAACAATCTATATCTATACTATTATATAAAAGCGAAACCATTTAAAAGTTTGTAACGCATGATCTCAGAAAGTAGTCAACCGATTTATTTGAAATATATTTTATTATTTTCTATATTGTTATGAGAGTATTTATGGCTTTAATTTTTTTTCATTAATTATTTGTAAAATTTAAATATTATTAATTTTACATTTTTTGTTAATTTTTTTTTCATTAGTTGACTTATACAACCACTCATATCTTAAAACCTATACAATAATCGACAAAGATTAGCATTGCTTCATAAAGTCAATATTGTTGCGCAAATTTTAAGCCTAAAATCAACTCTGAGTTAAACATACAACCTGAGAAATAAATAAAAACAAATTATAAAATTATAAACTTTTTGAATTTATTTTATCCAGGAAATTAGATTCCATCACAATCGCGCGGTCGCTGCTTTGTTTCATTTCATTATCATTCCAACATTTTTAATTTTCTTTTCTTCCTATGCTCTTTCTCTCTCAATATGTGTTCCATTTAATACTTACGTTTTTTCTCTTACCTAGCTACCTACATATTCAATTTTTCTGTATTGTATTTGTATGGTTCATCAACTAACCTACTCACACACATTATTTTTTTGTTTCTCTAATTCTATCGTCACATCGCTGAGCAGTGTGGCTGTGGGCTCTTTTTTTTAAGTTACTCTGGACATTTAATTAACTGCATTGCCGTGCACATGAAATGCCGATTTATCTAAAGAAAAATTAGATCTTTTTAACTTCCCATAGGAAGTTATTGTTATAGGTCCGATTTGTCAAATTGAAAATTTTGACATTTCTCGACGTTTCAAGGTCCCTAGAGTCGAAATAAAAGATTTTTAGAAAGATGTCTGTGCGTGCGTGTGTACGTACGTCCATACGTCCGTACGTCCGTACGTTCGCGACGTTTTTTCGTCGTCCATAGCTCAAGAAAGAGAAGAGATATCGACTTCAAATAAATTTTGTTATACAGATAATAAGGCAGAAAGATGCAGAAAGGGCTCTCAAGAAAATTGCGTGGGTGGTTTTTTTACCATAGCATTTTAAAAAAAAGGTGAACATTTTGGTTAAACCTAAATATCTCATGAACCAGTGACGCTAGAGACTTGAATTAAATTTTATATTATACATTGTAACGTGATACAAAACAAGTACATTTTAGGGAAAAAATCCAATTAACTGTTTTTTTTTATAAATCAAAAAAACTGAAAAAAAATTTGTCACCTCTAAAATTTTACGACTAAAATATGATCTTATTTCCAAAACAATTTTGTGCATCGAAGAATGATATTTTTTGTCATCTGATAAAATTTTGAGAAACCCTAAAAAAAAATTGACTTTCGACACAAATATCTTTTCATAGCTTTGAGATATTGGCTTTAAACTACTTTTATCTTTCAAAAATATTGTTGTTAACATTCAGTAAAATTTTTAAAAAAATCGAATAGACAGTTTTTTTACAAAAAATTAAAAACCTAAAAAAAAAATTAACAAAAGTTGGTAAAAATTGATTTTCGACTCAAATATCTTTTCAAAAATTTAAGATAACGGTTTCAAACTAATTTTTACTTATAAAAAATATTGTTGTTAACGTTAGGACATATTTTGAGAAAAATTGAATAGACAGTTTTTTTTACAAAAAATTAAAAACCTAAAAAAAACAACAATTCTAAAACTTGGTAAAAATTTACTTTCGACTCAAATAGCTTTTCAAAAATTAAAAATATTGGCTTCAAACTTATTTTATTTCACAGAAAATATTATTTTGGTAAAAATTTGGTAAAAATTGATACATATACACAAACTTTTAAGCAAGACAAATCGACAGACGGGATGGGAAGTTATCAGTGTGGGTCGCATCCCAGCCTCTTTTTTATTTTTTTGGTTCGAGGAAGTGAATAGATTATAATTCTTCCAATTTAAAAATAAAAAAAGTTCTATTATAATAGCTTGAATTACCAATTTTGTATCACTTCCTCGAACAATAAAACTGAAATTTTTTTTACCAATAACTCGAAGCAGGTATGTACTTACAATGACGTCGATAAAAAGAGCAAACAAATGTGGGTAGGTTAAGTCAGTTGCACTGCACTGAACATGAGCAGATGAATAAAAAAATGTGTCTATGGATATTTACACACGCATACCTATAGATGTATGAGAACATTAAAAACACAAATTTGTTTTTTTTTTTACCGCAAATCTATACTATTATATAAAAGCGAAACCATATATACATATAAACTAAAATTAATATTTTTGTAGAAAATATGCTCAGTCCCATTGAGAAATGTTTTCATATGCTAATACTAATATTCAAAAAATGTTCGTGGTTACAATTTGCGAAGCAACGCGAGCACGGGTCGGCTAGTATCTTAATACAACAATTGTTCGTAAGTTCGCTAATTTTTGTTTTCATTTAAAGGTTTTTATCATATCTTTGTTGGGCTAATGTGTGTCATATTTTGTATACACGGAAAATTTTGTTTAAAATTTTTAGTTAATATCTCGATGTATGCACCTATTATGTACAATTAGGATAGTTAAATATTAGAAATTAAAAACAAACAAAATGCATGCATCAATTCACTTTTGTTAAATTTAAGATAGAGTTAATGTTCTTCTAACTTGCTCTTGCTTTGTAAAACGGTTTGAAAAACGAAAAAAAGGGTGAAAATTAAACTTTTATTCTAACATTTAGATTCAGTCAACCTATTAAGAAAAAACCCACGTTTATTGATATAGATGTAAAATACTGGATATGAAATTTTATTTTTGCCTTCAAATTTAAAAATTGTTTAAAAAAAATAACCCTTTGTTTTCTAGTGATTTCGCTGTCAAACCACAAAATTGACACTTTTCTGATATGTTAATAGAGGTTTCATGAAGAAAACCAAATTCCTTCCTACACAATGGATTTAAGACTTTCAGGAACAAAAGTTTAAAAAAATAACAAACGTTTTGATTCAATTGTAGTCCAGATAAATGTTTGACACGAAATGTCAATTTATTTTAATCTTCAGTGTCACCGGCCGGTGTTCTATTGTTCTATTTTAATCATCTGGCAACACTTTCTATTCTACATCAAACATTTTTGTATCGCCTACGCATAGAGAAAGCGAACTTTTATTGTATATTGTGTAATAGATGATTTACTTGAATTCAAAAATAAACACCCGATGTTTATGAACGAGTAGAAAAGATACCTATTTAAATAAAATTATACAGATTCACGACTTCACGTGGTACGTTGGCAATTTTGTAGCACATTGAAATTAATTATTTGCATGCACCTCATATATTACGGTTTAAAAATTATGCAAATTTAATAAGATTTGCATGTTGTTTGTTATTTATTTTTTAATCAGCCGGTTATTTTTGTATATTACTTAAAATTAAATCAAAGCTGTCTGTCTTACTGCAAGCAACTTATTTTGGGACTTTGTCGTTAAAAAATCAGTTTTTATGAGACGAAAAAAAAAATAATTGCGCAGGTCATTATTTTGACAGACTTGAATGATTTTTAAACATATTATGAAGCAAGTTAACATTTAAAAGCTAATTATTGAACAATTGTAAATGTTGCCCTTCATAAAGTGATATCCTATTAAATATATAGAAAATATTATTAAATCATCTATTTTGGGGAGAGTACGATAACTTTGGCGACAAAGTTTAATGACGGATTTGTATAGAACAGTTAAAAAGCATTTTTTACTATGGGAGGGGGGTTCTATCTCCCCCCGTTTAGGCGGTAGGGGCAGTTTAAAAAAATATGTACATTAAATGGAAAAAAAATAATTAAAAAATAACGGTAATACCCTTAATTAAGTATTATACCTTTTTTTAAAGCCAACACTTTTTTCTATTAGCTTGTTTTTAAATCAAATCAAAACTATCCATAGTTTTTGAAAAAAATTGTTTTAAAGTCAAAATTTGTGCAAAAAAAAAGTCAAAAAAAAGGTTTAAAGTGTAATTTTTCAAAACTTTCAGATTATCTACTATTTTTTTTTTTAGAATTCATTGCTCTTATTTGTTTTTGATCAAAAATTGAAAACTAGATGACTTTATGTCTTCTAGTTCTTGAGAAAATTGAAAATTACCAAAAAAAAATATTTTAATTAAATTACTTTTTCATTGCTTAAGTATTAACGTAGTCTTATTTTGATAGTAATAATCGAATATGGATTAAGATATACCTAAAGTAAATTAATTTTTCTTAAATCCAGCTTATTTAAATGCAAAAGAAACTTTGCATGCACCCCATCTTGCACCCTCCCCACCTTGCACACACTCCAACTTGCACCCACCCCAAATCCTATAGTGTGCCCAAGTAGGGGGGTTGCAGGGGGGCAGCATGCCCCCCCTTAGAGATGCCACTGTTGCATACACCCAAACTCACGCACACCTTACTGTTGCATACACCCAAACACGCATTACGCATACGCAAATACCATTATTACTATCAAAATAAGACCACTCAAGCAAAAAAAAAAGAATTAAATTAAAATAGTAGTTGTGGTTATTTTCAATTTTCTCAAAAACTAAAAGACATAAAATCATCTATTTTTCAGTTTTTGATCAAAAACAAATAAGAGCAATAAATTTTGAAATAAAAACAATGGTAGATAATCTTGAAGTATTGAAAAAGTTACACTTTAAACCTTTTTTTAACTTTTTTTACTCAAATTTTGAGTTTAAAATTAAATTTTTCAAAAACTACGCATAGTTTTGACTTGAATTAAAAACTGGCTAATAAAAAAAGGTTTTAAAAAAAGGTATAATACTTAATTGTAAGTATTACCGTTATTTTTTAATTAATTGTTTTCATTTTGAATAACAATTTTTTTAAATTGCCCCTACCGCCTAAACGGGGGGAGATAGACCCCCCTCCCATAGTAAAAAATGCTTGTATTAAGCCCCTCTACCAAAAACCGTTATTATATCTTGTCGCCAAAGTTATCGTACTCGTGCCTCTATTTTTGTAGCAGGTGTAAATTTAAGCTGAAGAAAACTGTTTTTAATTCTCTTTTCTTTTTTCAAAATATTGTTGGGGGATGTTATACTAACTTTTACCATTTTTGTAATCCGTTCTCTACTCAAAAATGAATTAAAAGTTTTCAAAATATGCCAATTGCTTTGAGTGTAATAAGGTCCTTGTGAGACCCAATTTTTCAATAAGTAAGATCTGTAAATAAAATAATTTTTAAAATAATCCATTTTGTTGACTTCAAAATGTATAAAATCAGTAATGATTGAAGTTACAGCTGTTTTTTAACGAGATATTGGGGATGTTTATTTTTATTTCAAAATTTTTGATAGGATTTGAAATATTTGTTAAAAAAAAAACTGTCAGTTGACTTTGCTTTTAATTTTACAGAGACTTACTTAACAACAACATTTTATAAAAGATGAAATAAGTTTGAACTCATTATAATTTTTTGTTCTTAAGATATTTTACGCAGAAATCCAATTTTAACAATTTTTAGAAGTATCTGTTTAGGATTACATTTTTTTTTTTTAAACTATCGATTCCTTTTTCCTAAAAATGTAAAAGATTTCAAAAATGTTATACTTCGTTGTATAAAATTATTGTGGCGGTATAACATATCATTTTTTTGCTTGTAAAATATTTGATGTGACAAATATTTTTTTGTTCACTCGTCTGCTTAAATAAAATTGTGTGCATTTATACAACGTCACAATTTTAAAATAAAATTAGAACGAATTGTGTTGCTTCTTCGTTTTAATTTAGGAAAGACCACGTTTTTCTTTTTTTTTTAATTGATATATTTGTAATCAATATCTCTACTGGTTTTTGAGCTATGCCCGAGGATAAAATGTATTCCAAAAGTACGGATATTTGGGGGTACACAAAATTTAGATTTTAGAATCTAGGAAATGTGAAACTTTTCAATTTGACAAATCGGATCCATTACAATAACTCCCTATTCGAAGTTAATAAATTAATGTACATATTCCAGAAAAACCTTTAAAGAATTTTGGAGATTGAACATACTTTGGGAAGGATCTATTAATATTCGGGAAATAAAATACACAGGCTTCTTTTGGAAACAATTTTATGACCAAAGTGTTCTTAACAAAAATAGAATTTTCCTTTCAACATTTGTACATGCCAAATAATAGGTGACAAATAAACGAAAAAGAGAATATTTAAAAAATCAAATATTTATTAATCCAATACATGCTGTTTTTTTTATTATTATAAACTGGTTTAATAAACAAAGCGAAAAACAATTGTCATCGCCATTTATAGTTAGGTAATAAAAATTCTTGGTAAATTAATGGCCTGCATATTTTATTCATCTATGTACGAGTATGTCTCAGTTCTAAGTAATTAAATGCTTTTTCGACATGCATCTGCGAATAACAATATTGTTTCACTGATGTTGATTATATAATACGATATCGACGTATTACTTTTACTTTTGTTCATTAGAGCAAAACGAATAAAAAATATTTATACATATCTTCTGTATGATAGTTGAATAAAAATTAAAAAAATTACATAATAAAAAGAGATAAGTACATAGGTACTCAATAATTTGTTAATAAGAAAAAATATACAAAATTAAAAACTATAACTTTTATCGACTACATACGTAACAATAAATAATAAATATTTCCAACATGAATAAATACTATACAAATGATATTCAGTCTATTAAAAGATAACTGATAAGAAAAATAAAAACGACCTCTAAAGCAAAGTTAAAAGTTCCAAATTGATAAGTCTCAATCAAATTGATTGGCTTGAATAAAAAAAAAATTAACAAAATATTTAATGATTAATATTAGTCTGGCTATTTTAAAGATAACCTCTACAGAAAAAGAACTTTGCCTTATTGGCTGTGAACTCTAATCGATAAGGTTTAAATATACGTGTTATTTTCTCTTTCTTTTTTTTTATTTTTTTCAATGATTTATTAAATTTTATTTTATTAATTTATTGATACGTAATTGCACTTTAAGCAGTCGCCTAATTTCGATTAAAAACGAATTTGCATAGATTGGGCAAATTAATTTGAAGAGATAGCAGTTATCGGAAGGACAAATCGAATATAAAATAATACGAATATATAAATCAAAAGAACGTTAACAATAATTTAAAAGGTTGGTAAAAAATTAAATAGGAGAAATAAAAAATTATAAAAACACGGAGAGGAGTAATAGCGCATTTATGACCTCTCCAAACTTTTGAGTTCACTTGAATAAAATTGTGAAATAGCTACATATATGTATATGTATACATATCAGATGCTCGTGTCCCTCATAGAAACCTTTATGGGTCTAGCAAGATTTTGAGAAATTATTTGGGATACAGAAATTTCGGGAACATATGCCAGAGGCACCTCTTTTTTATTTTAATTGCGAAATAGAGCCACAACTTCAGAATATAAAAGGTTGGATAAAACGTGTCTTTTTTTTAATTTGACCCTAAAAAATTGTATAAGATACTAGTTGTCTTCTAAAATGGTATTAAATTAGTTTCTAGTTTTAATTTTTTCAGAAATTATTATTGAAACGCTATTTTGATTTGATTGAAATCTATATCAAATTTTTGAAAAGCATATCTATCAAGTGGAAACAAACTTGATTGAGAATGAGCTGTCCGTGATGGAGTACGACACACTTAGGCCAGTTTAATGGCCCATTGTGATACCACATGAATCTTTAGGTTTTCTTCTAAGCTAAATGAAACCAGGTGAGTCTCTTACGAAACGTGAAAGACTGATTATTTATTTATTTATTCAGCTTAATACAAGCTATAAATTAACTTAACTTTACACTAACTTCACATTTTTACTTGCGACATATAGGAACTATATGGCAAGTTTTGCATTCGTGCAGAATTTTGTCTGTCTGTCCACGCTCCTACAGCCTATATACCATTGGGTCGATTGAGTTCAAACTTGGAAGTTAAGGTTTTGAGCAGATTCGCGTTAGGCGTTTTTTTAATTTTTTTTTTAAGATCAAAACTAACAGTGGCCCCCATACAATTTTTTTGGTCAAAAAACGATAATTCGAATTTTCTCAAAAACAAACCGATAGATTTTTTTTTAATTTTCTCTAAAATTTTATTTTTTAACTTGGCTTCTTTTAATAAGAAAAACATATTTTTGTATTGCTCAGGAAAGGTACCGCGCATAGAACCGTTATTTTGTTTTTTAATTTTCTCAGCAACTGATTTCAATAATTTTTTTGTGAATAAGCTCTTATATTGCTTTAACAATATTTGATTATCAAAAGTGCAATTTTTTTTTGTTTGGATTTTTAAAAAAATATTGAATTTTTTTTTTCAAAATTCTATATCTCAAAAACGGGTTAATATTTTTTTACGAAATTCAAATGTAGAGCGTATATTTACAATCACTAAACAACTGCATACCAAAAATATTTTTAGAACAAAATTGAAAAATTTTATATATAAAAAATTAATTTAAAAAAAAACCGCTCTAACGATTTTCGAAAAAAATTTTTGAAAAATCAAGGGCTTTTTTATTTATAAAATGGCATTTAAATTTTTGAAGACAAACTTATTTTTCAGGTAAAATTTTGAATCTTTAATTAGTTTTTTTTTTTTTAATTATTTTAACTGTATTGAATGTAACCCCCTCCCAAAAAAATTGAAAAATGGAGGTTTTTTCGACGAATCAAATGGCATTTATATCTTTGAAGACAAACTTATTTTACAGGTATATTTTTAAATCTTATATACATAGATACTTTTTTAAACAGACTCTTTGAATACAGGAGCAAGTTCGTGCGACCCAGTCGTGCATTTTATTTTTATCAGTTTTCAACAAACGCTTTTTAATGTACAAGAACTAACAATTTTAATTTTATTAGACTTAAAATTAAAAGAAACGAGGATTGCGGACTCAAAAAGGGAAAAAGTAGAGGGTATCTTTCAGATGGGATTTGGAAATTTTAAAGTCGAAGACTAGCATAGCAGCGTTGCAGTGACAAAGAATTATGGACATTGGTTCAAAGTGCCCGTAATTAGTACGGTGATGAGGGATCTAGAAAAGAGAGACAGATTGTCGATTTCGAGGGTTAGTGTTAAGATGAATTTCACTCAGGAGTGCCGGGTAATCTACATGGCCCATTAACAATTGGTGAGCAAATAATTAACAGTTGTGTCATTTCCATTAGAGATGATCGGCAATTATGGACTGTTATAGTCCAGAGATTTGATAGCGGCCTGACTATCTAAGAAAAAAAGGATATCAGATGTTGATATCACGTTTTCTTTAAGACAGGACAAGACTTATTTTATCGCCAAAAGTTCCGCCTAGACCTAGACCCTACAATGACTGGGAAGGCGGAATGAGAGACTTAATTAAAGTCGTTAAGAGTACAAACCTCCACCAATCCCTTCTTTTGTTTTTGAACCATCTGTATAAATGTGAACTGAGTCGTCTTCCAAGAATGCCCTATCCTCCCAGAAAGATCTGGAAGTTATAAAAATCTTTAAGTTTCCGTCGAATTGCAGTTGGGGGATGGTGTAATCGTGTGTGCTTTGGAATTGATTCTAAATATTTAAGAATTACGGAGTGGAAAATGTTGTTGTTAATCCAATGCGACGAAGCTTTGATGCAGTAGCAGAGCTTGCAGCTATTTGCTTGTTAAATATGTATTGTTTATGTTAAATGTATTAGTTTGTATAAGGCATTTTGTAGGAGTTCTTTTAGGGTGGTAAGATGGTTTCCTGAAACCGCTATTACAACGTCATCTGCATAGGCAATCACTCTGAAACCCTCCGCATCCAAACCATTTAGGATTTCATTTACCACTAGGTTCCGGAGGAGAGGGGATAGAACACCACCTTGTGGTATCACTCTACTAACGAATCTTCTATCAGAAGAGTTGCCCAGATTTGAGTTAATTATTCTGTTAGTCAGCATTAAATGAATTAACTCCCCAAGAGAACTCTCTACGTTTTTAGTGCAGATGTGATTGCAGATGTGTCCACGTTGTTGAAATTGCAGATGTGTCCACGTTGTTGAAAGCACCTACGATGTCAAGAATAGCAACCATAGTGAACACTATATGACGGAGGGAGTATTCGATGGTGCGTACTAGTGTAACGCCGTTTCCACCGATTTACCTTTAAAGTAGGTATGTTGAGGCGTAGAAAGAAGTCTTGTATCATAACTTGCCTTAATTGGATACCTATCAATCAATCTTTCTAAGGTCTTAAGAAGGAATGATGATAGACTTATAGGTCGTAGATCTTTAGGGTTGACTTGCAACAACTTTATCTCCTTTCCATGCCGAGGGAAAATGGACCAGTTATAGAACGCTGTTAAAAATTGACTCAAGTATTGGCAACTCTAGCTCCACTGACAAATAAGAGCATCATGACAATGAAAATAATCTATTCTCCATTATTTTAATTGATCGGATTTTGTAAATTAAAAATGTCGATATTTCTCTATGTTTTAAGGTTCCTAGAAATCTAAATCCATTGTTTCATACGTTCAGTATTCCTTTTTTCGGCGGCCATGTCTCAAGAACGAGTCTAGATATCGACTTAAAATTAATTTTATTTGACGAACAATGGAGTCATACGCAATTGGCATAAATTAAAACAGATTATAAAACAATTTTTATAAATTTAAATTCAAAGTTCTTGACAATTATGGTAAGTTATAGGTGTGGGATGTATCCTAGCCACTTTTTTGTTAAAATTTCAACTGACCAATGCTAATAATAATAATAACTTTGCTGGTTTCTTTACTGACGTTAAATGAAGTCAAAAATCGGATGAGTTTGTTCCCTTCAAAAGGTACTACCTTAGAGTTTATTTTGTTATTATAAAATTCTCTTTGTTTATTTTGTATCTGTTGTTAAATGCTTAAAAAAACTTTCATAAAATGTTTATAAATAAAAGAGTATTTGTGTTTGCAAGAAAAAAAAATACTTTTTTCTCAATGAATTTTTTTCTATCTCATTAAACAAATTTTTTTAATTATTTTAAAATACCACAAATCTCTTAACGCACCTAACCAATACGGTACATGGTGTTTTTATTTCTTATAATAAAAACAATAATAATAATAACCCCCACGAGATTTATTTAAAAATCCCGCGTTAAATTGCCAACAAACATGAGACATTAAAATAAAATAATAATAAAGTAAGCGAACAAATTAAAATTGCAAAAAAAAAATTCATCACGAGACTTATGTATATTTACAAACTCGTTACTCTCAGTATTTCAATTAAAAACGTAAATTGTAAAAACACTTAAAGTAACGCATGAATGTTTTATTTTTAGTATTTTCAGTCAGACTCAGTCATCTGATATACGTCATTGTTGTCATTTTTATTTTTTCGATCTAAATCTATTATGAGATATCTTACCAATTAAGTAAAGTCGTCGACCAAGAGGTTTCATTTTTTTTTTTTATAAAAGTGTCATTGATTTCAAAACACTTTTACTATTTCTATGTACGAATGAATTTATATTTTTTGTACGTACTAGGTCATAGACATTTTTAATTAAGCTATATCTATCAATCAAGGACTGTCTGCAAAATTGTTAACGAAAATGTGTTGGTAATCAAAATGCAGACTAGTTTCGTTTTATTTGTTTATTTTTAATTTTGATATTGACAAAGTTCACAACTAATTTAAATTTTTAATATTGTCTTCGTCAAATTAAATACATATTCATTGAAAATTATTTTAGTACCTTATTTTGAATGGTGATCAAATAAGTTTGTATGTCAATAAATGATGTTAGGTATAGAAATAAATTAAGTGGCTTTAGCAATTTTATCACTTGTTATCGCCTCGTCTAAAGTCTAAACGGTTGGATCGATTTTCTTTTAACTTGGGTGTTTTTCGATATTTTTAACTTTCATTATTATCAAGAACAATTTAGAATACTTGTACTAATTTTTGTATAAAATCGTTAAATCAAATTTCGTTGTAAAATCATATCCACCTATCGGGTGATTTTTTAAGAGCTTGAGAACTTTTTTTAAAAAAAAAACGCATAAAATTTGCAAAATCTCATCGATTCTTTATTTGAAACGTTAGATTGGTCCATGACATTTACTTTTTGAAGATAATTTCATTTAAATGTTGACCGCGGCTGCGTCTTAGGTGGTCCATTCGGAAAGTCTAATTTTGGGTAACTTTTTCGAGCATTTCGGCCGGAATAGCCCGAATTTCTTCGGAAATGTTGTCTTCCAAAGCTGGAATAGTTGCTGGCTTACTTGTGTAGACTTTAGACTTGACGTAGCCCCACAAAAAATAGTCTAAAGGTGTCAAATCGCATGATCTTGGTGGCCAACTTACCGGTCCATTCCTTGAGATGAATTGTTCTCCGAAGTTTTCCCTCAAAATGGCCATAGAATCGCGAGCTGTGTGGCATGTAGCGCCATCTTGTTGAAACCACATGTCAACCAAGTTCAGTTCTTCCATTTTTGGCAACAAAAAGTTTGTTAGCATTGAACGATAGCGATCGCCATTCACCGTAACGTTGCGTCCAACAGCATCTTTGAAAAAATACGGTCCAATGATTCCACCAGCGTACAAACCACACCAAACAGTGCATTTTTCGGGATGCATGGGCAGTTCTTGAACGGCTTCTGGTTGCTCTTCACTCCAAATGCGGAAATTTTGCTTATTTACGTAGCCATTCAACCAGAAATGAGCCTCATCGCTGAACAAAATTTGTCGGACGTAAAGCGCGAAACACATTTCGAACCGAACACTGATTTTGGTAATAAAATTCAATGATTTGCAAGCGTTGCTCGTTAGTAAGTCTATTCATGATGAAATGTCAAAGCATACTGAGCATCTTTCTCTTTGACACCATGTCTGAAATCCCGCGTGATCTGTCAAATACTAATGCATGAAAATCCTAACCTCAAAAAAATCACCCATTACAATCAAATCAAACAATCCAATCCAGTTGGATTTGGATTGTTTGATTCATTACTTATTCAATACTCAGATCTTAATGTGCATGATCGAGGCCATTAAAGTAAATATAAATAAAAACTTGTTTCAAAGAACTTCAAATCACATGCAATATCATAAGAGAACTCAGGGCATTCACTTTCGATATAAGAATAATGAAGATGGCGATATGGTTGATCATTGGATCGGTTAGTAGAAAAAACCGGCTGAGTTATTGCACTATTCGATATGATGATGATGATCTTGACTCACTTTGTGTGCCTTTGACTTTTGTTGTCCTTGAAAATGAGCTCATATAGCCATACCCATTTCTTCAAGATACACATTTGTACATACATATAAGCAAGAAGAAAACTAGTAGGGAAAAATAAATACGGATAGGTTATAAAAGAAATAATTGTATTTTGAGAGATATACTAATATTTTTGTAGTAATGGCTTTCCTTTTGACAGCTTTCTTTCTTCGTTTAACATTTTGAATGTTAGGTACAATTTAATTTTGAAGAAAATAGATTGCTAAGTTGACAGCTGATAAAAATTATTAATCCATTGTAGGAAAATGTACAGGGGCCTGATTATGAGGTTCGCGGCGGATCGTTTTCAATTCGACCTTTCAAATTCGACCCGAGTCGTATTTCATTATTAACGATTTCGCGGCGAAGCGAAAATAGTTCTTCCTATATTCCAGTGATTTGACACTTTTGGTTTGACTTTTTCTTCCAATATTCCAGTGATTTGACACTTTTGTTTTGACAGCTTTCCACACATTTTGTTTTGTTTTGATTGAATTTGTGAAATTTGCGGTGATTTATTCAATAAACAATAGGTCCGTTCGCGTACTTTCTGCACTAAAATTCGTAAAAAGAAATAATAAAAAATTCTCACCAAAAAAAAAACTACAAAAAAGTAAGCGAACGGGAAAACAACAAATTTTTCACACAGTATTACTGTCTTGTTGCTGTTCTTTGAAAATTTGTTTTTAAATTTTATAACTGACAGCAAAAGCGAGCAATTTATTTAATTTATTTGAATTTCTATCAAATTTGAAATTTTCACAAATCAGCCCAAAGAAATTTCTTGGGCTAAAATTCGTAGGTTGGGGAAATATTTTACTCTCTCAGGAGCGCTCTCTTTTACGAAAAACTACGAAATTTTTGAGTACGCGAACAGGATTTGGTTAAATTTCGTATTTTTTTAGTAAAATTGGACTGTTTTAGAAGGGTACGCGAACGGACCTTATATTAAATATTTAATATTAATTAAACTTGTTTTAGCCTGATATTCAGGACCGACGAGTGCTCCCGTTGCAATGCCCTTATTTTTCTTCATAAACCGACGAGAACCAAAAATTGATGTCGATTTGTTTGCTTGTTTTTATCGTTCCTTGAATGAATTTTAAAATTTTATATTGTATTGTGGATTGTGGATAAATTATAAGAAAATTAAAATAAAGCTAGCTCACATTTTTATTTAATGACAATCAAGAAAGAATCCACGAAATCGAACAGTGAAAAATAATAAACACTCTTTCGCCTGTGAATCCGCCAAAAAAAAAGCTGTTGGATTTCAACTCACCAACAAACATTATGACATTTCGAATTCGCCTTCGAATTCGTCAATTGGTCGAATTCAAAACGAAGAAGGCGAAAGCGAAAGCAATAATTGAAAATGGCAAACTCGCTGGCAAAACGATTTGCCGCGAATCCCATAATCAGGCCCCAGAAAAAAACAAAATTTGGAGATATTCAATTACATACATTTCAAAAACATGTTATACAGGAACAGAAATTACCCTAAAAGAAAGAGGGGCCATTTATTTCGTGGTTTCAATTTGGTATAATGCTGGATTTTAAAGTGTCATAATATTATTTAAATTTGTACATTTATTAAAGCCGATCGCTTAACAATCGATCAATGAGTTGAATTTTATTGAAACTTACTAAAAAAGTAATAAATCAAACTAAGCCACTTTTCAGGCATTAAGCGAGATTAAGATCGTCATAATTGCCCGACTTCGCAAGAAATCGTTAAAAAAGTGCAAACATTTAAAGCTGTACTTATGTCCTAAGGACTTATTTCAAAATATTGTTGCTTTTAGTAAAAGTATTCCTAATGATCCGAATTAATCGTACTGATTTCTTTTACACGGCGATTGAGAATGATGTGATGGATTGGACAATATGCATTTATTGCGTCAAAAAAAGTTTCCTAGTCGCGTAATTTCTCGTTTTGGAGAAGTCAAAAAATAGGCGAAAAAGATGTTAAAAATTACCTCCTCAAAAGAATTGCATGCTACAATGAAACTATCCCAAGACGGTCATAATAAAAAAATGAATAAACAAATGTAAACTTAACAAAATTAAAACTTTATAAAAATGAAATGCTTATTAAAAATAAATCTTCCTATGCATATTTTTAATATACAAACAATAATCAGCCCTATTGCATTTCTCATTTCCCTTTTCCCTAATTGTGAGTTTCGAACGAAAAAATTCCCCATGTTCGAAAAAAATTCCCCATGTTCGAAAAAATCTCCTTATTGTAAGCATTTTTTCAGCTGAAATGTTCACTTATTTTTTTGTGGGGAACGAGAGAAGAACAAAGCGGAAAATGTAAGTTGTTTTTTTTTTTGTGACCAAAAATAAAAGTGAATTTTTCAAATATTTCAGGAGCAAAACTTTAAATAAAGCCGAAAGAACAAGACTGAAAGAGTTTTGCGCCAAACCAATTTCATAGTCTTTACCTACTCCTACGCACCCTCTGCAAAAAATCGCAAGCAAGCGGACAATTTGACGATGGGTGATATCGCAAACTTTTGTTTCGTTTGCGGCAAAGCATTGGTTAGCACATCGAGGAGGAATTTAAATGTTGGTTTGTTGATTCTGTAGTATTGCTGAAATCTGAAAACTTTGTTTTAATAAACAAAAATGTAGATAAGAATTTTATACTTAAGCCTAGTACGCTGCTGATGCGAAACGAAATTTCCCATACAAAAATGACATGACGAAATCATAAACGAAAAATTTCGCTGTGCTTTTCGTTTTTCAGTACGCTGCTGAACGACGAAATGTGACATTTTAGTGGAGAGCTGTACTAGATTTCTTAGTACAATTCTCCACTCTTTTCGTTCTCAATTAAATTGCCCAGCACATTAATTGCTTGCGAAATTTTGACGTTTAATTTTTTTATTGAAAAAAAAAATTGTTTACTCGTGACTTTCGGTGTTTTGACTTTGATTTATATTTGATTTAAAATTTAAAATAAAATGGATTTGTCTAATGTGTTCCAACATTGCATTTCTGAATCGGAAACTCAGAATGTTATTGGTGATGTGCAACAAGTGATGAAGACAAGCAGTGAAATTCAACTTCCAGACAGAACTCTCCACAAATATTTTTCCGCTGTGGTTTTCGTTTTCATTTCGCTCTGCACTTGGAGACCACCGAAAAATTTCGTTTCGCATCAGCAGCGTACTAGGCTTTACAAGGAATCGCGCAACTCCAAGGAATTGGAATGATCCCTTAAAGATCTTCGAACAGCTCGTTCTTCGCGTTTTCCTTCTTCATCCAATAAAATTCGAATTCCAATGCTAAACATAATTATTTCACTTTCTTTTTTATCAAAATACAACTTAAATTTATTTTGTTTCGCACTTGTCTTCATAAAAAAAAAATAAACATGCAACAAGATCTGTTCATTTTAAAAACATCAGTGCATATGTTTTAAAACGGAGAGGGAAATTTTGTATACGTGGTCGTTAAGTTACTTTTTTTTGCATACAAGTCGATGAGGGTTGAATTTAAAGAATGTTTTTGCACTCAGTGGGCACAGTTTTAGAAAGTAATTGGAGCACCACATTAATTTCTTGAATTTTTTTCATTAATAAGAAAAAATGATTTAGATTTCAGTCTCTGTTTCCATCATAGAGAAAGGAAATTTATTTAGGTCTCAGTTTTTTGAACATGTCTATTTTTCGAACTGTCATTTCCGTTTCGATATGAAATTGTATTCGAGTGAAACTCCCAATAGCTTTTGAAAGTCCGTGGGAACGAAAATTTTCCCTGTGAATGGTTTTTCGTGTGAAACTCACAATAAGGCTGAATAATTATAGAGTTTTTTAGTTTGAAACATTTAACTTCAACATAGAGGGTATTTTGTTAAAAATGGTTTTGATTATACAATATATATGAACCTCTTATATAATCTTCATATTATTTTATTGTCCATAAAAATAAGATAAGATAAACTTAGATAAAATGCGAATAGTTAGATTGATATTAAATTCAACATCATTGTTTATTTCTTCTAATTGCTTACATACTCGTATACAAGTATTATATGATTTTGGTGTTTTATGTAATTGCTTAAATTTAATAATAATAATTACTTTTATCACCTACATACATACATAACATGACTATATCGTTAAAAAATGATTTTGTATGTTTGATAACATTATTTATTTATTACCCTAGAAAAGTGTGAAACTTACTTGCATTTCAATTAGTAGGTAAAAGAATTTATAAAACATGTGTAGAGGGTTTTCTTAAAAGTGGTTTTAATTGTATAAGACAATAAAAACGAGTATTTTTTAAAATAAATTAAAAGATATTTACTGCATGGAGTAAGGTTTGCTACTAATTTATTTACGTCAGACCTCAGAGAAAAATAGTCTTAAAGTGTTAATTCACATTATCTTAGTGGCCTATTTTGAACGCCCGCCTCTTCGAGAAATAAAATATTTAGGAAAATTTTCTTGTAAAATTATATTGTAGTTGCACCAGACTCATTTTCGAACTTACTTACATACTTAAGGTGGTGCGACAGTCCTGTGTGAACTAGGGCCTCACCCATTAAACTTCTCTATCTAGCTCGGTCTCTAGCTAGATGTCTCCATCCGCAGTCTTTCTATCTGTGGGTGTAGATTCGAAGACTTTCCGGGCCAGAGCATTAGTTTCCATGCGTTGTACATGACCCTGCCGTCTCAGTCGTTGGACTTTTACCCTTCTGGCTAAGTCTACGTCACTGTGAAGCCCGTACAGCTCGTCGTTCCATCTTCTCATCCACTCACCTACTATGCATACGGGACCGTAGATCACTCGAAAACCTTTTTGTCTCGAAAGTACCCAGGGCGCAGGACAGGGATGATATAAGAGTCTTATTTAGTGACACTTTGGTCGCTCGAGAGGAGGCTTTGCTACTCAATTGCTTTCTTAGCCCAAAAAAACAGCGGTTAGCAAGTGTAATTCTTCGTTTGATCTCAGCGCTGGTGTTGTTTTCTGCGTTCATAGCGGAGCATAGGTAGGCGAAGTCCTTAACTACCTGAAAGTAACGTCTGTCGATATTGACGTTTTGACCGAGACGTCAGTGTTGTAGGTCCTTTCTTGATGACAGCATGTACTTTGTTTTGCCCTCATTAACCGTTAAACACATTTTTTATGTCAATGTCATTAGCATATGCTAGTAATTGGAAAGACTGAAAGATAGTGCCTCCAGTGTTGACGTGGGAGCTCTACACTAATCTTTCTAGTACGATGTTAAAGAAATTGCATACCAGCACATCACCTTGTCTAAGGCCTTTTTTGACATCGAAAGGTTCTGTTAAGTTGTTTCCAACCTTTATGAAGCAGCACTAATTCTCCATAGTTATCCTGCACAAACGGACGAGTTTGGCAGGGATGCCAAAACTAGACATGGCTCTATACAGCTCGTCGCTGTAGATGCTGTCATATGCGGCCTTGAAATTGATGAAGAGATTTTCGAACTGTAAATTTTAAAATTTTAAAATGTTCAATATAATGTAGAAGAGAGTATTGATTGTTGTCGTTACCAAATGGCATACTTTGTACTTGTCAAATAATAGGCTATTTAAATTAAAACATCTTATTGGAAAACCCTTTATTTCAAAAATGATTCTTAAGTTTTGGATGAAATAATTGTTATTTATTATTCAGTAATTTCGGATAATGCGTCTGTTTCCTTATATTTTTTTAAGAAATATTATGCTTTGTATCCAACAAATGTATGTCAAAATCAGGACTATTTGACTTGATTAATTTTAGGGTGGAAGGAAGGACCCTAGTCAAAGTTCAACATTTAATATTATTTGCTTGATATTTTATATAAAAATGTGGGATATTTAATTTTTTGTATTTGTCTTGACCCTTAAATTAATACAACGTCACAATAACATTTCCTTATGTCATTCCTTCGATTAGAATGATAGAAGAATACCCTAGAAAGTTTCTTTTTAATTAAATTAAAACTTTTTTGGCTTCAATCTAAAAACAAATAAATCAGTGGTGTATTTATTCTAACAAAACTAACTTATTTAACTTCTTCAAAATGTCTCGTATTTAATTGAGGGCTCAGGTTTTTATGCAAGTTCGATTTTTTTTATAACGTTAGAAACGAAGTGAATAAAATAAGTTTCGGAATTATAAAATGAGTATGTTTTTTTTTACATATATTCATATTTTCCGTGCAAACTTTTAACAAAAGAAAATTAAAAGCTTTAAATTTAATTTAGAAAAAAGAAATATGGTATTTATAACTTAGTAGCAATGAAAATAATATTAATTTCAAGTGTTTGAGGGCATTTACATGTTTTGTATTTTTAAGGCTTACTTGCTCCGATCCCTAAATAAGTGTATTGATTGCTTGTATACAAAATTTCATTTAAAGTTTGCTGTTATTTCATTTAAATTGCTTCTGAAAAAAAGTGTTTACTGAAAAATAAATTATTTACCATAGAAAACAAATAGATCCAGCCTTGGAATCTGCCAATGTGATAAAGTTTTTGTTTGTTTCATTTAAACTTTTGTTTCAAGTGTTTTGAAACTACTCGAATTCAAGTTGTATATTTTTGAATGTATTTGTGTTATATTAACATTAATTGTCTTGATTTTGGACTTTGGACATTTATTTTCATTGAATAAAAAATTGTTGTTATGCTTAAATATTTCAATTTTTACTATTTCATAGTATTCATAGTAAAACTAACCAAAGTAAAGGCAGTATTGTTTTGAAATAAACTTCAACAAATAAATGAAATATTTTAACTAAAATAAAAAAACAAACAAATAATTTACCTTGCATCGTAAAAAAAGATATTTTTATCGTTTATTTGATGGATATGTTTTATTTATTATTATTGAATGAATTACTCAACTTTAACTTTTTAATGTGCAAACTTTATGAATTATTTTCTTTATAGGTTCTGTTTATTTTTGTGTATACAATTTGTATTTCTTGATTGATTATTGGCTCTACGTTTAATCACTATAATTTTAATTAGAATTGATAATTGTAAGACTATTTAAAAAAAATGATTCATTTTTGTATTAATCCTTATAATTTTAATAGGTAACGATGATGAAATTAATAGTATGCAGTATATAATTAAAAACAATAATTTGATAGACGTCAGTAGGTGTGATAGGTGTAATGAGGATTTATAACAATTACAACATTTGTTATGATTCCATCTAAAGCTAAATATTTATACAGCTTTTAACAATAATACTTATGTGGTTCTATAATTTTTAAATTAAAATTCAATATCTTCCAATCAATAAATACATTTAAAACAAAGAGTATTAAAAATAAACATTAAATTTTTAAAGCAGTAATGTCATCAATTTGATTTGTTTGTTTTATTGCTTAAAAACATACTTATTTAGCGGTATTACGGCTTCACCCTGAAATAAAAATGTTATTAAACTGCTTTGAACTTAAAACAAAATAATACATACCAAGTAAGTTAAGGTGGTAGATCATTTTTGAATCTTAATCTTATGTTCGAGGGTTCGGTCCCCACGTTGGGCGCCATTTAAAATAAGGTTAATCGTCGTAATATTGTAAATGGCATCAAGGAAATCGAAGTGGGAAGGCGGACTACAAAGATAGGTTAAGGATATAGAAAAGAATGAACGGAAGCGATATAGAATGTCCAACTACTCAACTGTAGAGGCAAGCTACAACACTACGTTCAGCGAGTTGTTATAGCTTTGGCTTTTCCAAAAAATAAAAACAACCTAATCTTTTCAAAAGACTTTGAGTTACATTCAATATGATTTATTATTTCTTTTCTCTATTACTTTGCATTCCCATCCAGACCTGTTGAGCTTGTACCTATACAAGAAAAATATGTACATACATAAGTCAAAATGATTGTCACTTTATTAAGTTGAAGAAAAAAAATTGTCAGCATTTTTATTAAATCAATCGTGATCACTTTTAAAATCACGATCTTTATTACACCTAAAAGCGTCATTCAAAGTAATTTGCATAATCTAGTCACAAGTATGTGAAGTACAGTTTTAAAGCGGAAGAAAAATGAATAATACATTTGTTGTGTTGTTGCTTTTTTTTATTCACATACATATATAAGTGGGTCATTGCATGCATTTACGAGTATATTTAACTTAAGTACACTGTCTGCGAACTTGTATTTAAATATAAACTAAAACTTAAGAATACTTACTTTTTTGCATTTTGTTAATAATCATAATTCACCATAATGTTATTACAATGTAATAATGATAAATATGTTTGTATATGAATAAGTCCTAAACGATTAGACTCTAAATTAACACAATTTAAAAATAATTTTTGAATTTTCTACCTTAACCGCAAGCATCACGAATTTGTATTTGTCAAAATAAATTACTTAAATCAACAAAACTATTTAAATGGTAATGATAATGAAGTGTATATTTTATGTTAGTTTGTTTATCTAAAAAGTTAAAGTCCAATGTCCAAATTCACAATTTTTTTTACATACGATAGTTTTCTTGGTTATGATCTTATTATTTTTATATTCTGCATAATTTGAATAAAATATTGTGTCAGACAAAATTTGGTGTCCCAATAATAGAGTCGGTATACTAAAGTGGGTGTTAAACTTTACAAGAAACCTTATCAAGCTTACAAATAATTTCGATTCGATAAACCTTGCATGCAACAAAGAAGTCAAACGGAGTTGCCATTGTTAAAAAAAAAATTAAAAAATATAATCATTTATTACACTGGTCAACAAAATTGAGTTTTTGTCTGCCTCACAAGACAAACAATACTTTTTTAAAGAATTATGTTGTCATCTTACCTTATAATTTCTTATACATCAGGTTTTTGAAATATAGCTAAGCTTTTGAAAATGCAAAACAAAAACATACAGCGGTTTTTAAGACTAGGTTAGAACATAACATAGTTCTAAACCAACAATTTTATGCTGATTTGGATAAGTACATATCTTTATCGTCCAGATTCAGTTTAAAAATGTCATCATCTAACTTAATTTTCGAACATTACCCGTTTTTTGTTTTGGAAATAGCAAAGTAGAAATCTATATAAATAACAAATGCAATATTGGCAGTAGAATCATTGCCGATAAAATTTAAAGTAAAATCCTGCTGTGGAGAGAGATTTGACTTTTATTCGAGTATGGAAAAACAATTTTCGAAGTTTCCAATCTTAAACGTTGGTACTCGATGGCTATATCCACTTTAAACTTGTTTATTTTATTTTCTGGTCTAAATTGCGTTTAAAATTGTTAAAAATTATTCTGACAATGTTCAATTGTATCAGCTTTCAAGTATAAAAACGGGACTACTGCGGATGGGTTTTTTTGGCAAATTCTCTTTCTCACTTGACTGTATTTATATGGCTCTTCGTATTAGATATGACAGGACCTATAAGTTTTTATTCAACTCTTTATAAAATTTTCAGTTTTGGAAAATACATAATTCCATATTTTATAAAAATACCCGTTTACAACATGATTTTCATATTTTTTTCAATACATCCCATTACTTTTACATTAATTTGCGTTTTTGGTTAAAAACAGTTTTAGCTTACATGCTTTAGCATTCCCTTAAAGTGTTTGCTGAACTGGTAAAGACTAAACATTTATAAAGATTCCTTAAAAATTAAATAAGGTACTGAAAATTATTATTATTATTATACCTAACTTTATTGAAATATAAAATAAATTACATTATCAATAATTAACTGGCGATAGCTACTAGGATTTTACGCTAAAGGTACTGAAAATATATGAAGTATTCAAGATAGAGATAACAGGTTTACAAAACCACCACGAATTTTATTGGAAACAAAAAATTTTCACGATGATTTGTCTGATTCCATCTAAAGAATTGTTCCTTCTTATCCTCGTACTGAAATCTTTACTTAAGAGCCATTTCAATGTACACAATTCTTCATGGCTTCAACATTCGGGTCAAACAACAACCGAAGGAGTTTGTGCTGAGATCTTCGCTGAGTTAAACCATCTTACTCACCTGTGTCAACGAGCTCAGTTGAATATCGGACGTGGAATTTGCAGCAGAATACATTCTTGAGTTGTTTCTTACATCTGACCCTGATTAGTACATTATTAAGCAGCATTCACATGAGCGCGACCAACGAACGACGAATGAATTACAAAATGTGAGTTTATATACGTTTGAAGACATACGAGTATTTCCACACAAATTCTTAACAAAACGATAGCAATATAGTTTCTATTTGATTTATGATGCATGCTTTTACTTTTCAATATCGTATATTAATAAATTTAAGAAAACAAATTTATTCGTCGCGAACAAAATTTTAGTTGATACGAACTGTCAAACTTTATTCGCGTTCTACATCATCCACACTCGCAACGAATAAAATAATCGCGCGTACTTAACCTAAAAAAATCATTCTTGTTTTGGTTTCGGTGGTGTTCGACTGTCAAACTTCATTCGCGACGAATTAAAAACTCTCATGTGAAAGAAATGTCAAAATCGTCGAATATTCGTTCATTCGTTGGTCGTTGGTCGTGCTCATGTGAATAGTGCTTTAGTGTTGTATCACCTCTAGGCTCATCTGACCATTTTGTATTTTGTTATACCTGCAAATTTCTCGGGTTAAAACCCTACTCCTCCTCCTTAAAGAAAGAACACTGCATCAAAAATTGCTAGTAAAGTAACTAAAGTTTTGGTATTAAAAAAACACGGTATAGTTTCTTATCAAAACTCACCAATGAAACAAATTCATAAGTTTTAAAATTTTAATTGGGAATTAAGCTTAAAAACATAACTTTTAGTCAACCACAAAAAAAATGGGAAAAAGTTAAGAAGAGTAACCGTTTGTTTAATTAACATTTTTACCTCAATTTGTATAAATTACTGATTTTCTTTTATTGGATTAATGATATGAATAATTCTGATAATGTTATAAATTAAAGTTTGGCAATACTTTTTTTAAAGACCTGGTATTCCAAACACCTACAGGAATAAATAGTTTATAATATTTTCCTCATTCTGTATTAAAGCTTTTTCTGTCTATCATTAAATCAATTTTTATTTCCGAAAAACTATAAATTTTGGCTTTTGTCCAAATTTTTCTAAGAAATTAATTATCTTAATATTATATACATATGTATGTATGAAACATTCCATCTATTTCTTTAAATCAGCACGTATTGGCTTTGACACAGCATTATGAACAAAAAAAAATGAAATTGCTGTCGCATGTATTTAACTTTTGTCTAATCATTTAATGCTATCAGATTATTATAAAAAGTGCGTGGTTTTTGAGGCGTACTAAAGTGTTATCATATTCGCAAATTATTATTTTATTATTTTATGTTTCCTTGATAAGAAAACAGGCACACACAAATTGTTACTTCTATACCTAAAATAACATGTGCTTTCATATAAGCTTTACAAACAATCTGTTAATTTTTGTATACAAAGAAATACGTTCAATTTTGACAGGTAATTTCTCGGTAAATTTTTACCTAAGCTTAGTTTAAATATAAAGAAAAGTCACATTGTAAATTCGTTATTTTATCTGCTTATGTGTCCAAAGAAATATTTATGTTTGATTCTTAAATACATAAACGTAATTGGAACCTATACAATTTATTGTTAAAATAAATTAAAAGGGGATTCACATTTATTTATTTCATTATTCAGGGTGGCATTTTGTAAATCATTTTTAGTATAAAAAAATAAGACATCAGATATTTATTCTAATTGACTTTCTAAACAATCGTAAAAAATCGTGCTTTCTATTATTTTTATACCATTTTAATATATAATGATGAAAAAAAAATCACCATAAAAGAGATTACAATTCAAAACAATTAAAAAGGCGTTACACCGCCTTGAAAGTTGAAACTATAAAACAAATGTTATTCAATTACTTTTGATGATTTTTCCAAAAAGTTTATATTGAAAAAAGACAACATTTTTTTCAAGGGGTTTTGGATTTAAAACCCTGCCTGTGCCAAATAAAAGCTTTTTTTACGGGTACTGCCTCTTGCGAGGAAGTGTCAAATTCTTAAAGAGTAATTCATGTCATGAAAAGTGGTTTTCTCAAATTTGTCGTTCCGATTCGACACATAAACTTTAGGTCCACTCCATCCCTGGAAAGACTGACACACAAGAATGGTTGAGAGTTTTAAGTTACTAGGCCCTGGTTCTCTACGGACTGTTGCACCACCGAATTTCTTTATTTTGTTAACAAAATAACATAAGCGACACGTATGATATTATAACAAATTCAAATAAATTTGATATTTTGACTTGTTATTGAAATATGAAAGACGAAAAAATATTTATCGAACGTGAGAATATCTCTCTAAAAAAGAATGGATTGAGATTGAAAAGACCCAGACATTTTTTAATTTTCAGTTCAGTTCACTTTTTCGCAGTTCACTGAATTGTGCAAACACCTTGATTTGTCTCCAAACCTAAGTTGATATTCATTAAAAATTAATACTTTCTGAATAAAGTTCAAAACTGTAATCTTGCTGTCGGCGTTATACAAAAACAAAATAAAAAACCTTTGAAATATTGATAACATTACAATAAATAATATAAACAACTTTATCATTATTGAACTTGAGATTTGTAATGCATGCTGAACAAAAGTAGAACGATTAAGCTCTTTTTTATCAACAAAACAGGACAGAAAAAAAAGCTTTTAGAAAAATGTTTACTAAAGTCATGTCAAAATATCAGCTACAGTATTAAGAATCTATAAAAAGTCAACATATAAGAATTTATTAACATGTAAACTTAACGTATATAGACGAACAAATATGCGAGTGCGTCAGTAAAATTGTTATGATGTGACTATTGATAGAGATAACGTGTGTAGGTCATTGAGTTGAAGTTGATACTTAAATGTCAACAAGTACAGAAACATTCATATAAGAAAACATTGAAATAATTGTATTTTTAAATTTTTCAAATGTTTACTTATTTATTTATACATGACGATTGCGTTGTTAAAAAAGGGGCCATGAACAATATACTTCAAAACACGCAGTAAAACAACTTAACACTTAGTCATTGCAAACGGATTTCAAAGTTCAAACAAAACGCAAATTGTGAAAAACTCACAAAGATTATATTTCCCCAAGCCGTACTTTACGAATGTGTAATTCTTTCTCTACCTTTTTTGATAAATTCGGACATTACTTAGTAATACACAACAACAAAAAGGCTTCAGCTGACCCTTGATTACGTTAGCAATTATTTATCAGAACTTAATTAATTATTATTGCTAAACATTTAATATCACATACTTAATTATTTTCATTACATCTATTATAGAAAACACACTCAAAACTCAAGATGTTCATACCCGTGGCACAAACTGCTTTCCAGACTCTGAGAAGATCACCACGCGTCCGCGTTTGGCTCATTAACAAAAATGCCTTTTCCAGTCAGGTATGAAATAAGTCACTTATTAAAAATCAACGTCAACAAATTTTGATTTCAAATTTATTAAACAGGTTGAATACAAACCAATTCGTTCGGTTTTGGTTGCCAATCGTGGAGAAATTGCCATTCGTGTCTTCCGGGCGTGCACAGAATTGGGCATCAAATCGGTGGCCATCTATTCTGAACAAGACAAAATGCACATGCACCGACAGAAGGCCGATGAATCGTACATCGTCGGCAAAGGTCTTCCTCCAGTCGAAGCCTACCTCAACATTCCAGAAATTATCCGTGTGTGCAAGGAAAACGACGTCGATGCTGTGCACCCTGGATATGGTTTTCTATCGGAACGTAGTGACTTTGCTCAAGCTGTGATCGATGCTGGTCTACGTTTCATTGGTCCATCACCGAAAGTGGTGCAACAGATGGGTGATAAGGTAGCAGCTCGTGTTGCTGCTATCGAGGCTGGTGTTCCAATTGTCCCTGGTACCGATGGTCCAGTGACCACAAAAGAAGAAGCCTTGGACTTCTGTAAGAAACACGGTCTGCCAGTGATTTTCAAAGCCGCCTACGGTGGAGGTGGTCGTGGTATGAGAGTTGTGCGAAAGATGGATGAAGTTGAGGAAATGTTCCAACGTGCCAGCTCTGAGGCCAAGGCTGCTTTTGGTAATGGAGCTATGTTTATTGAAAAGTTCATCGAGCGTCCACGTCACATTGAGGTGCAATTGCTCGGAGACAAGGCTGGCAACGTTGTTCATTTGTACGAACGTGATTGCTCAGTGCAGCGTCGTCATCAAAAAGTCGTCGAAATTGCCCCCGCACCAAGATTACCCAAAGAAGTTCGTGATAAAATGACCGAAGCAGCAGTGCGCCTAGCCAAACATGTTGGCTATGAAAACGCTGGAACTGTAGAATTCTTGTGCGACGAAACTGGAAACTTCTACTTTATTGAAGTCAATGCTAGGTAAATTTTTATTCAAGCTTTCACAGAAGTTAAATGAATCAGAACTGCGTTCTTTCAGATTACAAGTTGAGCACACTGTGACTGAAGAAATCACAGGAATTGACTTGGTGCAGTCTCAAATTCGTGTAGCCGAAGGCATGACTCTTCCCGAACTTGGCTACACTCAGGAGAACATCAAACCTCGTGGATATGCCATCCAATGCCGTGTCACCACTGAAGATCCAGCCAATGATTTCCAGCCCAGCACTGGCCGTCTCGAAGTTTTCCGTTCCGGTGAGGGTATGGGCATCCGTTTGGATTCCGCATCTGCCTTCGCCGGTGCCATCATCTCTCCATACTACGATTCTCTGCTTGTGAAAGTCATTTCACATGCATCCGACCTGCAAAGTTCTGCCTCCAAGATGAACCGTGCCCTTCGTGAATTCCGTATTCGTGGTGTCAAAACTAACATCCCATTCCTGTTGAATGTGCTAGAGAATCAGAAATTCCTCCATGGTGTTCTCGATACCTACTTCATTGATGAGCATCCAGAACTCTTCAAATTCCGTGTCTCACACAATCGTGCTCAAAAACTGCTCAACTATGTCGGTGAGGTACTGGTCAATGGCCCCCAAACCCCATTGGCAACAAATCTAAAACCTGCAAATGTCGATCCTCATGTACCAACTGTTCCGCTTGGTAAGTTTTTCTCCTTAGCTTTGTAAGCAATGAAATGCTTTTTATTATTAATTTTTCACACACAATTAAATGAAATCCATCACTAACCACTTGAGTAAAATTTTCTATAAAATGACACTTAAGACCCTTTTGTGCAAAATTATGTTCAAAGACTCTTCTATGCCTTACAAGAACACACATCACATTTCAATTGGATATCTTTATAAAATATTTGCATTAGACTGATTCAAAAAAAACCTACAGTGTCTTCGATTTTCAATGTAACTAGCATTTTCTTTAGAGCTTATTGGCGAAGTAATGAACCTGTCAAATTTCAGCTTTCTATATTGGTGTAGTACCCGTGGCGTGGTGGTTAGTGCGTTGGACTGTCACGCCAAAGGTCTTGGGAATTGACAAATCCTCCCAGAGTAATTCTTGTCAAATAAAAGTGCTTTCTCAAATTAGCCGTTCGGATTCGGCTTAAAATTGTAGGTCCCCTACATTCCTGATAACATTACACGCACACAGGAATGGTTGAGAGTTGTAACTCACTAGGCTTTAGTTCTCAACGGATGTTTAGATGTTTTCCATTTTCGCCATACAAATTTTCTGGGTGCTTTGGCCTTTTTGTTTCTTCGTTTCATAACTTAAGAACCTGCTGCATGAAAACCATCAGTGAGACTTTTTCTTAAAAGAATTTGACTGGGTCACCTTTTGGAATTATCAGCTATAAAATACAACTTCATTACGTGAAAATATTTATTAAAAGACAACACTTGCATTTCGAAGCAATTTTTGTGGAAAATTGCTTAAAAAAGTCTTGAAAAAGTAATGAACATTTTTGAAGAAGAAAATTGATAGTAGTATTTTCAGCGTAAAATGTCAATCATTTCAATTGTAAGAATTGCTTTTTCGAGAAAAAAGTGTTTCGAAAAGCAAGTATTATATTTTGAAAAATGACGTGTTATCCATTTTGCTGATAATTTCAACAGGTGATACACAACCCGTTTATAACTTTGAAAGGATTGTTTTAATTACAAAATTTGTCAAGACTTTTATCAAAAATTATTGAAATTCATTTAAGAAAAACTTACACTTATGATTTCAAGTTATGCAAGTATTCTTATATTATGCAATTTGTGGAGGGAAAAGAAAAAAGGTGATGAGTACTGACTTGCAGGTATCAATCTAAAAGCTGAATTTTAGACATGTGTATTATTTCGCCAAGCTATAACGAAAAATCTAGTTCCATTGAAAATCAAAGTAATTTTACGTTTTATGAATCAGTCTAATCTACATTTGCACTAAAAATCTTAAAGCACCATGTCCTTCATTATTCTTTATCTACTATTATCTTTATCCTTTTTTTTTAAATTAAAAAAAAGAGTTAATTTTGTGTTTTATTTCTTTTTATTTTTTGAATTGTGGAATAATTTGTTGTTTTTATGTTTCAAAAAAAAATTACTTTTTGTAATAAAAATAAAACAAAAAAACAAAATTGTTTGTGACTACTACTATTCCATCATAATCACTCAACTGCTACTCTGACACGCTACCATTTTTTCAATCAAAAATGCAAAAACAATTAAAAACAAAATGAAAAATAAAAAAAACAGACTTATCGCCAGAAGCACTCGAAAAAGAAGAACGTGGTGAGGGTAAAGGTACGTTTTGTTTTTTTTTATTTCTTTTTTATTATTGTTACTATTTTTATCATTATTATTTGTGTTTGGTGTCGTTGTATTTACTAAATATTTTATTTATTTATTTTATTTTTTTTTTTAATATTTAATATTTAACATTTATACAAATAATTTTGTTTTGTATTTTGGGGATGTTCGTTTTGTTGTTTTAATTCAAGGTTATGGTCTTAAATTAAGGATATATTTTTTGTGAAAAAATCGAAATACCATTTAATTGTATACAGTAATTGTTACTAGGAATCAAAATTTTTACGGAACTATTTAATTTGTTTTTATACATAAGCTCATCTTTATGCAAGTCTTTTATTTATTTTTAAGCTTTGAAGGTTTGAAGAAAGAGCCTAGATATATTTTTTAAAGGTTAAAGTAGTTTAAAGCCAATATCTCAAAGTTTTGAAAAGATATTTGAGTCGAAAGTCAATTTTTACCACCTTTTATACATTTTTTTTTTAGGTTTTTATTTTTTGTAAAAAAAACTATTAATTTGATTTTTCTCAAAATTGTTCCTAATGTTGAAAACAATATTTCTTATAAGTAAATTAGTTAGAAGCCATTATCTCAAATTTTTGAAAAGATATTTGAGTCGAAAATCAATTTTTACAAACTTTTGTTAATTTTTTTTTTCGGTTTTTAATTGTTTGTAAAAAAACTGTAAATTCGATTTTTTTCAACATTTTACTGAATGTTGAAAACAATATTTTTTATAAGATAAAATAAGTTTGAAGCCTTTATCTTAAGTTTTTGAAAAGATATTTGACTCGAAATTCAATTTTTACCAACTTTGAGTAATGTTTCTTTTAGGTTTTTATTTTTATAAAAAAAACTGTCAATTAGATTTTTCTCAAAATTTTATCAAATGTCAACAACATTATTTTTCGTTGCACAAAATTTTTTTTGGAGATGAAATCATATTTTGGTCGTACAATTAGGTGACAAATTTTTGTTTCAGTTTTTTTGATTTATAAAAAACCGTTAATTGGATTTTTTTCCAAAAATATAATTGTTTTGTATCACGTTACAATATATAATACAAAATTTAATTCAAGTCTCTAGCGTCATTGGTTCATGAGATATTTAGGTTTAACAAAAATTTTCACCTTTTTTTTAAACTGCTATAGTAAAAAAAACCACGCACGCAATTTTCTTGAGAGCCCTTTCTGCATCTTTCTGTCTTATTATGTGTGTAACAAAATTTATTTGAAGTCGATATCTCTTCTGGTTCTTGAGCTATGGAAGACGAAAAAACGTCGCTAACGTACAGACGTACGGACGTACGGACATACGGACGTACGAACGTATGTACGTACACACGCACGCACAGACATCTTTCTAAAATTCTTTTATTTCGACTCTAGGGACCTTGAAGGCTTGAAACGTCGAGAAATGTCAAAATTTTCAATTTGACAAATCGGACCCATAACAATAACTTCCTATGGGAAGTTAAAAAACTGGTTTAACAACTTAGTTTGACAGATGTCGAATTCCAGCCTTATACTTTTAAAACCACAAAATGGATAACACGTTACATACATATGCGAAAATAAGAGAAATATTTTTGTTTTTTTTTTAATGAGAACAAAAAAAAATACTTTCAAAAGAAAGAACTTTAAAGTTACAGCCCTACAATTTCCTCACATGACTAATAGGTACCCGATCTTATTTAACAAACAATTAGGAACTAGTTCGTCTAAAAGTCGTATACATATGTGTATATAGTTTTGACTCGGAATTAGTATTTCAATTATGTATTATTTTTATATTTGTAAGGCACACAAAAATGTCAAAATAAATTTAAAAACGATTTTTTTTTAATAGTTTTTCTTTTTGCATTTATTGTCGTTCAGCTTTTAATTTAACTTTAAACAAGTTAAAAATTAATTTTAAAGATACATCACGTAACCAACTTTTGCAAAAAAATGTCTAACAAGATCATTCTGCATAGAATACATCGGACTGTGTTGATTTTGAGCTCATTTTATTTAGATTAAAATTATAATGTTATTTTTACTTAAATTAATCCACTCTGGGCTACGAGTCCATAGAATACTGTGAATTTTCGATAAAAAAAAACGTTCTAAAATTTCGTTACTGGACGTACAAAACAGGGAACTAATCGTCGCCTTGCTGCTTTCTTAGGAAGGCTTGTTACCAATGTTAACTACATATCTTTATTGTTTTTAAAGACTACTTATATTTTTTGAAAGTATAAGTAATGGAAGGCCAATAGAATATAATGATAATAACCTTTCTAAACATACGAAAATGTTATTTGATTGTTAATTGTTTATTACAAAATTAATTGTTTATAAATAAATGAGTGCAGAATCGTATCATTTGATTATTTTTATACTAGCAATTAAGTTTTGGTGATCTTTAACAAAACATTCTCTAAATAATGGGATTTTAGAAAAAAAAAATAGCCTTTAAATTAATTTGGTATTAACTTTTAAAAAAATTTAATTTTTGAAAAACATTTTGTGTACATGTAAATCTTTGCAATAATAAATATTAAATTTTTGTTCTATAGTCCTCGGTACCAATTTGACAGAAATATAGTTTAGTGAAGAAATACAGTTGTACAGATTCGAGTTCTAACAACCGATATATTAACCAGGTTTTACCTTGTTCTAAAAAGTTGATAAGATTAGGACTAGTATAATGGTCCTAAAGTTAGGAATCTGTGGTGAAATTGAGTGTTAATCATTTAACGAACAAATATGTAGCTTTCTGCATTCTTATTCGTATGAACATTACTCGAAATAATTGTGTGTAAAAGTCTATTTATGCAAAAAAATTTATACTATCGACGTTTATTTATTTCAGTTCAGGTTTAAATTTTTAAAACACTTTTTTGTAGGAAAAAATGTACGTTAGAGATTTTAGAAAATGACATGGTCTTACAAGCTTACTTGAAAAACTTTTTAATAGCATTCATTTAATAGAAACTTTAAGCTAAAAAATCATTTATAACGTTTACTGTTTGCAAGGGACTTTTGGAGACTATGAATTCGTCCTTCGTTCATTATAATGTCCTCAAAGTCTGTTTTAAGAAGGAAAATGTTTACTTAGACAAAACCTTGATACCACAATAGTGTCAGCTATACATATTTAACGCTCATTGAAACTCGTCAACACTCTTAAAGGTCAAAGCTGCGTGCGGTGGGTACCCTTATCAATTATTTAGCACAAAATGTTGATATGCGGTTTTTTGATTTCTTTATTTCTTTTGTGTATATACACGTACGTTACTTAATTGTTGACAAAAATTAATACTAAGAAAACCCTATCAGATCAAAGTTGAAAAACATTATTTACGTCAGTCAGTCCTTAAATACCGTGTTTTTGTTTACAGTATTGTGTTTAAATATCAATGACACTTTAAGAATTGACGGACGAAAAACAACTTCACTTGATTAAACAATTTGAATAAAAAAAGATGAGTTTTGAACGCACTTCTTTTATCAATTGATTAGTCTTTGAATTGAATTAAGAAACGAGTTCTTTTTAATAAACATTTTCACAGATTTTGTTATATAGACACTTAAAGTGCACGTTCAAACTTTTGTATAATATGTGTTCGAAGTTCGATTTGCAAAGAATGTTATAATTTTTGTATTCTTTAAACGCATCCTATAAAATTCACCCACATCAAAAATTCCAAGGGTCAACCAGCCACATAAGCATTAAAGCATTAATCACGGAAACAATAAATTCGGCTTCGATTTTGTATGAAAATTCCAAATCATCAACTCGATTACGTCACTTGAACATCGACGCAAGGTTTCTTGTCTCACCCTTTTTTACCGTTATTTTAACGGACTATGCTCTAGTGAAATAGCCAGTTGCATTCCTTCCCTTAAACAATTTAACCGTAATACCCGCGCTTCTAGCAATGCCCATCAGTTTACCCTTGAGCCCAACTTTGGCCTTACTGTGAAGTACAGAGATTAATTTTTTAGCCGTACTACGCGAATGTGGAATGCCTTGCCACGCTCTATCTTTCCCTATCATTGCAATGTTCAGGAATTCAAAATCAATGTACACCGACACCTCCTATCCAACCCTTCCCTCTTTTCCTAATGCTCACACTGTGACTTTGGCATATTAAAGGTATAAAAAAACGCTTTTAGTGCTTGCTAATTATAAAAAAAAATGTGAATTTTTTGATATTTCCAATAATTTTTTTACTTTCCCTTTTTGGTATTTTATAATTATTGACTTTAAAGCTTTTAAAATATTACGATATATTACCTTTAGGGTCCAAAATGGTAAATGATTTTTATTTATTTATAAATAGTTAATCGATTTCGCATGGTTTTTCAAAGTTGTTTTGACTTATTTAACCAACTTACTAAAATTAACAAAGTTAAAGACAAAACCAGATTTATGTTTAAGGTAAGAGTTCAGTAGACAATAAAACTTAAACTCAAATCTCTACTAAAAAATTACTGTAAATAAACTAAAATATGGTTGTTCTTTCTTAGAATTGTAATTTCATGGTTCAAAAATAGAATTAAAAAATTACAGCTTATTTACAAAGCAATACTCAGTTAAGGTTACCTCACGTAAAGTAATATCAAAGATTTGAACAATAATGTACATAATACGTCGGATCAATTCTTGTTTACCTGAAGAACGTACGAAATTTTTAATTTTTGGTCTATTGTGAATAATTTAAAAGATATTTTCGGATTCCACTAACCATGTTAATTTAAAGTTGGATTTATCAAAACTTACAAATTTTATTTAATTTAAAAACATGGCTTCACAAGAAGTAAATTAAAAGTACATAAAAAGGTATTCTTGGAATATTCTAAAATATGTAATATAATACATATTAACTATTATTTTTGTTTGTTTAGTTTCCTGATATATTTAAGTTAGTTATAACAATTATAATCAAGTTTTGTGAGTGTCCCTTTGTTAAATAATTATACAAATATTATCAAAGACAATAATCAAGCTGTATAATAAATATTAAAAACAAGCTTATGGGTGAATAAAATATTTCTTAAATATTAAAAAGACTAATCAAACTTATTTATTCGTATAATTTCACAGTAACCGAACCACCAAAAGGTCTTCGTGATATATTAAAATCTCAAGGACCTGAAGCATTTGCCAAAGAAGTTCGCTCACGTAAAAATCTACTTTTGATGGACACTACCTTCCGTGATGCTCATCAATCTCTGTTGGCAACTCGTGTCCGATCACATGATCTTTTGAAGATTTCACCATATGTTGCACACAAATTCAATAATTTGTATGCTTTGGAGAACTGGGGTGGTGCTACTTTTGATGTTGCCCTACGTTTCTTGCACGAATGCCCATGGGAACGCTTGGAAGATATGCGCAAGCAAATTCCCAACATTCCCTTCCAGATGCTGCTGAGAGGTGCCAATGCTGTTGGCTACACTAACTACCCAGACAATGTTGTTTTCAAGTTCTGTGAACTTGCTGTGAGTTAAAGGGTTTTATTTTATTTTAGAATGTGAAATCAGATTGATTTTGATTTTGAATCTAGGTTCAAACTGGTATGGATATCTTCCGTGTGTTTGACTCATTGAACTACTTGCCAAATTTGATTTTGGGCATGGAAGCAGCCGGTAAGGCTGGTGGTGTTGTCGAAGCTGCTATTTCGTACAGTGGAGATGTCAGTGATCCATCAAAAACAAAGTATGACCTCAAGTACTACACAAATCTTGCTGATGAACTTGTCAAGGCTGGAACACACGTACTGTCAATTAAGGATATGGCTGGTCTTCTCAAACCTTCTGCAGCTAAGTAAGTTCCAAGAGCTTAATTAATGTATTGTGTTCTTTAATTATTTAATGTTTATGTTTAAACAGGTTACTTATTACCGCTATTCGCGATCGTCATCCCGACATCCCAATTCACATTCACACCCATGATACTTCCGGAGCTGGAGTAGCATCTATGTTAGCATGCGCTGAAGCTGGAGCCGATGTTGTGGATGTTGCAGTTGACTCCATGTCCGGCATGACTTCCCAGCCAAGTATGGGTGCTATTGTTGCTTCGTTGCAAGGAACACCCCTAGACACTGGCATGGATCTCCGTGATGTCTCTGAGTACTCCGCTTATTGGGAACAAACACGAACCCTATACGCTCCATTCGAATGCACAACAACAATGAAATCTGGAAACGCTGACGTTTACCTGAACGAAATCCCCGGTGGCCAATATACCAACCTTCAATTCCAGGCTTATTCTCTGGGCTTGGGAGATTTCTTTGAAGATGTCAAGAAGGCTTATCGTGAGGCAAACTTATTGCTTGGCGATATTATCAAAGTCACACCATCATCGAAGGTTGTGGGTGATCTTGCTCAGTTCATGGTACAGAACAAATTGAACGCCGAACAGTTGCTCGATAAGGCTGAGGAGCTTTCATTCCCCAAGTCTGTTGTTGAATTCCTTCAGGGAGCTATTGGTACTCCTTATGGTGGATTCCCAGAGCCACTTCGTTCTCGTGTACTTAAAGATATGCCACGCATCGAAGGACGTCCAGGTGAACAGCTTCCTCCATTGGACTTCAACAAGCTGAAGGCCGATCTTAAAGAATCTCATCCATTGGTCAACGATCGCGATGTCATGTCGGCAGCTCTCTACCCACAAGTCACCGCGGACTACCTGAACTTCAGGGAAGACTATGGACCAGTCGACAAACTGAATACTAGGGTATTCTTGACTGGTCCCAAGGTTGGGGAAGAATTTGAGGTTACCATTGAGAAGGGCAAGACTTTAAGTGTTAAGACTTTGGCTATGGCAGAAGATCTCACACCAAACGGTGAACGCGAGGTATTCTTCGAGATGAACGGTCAATTGCGTTCGGTGTTTATCCGTGACAAGGAAGCTGTTAAGGTAAGACTACAAATAGTTCACAAAATCATACATAGGTGATCACTAAACTTTTCTCTTTTAGGAACTTCACATCCATCCAAAGGCAACCAAGGGTAACAAGAACGAAGTTGGAGCTCCAATGCCAGGTACAGTCATCGATGTCCGTGTCAAGGAAGGTGACAAAGTTGAGAAGGGTCAACCTCTCGTTGTACTTTCTGCCATGAAAATGGAAATGGTCGTCCAAGCGCCCAAGGCCGGTACAATCAAGAAGCTTCACATCACAAGCAACATGAAACTCGAAGGCGACGATCTCCTCGTAGTCATAGAATAAACCCGCTTAGACATTTAAGGCCAAAACCAGAATATATTCCTTTCCACTCATCTTGACTGTAGTTCCAGTGAGACTAAGCTTATAGATTAGAGTGTGCATGAGTGTCTTTTTTTTTTTAAACAAAAAATAAGGAGATCAAAAAATATATTTAGCATATACATACTTTAATTAAACAAATGAGAAATAATTTTTATACGAAAAAATAATAAGAAAATTTTATGGGACATCCAGGGCTTAGAATACGATTGTATATAATTAAAAATATTTTGTTTCAATATAAAATATTTAAAATACAAAATTTCTAAAAATAAACTTAACCGTCGAAATACGCACAAAACTGCCACAAAGAAAATTGTGTCTGTCAATGAAAAATCGAGCAAGTTTAGAGGAAATCAAATTTTATTAATAATAAATTATTGTACCCTTATGTAGTTCATAAATTATGAGATTTAATTAAGATTCTATAATAGCTAGTGATTTTGATGTAATTTTTTCTTTTTCGTTCGAAACACATGTAATAATTTTTATAAGTTTTAAAATTGGACCAATTAAGTGATAAAGTCAGTTGATTTATTTTAAATACATTTATTTTTATTTGTAATTTTTTTTTTTTTTAATGTATTTTTGTCATAAATTTAAATTTTGTTTTTATGTCAATTCAGGATATTTTAATGTAAAACTGTTGTCTGTTAACGAATAAAAATTTAACCTTTAAACTAAGATGGATTTTTTTTTTATTTATTTAACACTACTTGAGTTTATGTGTACAGATGGACTTGTGATTCGCTTGAAAAAATATTTGAATGAAATTGCCAGCATTTTTTAATACAATTTTTTCAGCTGACAGTTTAAGTAAGGTTTACAAATTTTGTTCAATTTCCAAATCTTTAGGATGCTTGTTTTATAAACAATAAAATATGAATTATTTAAGAATTTTTTTTCTGAATTTCCAATTACAATACAGTTTTATTAATTAAGAACTAAATCCCGTTGTACAAAAGTAGTTTAATGTTTGATACGTGATGGTTAAGAGTTAAGGAAACAATCGATTGTTAAATTTTTAACAACTAGCTTGTAGTGTTTCTAACCAGATGCAAGCCTAGAAACAAACTATCTATAACTCGTTAAATCCAGTGATCAGAAAATTGTATGGAACATCTCCATTCAAAGAATAAAAAAAAAAATAGTTTCAGTATTGAAAAGTTATTTTTTAAAATGCTTTTTAATACTTATCATATTGGTGAGCTTTTAACTTCCCATAGGAAGTTATTGTAATCTGCCTAATTTGTCTACTTACATTTCTCGAAGTTTCAATGTTCCTAGAATCAGCCCCGTCGAGAGGGGGAAAGGGGGGAAACCCCCTGGGCCCGGAATTTTCTAAGGCCCCGTAGAATTGAAAGCAATGAGCAGTGTTTTTTTTTTCAATACACTCTACATTCATCATCAACATACCTATTCCCACTTATTTTTAGGGGCCCGAAAATTTAAAATCATTCATGCTTTCGCAATCTGATTATTATTACTGTACATTTTTGTTAATATTGAATGAAAATTTGGGCAACTTTAAACTATTGAAAGAAAGTTATAATAAATTGTTTCGCTTTTCTTATAGAATAATTAAACGTACATATGTATGTACATTTCAAATTTATTTTATTTTGAAAATTTTTAAAGTCAAAATAAGGGGCCTGGCAACTTAAAACAAAACAAAAATATTTAATCCGGTTTCTGTTTTTATAAAGTTTCTTTTTTCTATTTTTGTTTCTGAAATTAGAACGTACCATATCAGTAGACATGAACTTTGAAAAAAATGGTAAAGAGATTTTTCCATCCCGGGCCCGGAATTCCTCTCGACAGCCCTACCTAGAATATAAATAAAAGGTTTTTAGATGGATGTATGTATGTGTGTTTAAGCGTACTTACGTTCTTCCGAACTTTCTGTATACCTTTTTTCGTCGTCCCAAATTCCAACAAAATCAAAAAATGCAGAATTTAAAAAAAAAGTGAAAAGTTTGGTTTGCCCTAAATAAACATAAATTTAACATTACCCATTGGTTTTATACAAAAAAAATCAAATTAAGGTTTTTTTATAAATATTTTGTGAAACAATTGATAATAACGATTTTGGCATCAAATACAAATTTGTCAAAACCCGAATTGACGTTTAAAAAAAAAATTAAGAAAAAAGTTGTTAAAAATTGATTGCAAATGTTGTTAGAAACTATTTTGTTTTTCCAAAATTCTTTATCTTAAAAACAGGTCAATGTTTTTTAACGAAAATTAAATTTAAAACGTAAATGTGTTGGCCAAAACAAAAGCAACTTTTATTGCCTCGATTATTAAATAATTAAAACAACAAATTTAGGATTAAATTATTCTTTTGAAACAGTTTATAAAATATAGCACAATATCTCAACATTTTATCAAATATTAAAAACAATATTTCTTATAATATAAAATTAGTTTGAAGCCAATATCTCAAAGTCTTGAAAAGTTATTTAAGTCTAAAATCAATTTTTACCAACTTGTACTATTTTTTTTGTTGGTTTCTATTTTTTGTAAAAACAACTGTCAATTGTATTTTTTTCAAAATTTTACTGAATGTTGACAGCAATATTTTTTAAAAGATAAAATTAGTTTAAAGCCAATATCTTTAAGTCTTGAAAAGATATTTGAGTCGAAAATCAATTCTTACCAACTTTTAGTATATTTTTTTTAGGTTTTTATTTTTTATAAAAAAAACTGTCAATTCGATTTTTCACAAATTTCAACAAGATGTTAAAAACGTTATTATTCGTTGCACAAAATTATTTTGAAGATAAAATCATTTTTTGTTCGTACATTTTTGAGGTAACAAATATTTTTTTTTCAGTTTTTTTGATTTATAAAAAAACCGTTAATTGGAATTTTTTTTCACAAATGTATTTGTTTAGTTTCGCGTTACAATATATATATATATATATATTTATTAGCGTTAATTTATCTTTTTTTTTTTTTTTTTTTTTACAAAATGGCAATTGCACAATTTACATAGATATGGTTTCGATACCTTACTGATGTCAATAATATGATTGAAAACAAATTAGAAAGAACATGATCAAATATAATTGGAAGGAAAAGCTAATGGTAAAAACCTTCATCAATGATTACATAGTAAATATGCTTAAATTAAGGTGGGAACGAGAGTAGAGATGGTAGTTTATCTAAACAAATTATTTGCAAGATACATTTATTTTACAGTTTGTGTAACAAATTAAATAACAAAATAAATAAATTAAATAAATAGAAATAATGCTAACAGCTGTATATAAATATCACAGTACAATAATATTTTTAAAAATAATTAAATCAGTCTTTTCATTTTGATAGAAGTAAATAAATAAATAAATAAATAAATAAATAAATAAATAAATAAATAAATAAATAAATAAATAAATAAATAAATAAATAAATAAATAAATAAATAAATAAATAAATAAATAAATAAAGAAATAAAGAAATAAATATATAAATAAATAAATAAATAAATAAATAAACAAGTAAATAAATAAATAAATAAATACATTTATATATAAATAAATAAAAAATAAATATGTAAAAAATAAACAAATAATTTACCTAACAGATAAATAATTGAAAAAATAAATAAATTAATAAATAAATAATAACAAGATATTAAATACATACACAATTTAATAAACGCATCTATAAAATCACTTGTTTTTTTTTTTTTTTTTTTTTTTTTTATAGTTTTATTTCTTTTTTTATTTTAAAAAATTAACCAAAATCAAGATTAGAAATTAAGAAATTTTCTGATGTTTGGCATGAAAGAATATACTTTACATTTAACTTTGAAATTCTATCTTGGACTAGCTCAGTATTTGTAACAGAATGAAGTTCCTGCGTTGAGAAGTGCCAAGGCAAGTTGAGCATCATTTTTAAAATTTTGTTTTGAGCTATTTGCAATTTTTTTATATGTGTTTTTGCACATTTACCCCATACTGGAGAACCATAAAACATAATTGCTTGAAATATAGATTTAAATATAAGTATTTTATTTTCAATACTTAGTTTGGATCTTCGATTTATGAAAGGATAAAGCGTTTTTATTGTAACGTTGATTTTATTTACAATTTGACGTACATGGAATCCAAAGGTAAGTTTAGAGTCAAGGAATACCCCAAGGTACAATATATAATATAAAATTTAATTCAAGTTTTTCCTTTTTTCAAGTCTTTCCACCTTTTTTTAAGTTTGCTATGGTAAAAAAAGCACCCACTCAATTTTTGTGAGAGTCGAACGTACGTACGAGCGTACGTACAAACGCACGCACAGACATCTCTCTAAAAATCTTTTATTTCGACTCTAAGGACCTTGAAACGTCGAGAAATGTCAAAATTTTCAATTCGACAAATCGAACCGATTACAATAACTTTCTATGGGAAGTTAAAAATTGTATATGTAAAAAATTAATTTAAAAAAACACTGACGATTTCTGAAAACAAAAAATTTCATAAATCATGTTTTAATTATTTTTTATTTAAAAAAAAAACTCTTACATAATAATGTAGTATTAATATTTTGTAAGACTTTTAGAAATATCCACAGACGGGAACGGTCCAGTTTGGATAGCTGTTTTAATTAATAAAAAAAAAAGAGGCTGGGATGCGACCCACACTGATAACTTCCCATCCCTTCTGTCGATTTGTCTTGCTTAAAAGTTTGTCTATATGAATCAATTTTTACCAAATTTGCGTACTATTTTTTGTAGGTTTTATTTTTTTATGAAAAAAAAGACTGTTGCTGAATATCGAGAACAATATTTTCTGTGAAATAAAATAAGTTTGAAGCCAATATTTTTAATTTTTTGAAAAGATATTTGAGTCGAAAATCAATTTTTACCAACTTTTGTTAAATTTTTTTAGGTTTTTAATTTTTTGTACAAAAACTGTCAATTCGATTTTTTTCAAAATTTTACTGAATGTTGGAAACAATATTTCTTATAAGATAAAATAAGTTTGAAGCCTTACTCTCAAGTTTTTGAAAAGATATTTGAGTCGAAACTCAATTTTTCCCAACTTTGAGTAATGTTTTTTTTAGGTTTTTATTTTTTATAAAAAAAACTGTCAATTAAATTTCTCTCAAAATTTTATCAGATGTCAAAAACATTATTCTTCGTTGCACAAAATTGTTTTGGAGATGAAATCATATTTTGGTCGTAAAATTTTCGAGGTGACAAATTTTTTTTTCAGTTTTTTTGATTTATAAAAAAACCGTTTATTGGATTTTTTTCCAAAAATATACTTGTTTTTTATTACGTTACAATATATAATATAAAATTTAATTCAAATCTCTAACGTCATTGGTTCATGAGATATTTAGGGTTAACCAAAATTTTCACCTTTTTTACTTGCGACATATAGGAACTATATGGCAAGTTTTGCATTCGTGCAGAATTTTGTCTGTCTGTCCACGCTCCTACAGCCTATACCATTGGGTCGATTGAGTTCAAACTTGGAAGTTAAGGTTTTGAGCAGATTCGCGTTAGGCGTTTTTTTCATTTTTTTTTTAAGATCAAAACTAACAGTGGCCCCCATACAATTTTTTTGGTCAAAAAACGATAATTCGAATTTTCTCAAAAACAAACCGATAGATTTTTTTTTCAATTTTCTCTAAAATTTTATTTTTTAACTTGGCTTCTTTTCATAAGAAAAACATATTTTTGTATTGCTCAGGAAAGGTACCGCTCATAGAACCGTTATTTTGTTTTTTAATTTTCTCAGCAACTTATGAACTGATTTCAATAATTTTTTTTCTGAATAAGCTCTTATATTGCTTAAACAATACTTGATTATCAAAAGTGCAATTTTTTTTTGTTTGAATTTTTAAAAAAATATTGAATTTTTTTTTTTCAAAATTCTATATCTCAAAAACAGGTTAATATTTTTTTACGAAATTCAAATGTAGAGCGTATATTTACAATCACTAAACAACTGCATACCAAAAATATTTTTAGAACAAAATTGAAAAATTTTATATATAAAAAATTAATTTAAAAAAAAACCGCTCTAACGATTTTCGAAAAAAAAATTTGAAAAATCAAGGGTTTTTTTATTTATAAAATGGCATTTAAATTTTTTAAAACAAACTTATTTTTCAGGTAAAATTTTGAATCTTAAGTTAGTTTTTTTTTTATTATTTTAACTGTATTGAATGTGGCATTTATATCTTTGAAGACAAACTTATTTTACAGGTATATTTTTAATTCTTATATACATAGATACTTTTTTAAACAGACTCTTTGAATACAAGAGCAAGTTCGTGCGACCCAGTCGTGCATTTTATTTTAAACTGCTATGGTAAAAAAACCACCCACGCAATTTTCTTGAGAGCCCTTTCTGCATCTTTCTGCCTTATTATCTGTATAACAAAATTTATTTGAAGTCGATATCTCTTCTGGTTCTTGAGCTACGGAAGACGAAAAAAACGTCGCGAACGTACAGACGTACGGACGTACGAACGTACGTACACACGCACGCACAGACATCTTTCTAAAAATCTTTTATTTCGACTCTAGGGACCTTGAAACGTCGAGAAATGTCAAAATTTTCAATTTGACAAATCGGACCCATTACAATAACTTCCTATGGGAAGTTAAAAATAAGGTGGCGCAACAGTCCATACAGAAGTAGGGCGATGTGACTTTCCTCAACCATTTCTGTGTGCGAATCATTTTAGGGATGGAGGGACCTACAGTTTTTATGTCGAATCCGAACGGATTCCATACATGTCGCAAGTAAAAACGAAATTAAAGCTGAGTGAATGATTCTGAGACTTTTGCAATAAATTCATCAAACTACATTTTCCAGTCAGTGGGCCAGAAAACTAATTTTTTTTAAGTAATTTCCACGTAAATTGGAAAATATTTTGTTCATGAATTCTCTAAACTAAAGACTTCAGGTTTCAAATTCTTATTTTGTTTTCATTCCGATACGGTCTTTTTTCATGAAGTTACAGCCATTTGAAAAACCGCTAAAATGTTTCCTAATATTGTCCATTAGTGTAGATACATATGTATGTATACAAAAAAATCATCATGATAAGTATCTACGAAGATGTATACCAGTACGTACATACCTATGTATGTATGTATACCATTCCTGAGCCAGTTACTGCGACTTTTCAATTCAATTCTATTCAATTAATCCAGCATCACCTTATCAAATTAAATAAATAAACAAACACAATACATGCATATATATGCATTAATCTTTATAAGATGCAAACACCGTTTAGAATCGTTAGATGTTTCTGAGATAGATAGTCAAGACTAACCGTTTCATACTGATAAGACAATCATCTTCGTATCTGTAAGCAAATTTGACTCTACGAACTTGATGTCAACAATGACAAAAATATCAAATCATTGCGATTCCACGCGCACTATTCCCGAAGTCTTGACTCAGTTCAGTGCTATAATTTATTTTCGCTTAAATTGCTGATACGGGTAAAATATGGAATTTGTTTGCATCGCGGATTTTGAAAAGAAAGCCCAAACAATTCTTGAGAAGAAAGCCTTAGATTATTATCGTTCTGGAGCTGGTGATCAATATACTTTGAATCGAACCAGAGATGCTTTTCGAAAGTAAACTTAAAAATCGATCGATTTTTAAAAAAATAACAATTTATTATAAATTAATTTAACAAACAGATTACGTATTCGTCCAAGATTTTTACGCAATGTCTCTAAATTAAATACTGCTACCACAATCTTGGGATGCCAAGTTAAGTGGCCCGTCGGAATTGCACCTACTGCAATGCAATGTATGGCACATCCAGATGGAGAAATTGCTAATGCTCGTGCAGCAGGTCTAGCAGGAAGTGTATTTATTTTGAGCACATTATCAACGACATCTATTGAGGAACTTGCTAAAGGAGCACCCAATACTGATAAATGGTTTCAGCTGTATGTCTACAAAGACAGGTTAGTCATAATGTTTTTAAATAAATTAACTGAATAATGAAGTACAAGAATTATTTTTTTATTTTTTTAAAGATCTCTTACTGAGAGCCTGGTACGGAGAGCTGAAAAGGCCAACTTCAAGGCACTAGTTCTCACAATCGACGCTCCATTGTTCGGCCAAAGACGTTCTGATATTCGCAATAAATTCGGCTTACCTCCTCATTTACAGTATTAAAATATTCACATTTTATAACCAAAACTTTTAAAAACCTATGAATTAAATTTTCTTTAAGGTTGGGTAATTTCTCAGAAGCTGAAACACAAGACGTCAAAAGCTCTGGTAAAGGTTCGGGTATCAATGAATACGTGATGAGTCAATTTGATCCAGAACTCACATGGAAAGACGTAGAATGGCTGGTGAAAATTTCAAAGCTACCTGTGATTGTTAAAGGAGTTCTCACCCACGAAGATGCGGTATTGGCTAGGGAATTCGGCTGCAAGGGTATCATTGTATCGAATCATGGAGCAAGACAACTAGATTCAGTACCAGCTTCGATAGAAGCTTTACCAGAAATAGTTAGGGCTGTTGGAAATGATTTGGTAGTAATGATGGATGGTGGAATAACGGAAGGTAATGATGTGCTAAAGGCTTTGGCATTAGGTGCTAAGATGGTATTTATTGGACGAGCTGCTTTATGGGGTCTAGCTTGTGGTGGACAAAAGGGAGTCGAGGATTTGCTTGCTATTCTTAAGAAAGATTTCGAAGTAGCTATGAGTCTTTCAGGTTGTGTGGACCTAGAAAGCATCCGACCGAATTTAATAGTTCATGAATCGCATTATGCAAAGTTGTAATTTATGAGCATATACATACATAGTTATTTTTTTTAGAGGGAGTTTATTTAATAAAATACAAAAAAAAACTATAAAAATTCATAATTTTTGTTCATAAATTGAAATCATAAAAATTAGTCTTAAAAATGAATAAGACTATAAACTTGGAATATTTTTTAGACAATAATAAGTAATCAAAATACAAACAAACTAATTCAATTTATCATTGTGCCTCAAAAATATTGTTTATTATGCTGATAAGCAGAAAAGAACTTGATGCAAAACGTCTGCCATACCCCTAGAGATAAAGATAAGGCTATCATCTCTAGACAATAAATAAAAAGAAGAATCTAATATCAGTAAGTTCCATATTTCATTGCTTGGCATTTTGAAAATCATTTTATTGTCATCATTTCATAAGTTCACTTTCATCATGGCATTCGTTTGTCTTGCTGATTTTCAAAAGAAAGCTGAGACGATTCTTGAAAAGAGCTCTTTGGAATACTTTCAATCTGGAGCAGGTGATCAATTAACATTAAGTTTGAATAGAGAAGCATTTAAAAAGTAAACTTAGATCATGTTAACCAACAATATGAAACTTATGTAATTTGTTTTCCTTTTATTTTGAAAAAGGTTGCGAATACGCCCGAGGTTCCTTCGGAACATTACTAAACTTAATACGACCACGACAATTCTAGGATGTGAAGTAAAATGGCCTCTTGGAATTTCACCTTGTGCCAACCAACGTTTAGCTCATCCTGATGGAGAAATAGGGACTGCAAGAGCTACTGGAAAAGCTGGCGGAATTTTTATTCTGAGTACAGGCTCAAATACACCAATGGAAGAAGTTGCCAAAGGTGCTCCGGACACACATAAATGGTTTAACCTTTACATTTACAAAGATAGGTAAGATTAATTTCAAAGTTATGGAACCCTTAATATTTATTTTTTGTTCTGTGCTAGATCTTTGACAGAAAGTCTAGTTCGCAGAGCTGAAAAATCCAACTACAAAGCCATAGTTCTTACTATAGATTCTCAAATTTCTGGCCAACGACGTGCAGATATTCGCAATAAATTCAGTTTGCCATCAAATTTAAGGTTAGTTCATGAGGGAACAAAATTTAACATCAATCAATATCAAAAATCTTTTCTTACAGCTTTGCAAATTTCTCAGATTCAAAAGCAAGTACAGTTAAAAGCTCGGGAGCCGGCTCTGGTCTCAGTGAATACTTTTCCAGTCTATTCGATCCGGCAATTACATGGAAAGACGTTGAATGGCTAGTGAAGATGACAAATCTTCCAATCATTGTCAAAGGAGTTCTCACTCGTGAAGACGCCATATTGGCAAAAGAATTCGGTTGTAAGGGAATAATTGTATCGAATCATGGAGCAAGGCAGTTAGATTCTGTGCCAGCAACAATTGAAGCACTTCCAGAAATTGTTGATGCTGTTGGAAATGATTTGCTTGTAATGATGGATGGTGGAATCATGGATGGAAATGATATGTTAAAAGCATTAGCATTGGGTGCTAAGATGGTTTTTATAGGTCGAGCAGCTGTTTGGGGTCTTGCATGTAATGGGCAAAAAGGTGTCGAGGAAATTTTATCAATTTTGAAAAAAGACTTTGAAGTTGTAATGAGTCTTTCTGGGTGTCTCAATTTGAAGAGCATTCAGCCAAATTTGGTGGCCCATGAATCAACTTATGCTAAGTTATAAGGAAAATAATATATTTGTTTGTAAATGCTCGGTTTCTGTTAGTTTTATTTAAACAAGCATACTTTTTTGTGGGTGTTAACATAAATTTCAAACTATAGAGTCTTTTTCAAATTTAATTCAATTATTCCGACTTTTTTCATCAAGCTTCAACAGATTGCGTTCAAAGACATAGCAAAGACATTGGGAAGGTTCAGACGACAGACTTGAAAGTAAGGCAACTTTTTAGTATATGATTGGCCAGATTCCTTCCAATTAAGGCAACTTTGTTGGAAAGTTGACTGCAAAATAAGTTAAGAAAGTCAAGTCTACTTATGTTCAAATGACATTTGATCATGTTTTTTTATTCAACTGAAAGCTGATCTTTATTTCTTTTTGATTTATTTATTTTCTGCATATTTACATTTAAGTTTTGTGTAAAAGGGTTCCTTGTCAAATTGGAAAAGAAATAAATAATATTCTTTTACAATGCAAAATACAAATCGTGATGGACTTATATAGCGTTTTTATTTTTTAGTTCAGAGCTGAGCACTGAGCAGAGTCTGAGCGAACAGAGTAGAGTAGTAGAGTAGAGTAGAGTGTTCAGCATTTTACTCCGTTTACTCTGTTATTTTATTCTGAATAATCAGAGCTCAAAAAGAAACACAATTATTTTTTTGACAGTTCGAGCTCTGCTCTGAATTAAAAAAGAAAAACGCCAATAGTCTACCTAGAGAATGTTTTGTAGACAATAATGTTTTTGGTAGTTTTTGTGCGATGAATTGAAGATAGAAGTTATTGAAGTAAAGTTCTGAGTTTCAAATTTATGAAACTTGAAAAACTAACTAGTTGCCTTGATCAAATGTAGTCACTTATGTTGTCTGAACCTGCCTATTACTTCTCTCTATTATATCGAGGAGTGGGAACAAGATTAAACTATGAAACTTCAAAAGCTGTATCATCAGTGTACCTAAAATGGTGTCTAATTTTGACGTCTCATCCTTTTTTTTATAATCAAACAAAATTAACATTGCACGATTTTTCCAGCACTGAAAGCAAACGTGATGAAATAAAACCAATGTAACGTTACCTTAAGAATGTTGTAATTCAAATGTCATCTTAAGCAACATGACGCATTCAATAACCTGTCAAACTGTCTGCAACATTATCTGTCAAAAAAACCAAAACAGAAAATAATATTTAAGGTTCTTGGTGCAATTTTCTTTGATAAACAAAAGTGAAATTACCAACTGATTATGTTAAAATTAAGAAAAATAACAAGCCTTTCAAGAACCTTTCGATATTCTAGTCAACTTTCACAAAAAAACCCAATCGAGTCAACTGGCAATCAAACTAAAAGCTCCCAACAAAATACATCGGAATTTTCTCGCATTTCGAAGGCACACACAACAAAGCCGGGTGACTCGTTTGGAATTCAGGTAAGGAATAGTTTCTAAAAATTGTCTGTCTCTCTAAAAAAGTTTTCATCGAACAATTAGGGTTGGATTCAGAATATTCGCCGAATGAAAATGAATTTATTCCTCGACGTGAACGATGGATCTACAGCTGAAAAATTCCAAGTGGTTGTGCCAAGAAGTGACCAAACAAAATCTCTTTCACCTGGTTGTTCGGTTAGTATAAGTGGAGTTATACAAACTGCACCCAATGGACATAATGAACTTCATGCAAATGAAGTCACTCTTATAGGTTTGAGCAGAATAAAACTATAATAACGCGAGTAGCATTTGAAGAAATCTTTTTTCTAGGTGACTCATCGCTACAGGATGGCTATCCCTTTGTACCAAAACAACAACATCCCCCAGAATATGTGAGAGAATACCTGCATTTCCGTTCACGAGTCGACTATATAGCTGCCCAGATGAGAGTTCGTCATAGGGCTGCTAAGGCAATTCATGATTTCATGGATGAACAAGGCCTAATCCAGATTCACACCCCTATTTTGACCACAAATGACTGCGAAGGAGCTGGAGAAGTAAGTAAACCTACTTTTTAGAGCTTTTCTAAATATCGTGTTTTTTGTAGACCTTTGTAGTAAAGCCGGATAACGAGAAACTCTTGAAAGAGATGTCCCGTGATGGAATCCCTTTGGACGAAAGTTACTTCGATCAAAAAGTTTTCCTTAGCGTTTCTGGCCAACTCCACCTTGAAGCTGCCACTTATGGTCTAGGCGGTACATACACATTTTCTCCTGCCTTTAGAGCCGAAAATTGCAAGTCTCCCCTGCATCTGTCCGAGTTCTACATGCTAGAAGCTGAATTAGCATTTCTGTCAACAGTGGATGAGTTGACAAAATTCATTGAGTCAATGGTGAAGGCGGTGAGTCAAGACATCATGAACAAGAGCTCTCAAGACGTCCAGCATTGCCAGAAGAAAGCATCTGCCGATGTTGATCTCTCCTGGTTGGATAGGAGTTGGCCAACTTTGTCCTATGACGAAGCATTCACCATCCTAAGTGACAATAAATCAAAATTTAAAACAGCTCTCAAGACTAACGAGGGTTTCTCCAAGGAGCAGGAGCTCTTCCTAGTAAATCACCTCAAAAGTCCTCTATTTGTCGTGGATTGGCCGGCCGATCAAAAGCCCTTCTACATGAGACAGTCCAAAGAAGATAGCTCCAAAGTAAATGCGTTAGATCTCCTCATGCCGTCTGTGGGTGAACTCTGTGGAGGCAGTCTGAGAGAAGACAACTACGAGCTCCTAAAAGAGAAAGCTCCTCCAGGACTACAGTGGTACGTGGATCTAAGGAAATATGGCGCTATTCCCACGGGAGGCTTTGGCCTTGGATTTGAACGATTCCTTCAACTGCTGACTGGAGTGAAAAATATCCGTGATGTGATTCCCTATCCCCGATACCCACATTCGTGCAAAATGTAAATTAAAACGAAAACCAATTAATGTTGCAACTTATTTATTTTCTCACGCCGCCGGCCTGCAAGCCACCATATAAACAGGATACAGTCCCTTGGGAAATCCTTGTTGTCGTGAAACTTTTACAATTTTAAAGCCAGCTTTTCGGAGGATGTTTTCGAAGGTATTCAATGGCCGAGTCATCGATGAGTCCTCTTCATCTGGTTCGACTTTCCCAGATGTAGTCACGTTGTCCTTCATCACAAAGTAGCCACCTTTTGCCAGACCCGTTTTGACTCGTTTATAGAACTCCAGCAGATCATCATCGGGCAAATGCCCCAGAACCCACTGGCTCCAAATCAGATCGTATTTACCCTCCTCGGGTGTGAATTTCTGCAATCCCATGTTGTATATCTTCCCGAGCTTCTCGCTCTTACAATAGTCCTTGGCAGTTTTAGCGAAGTGTTCGTCCTGTTCGACTAAGTCGACTTTTGCAAACAGAGGCATCAGTAGATTCTTGGAGACTCGACCAATACCTGCTCCACAGTCGAGAGCGTTCTGTTGTCCAGGTATTTTTAGTTCCTTTATGAATTGTTTCGATCCACTGACATCGGCTGCACTTATGTGTCCCAATCCACCGAGCATACCATTGACTGTTGCTGGTATCTCGGACCAGTATTTCTGGGCTTTCCCATAGAATTCTTTGCCACCACCAGCAGCAGCAGCGGTTGGGGTTGTTCCATTGGAGACTGTCGTCGTTGTCGTTGAAGTGGCTGATGATGATGAGTCGTTGTTTTGTAATTCAACAGATCCAATGGCCTTTGCGAGTATTTCTTCAGAATATTGTTGTTCCATATTTAGAATTTGAGGCGTTTTTTTCTTTTTGTTGATTATGTTGAAATATTTATTTGTTATTATTTATTAATTAGGGAAAATGCTATTTTGCAAAAATTTTGTACTACAGGTTTTTTTTTAGGAAAAATCTGAACAGCAAACTTCAATTTTGACGTTTGTGTTTTGACAACAAAAGGGCATGTTCGAAATTGAAGTCAATTTTCGTCATTAAATAGACCTGTTGATTTTTTAATTGGTCGGTGGTGTTTGATTCAAATTTCAATTTTAACCCCTTGAACAGAATGAGATGCAGCTGTAGCTAAAAAAATCGCTGTAGCACAAGCTGTCACTAAAATCGCTCCCTATGTAGCAAAGGTCGCACACAATGGTGCAGCGCATCGGGCATGTTCAACGTATATGAAATTTATATTTGAACTGAATTTGTATGATAGCCTACTATACAAAAGTTACAAAACCAGAAAAAATTCTCAAATGCATTGAACGTTCCCAAAAAAAAAGTGAAAAGTCAAAGAATGAAATGGGTTTCCCCTATCTGTCATCTCAAATGTAGCTTGTAGCGCCGCCAAAAGTTAAAGTTGAGTCAACTTGCGCTGCAGCTACAGCTTCTCATTGTGGCGATGTATAGTATTTTCGTATCTTTTAACTTTGACAGTGCTACAGGCTACAGCTACAGCTACACCATTCTGTTCAGCCAGTAACTCACCAAAATCTATATAGTAAAATCTCTGAGCTTCAACAGAAAAACGCATTATAACGAGTTTTTTTTAGACGTGTGGTTTTCAATTTGGCAATAGCTTTTTTGGAGTTAGTGTTTTTGACAGCTTGGCTTATGCTTAGTTTGGTTTGCATTTCATAATGAATAGACTTGCTCCTGAACAATGTTTGCAAATCGTGAAAAACAATTTGTTGGTTCCATACATTGGAGGAAACCTTTGTCCCATTATCGCGTCGTCATAAGAGTGTGGCGTGGCCTATAAGATCGTGTGATTGAACACCGGTGGACTATATTTTGAGTGGTTATGTGAAGTTGCTTGTCTGCGCAGATATAAGCCCAATACGATCGACGCTCTGGAAGAGAATATTCGGCGCGTTATTGTTGACACATGGCCCCTAATACTGCTAAAAGTATTCGCAAATTGTGCCTCTCGGCACAGCGACGGTGACCACTTACCCGAACTCATAATGGCGAACCCTTATCCTTATAATAAAGCTAAATTCGTGTCCACATGTCTTTAAAAAACAGTACCATTTACTTATTTGCAAAATGGCGGAAATCTATCTTGCTCTATGAAAACCCTAAATATTCATGGTAAATTCAAATGCATCCGTATTTAATTTTCGAAAAACTATGACTAAATAGTACAAACTTTACTTTTTAGTTAATTAGAAATAAATTATTCACGGATATATGTTTCCAGGTTAACAAACAGGCCCAATTGATGTCTACTACTTTCTATTCAAACAAACCTCCCAATCGAGTATCGAAAATATCGCATGCAAACACCCGTATATCATGATAGTTTAGTTGTCACTTCAATAAACAAAAGTTTTTTGTTTCGCATTCGCATTCACTGCCGGTATCTCATTTTAATGTCGCCCCTTTTTTAATTATATTTTCATTCAGTTATTTAAACAATTAAAATGTTTAAAATAATTATAGTTGCTTTATTAATAAACAGCATAAATGGCGAAGAAGTTGAAGTGGAAGTCGATCCATCTGGATATCTAATGTATTGTCCATGCATGGGTAAGAAACACTCTTTGAATCAAAGTTTGACCCGATTCTCGTTCACTAATTAAATTAAAAACTTTTGTATTCAAAAAAAAGGTCGCTTTGGCAACCAGGCTGACCACTTCTTAGGCGCTCTGGCCTTCTCGAAAGCTCTTAATCGAACATTAGTTCTTCCACCGTGGGTTGAATACAGAAAAGGTGAATTACGCTCGGTACAAATTCCCTTCGATGAGTACTTCCAAGTGGAACCACTTCAGAAGTACCACAGAGTGATTCTGATGCATGAATTCATGAAAAATCTTGCGGACAAACTTTGGCCTGAAAGTGAACGTACTTCGTTCTGTTACATTGAGCGAAAGAGTTTGAATAAACAGATAACCAAGAAAGATTGCCACGCTAAGGATGGTAATCCTTTCGGTCCATTCTGGGACACATATAAAATAGATTTTAAGAAATCCGAATTCTTCGGACCATTGCACTTCGATGTACATCACAGTAACGTCGCTTCGAAGTGGGCTGATAAGTATAATCCAGAAGAATGGCCAGTTATCGCTTTCACAGGTGCCCCAGCCAGTTTTCCACTACAAACAGAGAACCGTGAATTGCAAAAATACGTGGTTTGGAGCACTAAATATCGGAACATGGCCAAGCAGTTTATTAAGACCGAACTTCCCAAAGGTGCTTTCATAGGTGTGCATTTGAGGAATGGCATTGACTGGGTGCGAGCTTGTGAACACGTCAAAAACAGCCAGCAACTATTTGCCTCCCCACAATGTTTGGGCTACAACAACGAGAAGGGTGAACTATTCCCCGAACTGTGTATGCCGCCCAAGGAGGTAATCATCAAACAACTGAAGAGACTCATCAAACAGGTCAAACAAACTCACAAAAACAACGAAGTGAGATCAATATTCGTTGCCTCCGATAGCAATCATATGATTTCTGAGCTGAATACAGCGCTCGCAAGGATGAATATCACTGCTCATAAGGTTTCAAATGACAATCCGCATTTAGATTTGGCCATTTTGGGTTTGTCAAATCATTTTATTGGCAATTGCATTTCGTCGTATTCGGCATTTGTAAAGCGTGAACGAGATGTTATGGGTTTTCCTTCGTATTTCTGGGCATTCCCCAAGGAGAAGGAACGTCATCATACAGCGAAGCATGAAGAATTGTAGATATATTCTTTTCTTTTTTTGTATTCGACTTTCTTAGGATTCTCATTTTCAGGAAGATAGATTAAGATTCAAGAATTTACTAGACATAGTTCATTTGTAGTTTTAAGAAGTAATAAAAATAAGATTCAAACAAATTTGAGTGATGGTTTCTTTGTTCAAGGATTATGACTAGGTATTGCGCTTGGCTTGCCAACTTACCTGATAAGATAAATCTGATCTTCTGTAATATCACGTTCTCACTCAGGTAACGATTCTTTTAGAGGTTTAGTAAAAAATGAAAATTTTAGCATGTTCAAAAAAAAAGATCAACTTGTAGACTTGATTTTTGAAAAGTACCCAATACTTGCAAAAAACATTGCAGCGTTTTTGGAGTGCGTTCGTCTGTTTATTTTAAGTTGTCCAAACAAACACTAACGGCGCGTTCCGTGACAATTAAGGCCTGATTAAACAGACGCGGGATGACCAGAACGCGCCGCTGCCCTCCGCGTTCTGATACGTCAAACAGCTTTAGGTGTTCTATTGACCCAGTTCTAAAAGTCAACTCTTTTTGACGTGACAACGTCTTAAATTAGGTTGCGGCTGGGAGTCACTTATGAAAAAGTGTAACGCCCGGTAACGTTACGATGAGTCACCGAACGAGAGAGAGGCCCGCCGAATGCCTTGCGTCTCTCTCCCACTCAACTATGATCGGTCTGCCGCGCGCGCAGCACTAGAGAATTAGGCGCATTGAATCGGCGCATGCTTGTGTCTCTATCTTTGTCTTTTTCGAACGTTCTTGGCGTTGGAAAAACAAGAAAGCGTCATAATACAAGTTTTAGTAAACAAAATATATTTCTATAGTTAAAATTTGTGCAATTCTTATTTTCATTCAATTCCTTGTTCCTATTGTGCAATTTAATTATATTCATATCAATAAATATTCTACCGAGAAAAAGACGTTGTCACGTAAAATCTTCGCCCGTAAAACCGACTTTACAGGCAACCATTTTTTCTTTGCTTTTGTAATCAACTGTGACAAAAAACAATTCAGCACATGAATCCAAAAATATTTCAATATTCTTTTTAAACAGTAAAAAATGAAAAATTTTTGTGAAGAATTTAAGTTTTTCGTGAACAGTGAGCAGCAGCAGTGAAGACGGGGAACTTTTTTTATTTCCTTATGTTTTTTTTTTCTTTCTGTTTTGACGTTTCACCGTCGCGTGCTTTGGAAAAACTTCAACCTTGGTCGCGTTCTGTTTGAACAACAATTCAACAAAAGACAGGGAACGCCAGACCGCTTTCTGTTTGACCAAGAATTTAAGCTTCGAGAAATGTTGGCGTTTCACAATGTTTAAGCTTTACATTTAGAATGTGCTAATATGTCAATATAGGTTCTTAATAGTTCATAATTTTATATCGCTCCCAATTCACGTATAAAAAGAGATAATGAAGTAAGACACACACCAAGATAGGAGAGTCATTGTAAAATGTAAAAACTGTCATTATTATTTTAACTCATTTGATAGGCGTAACCCCTATTGACGTAGCTCGATGGCGTATGGCCAGGTAAATGAGATCACTCATGAGGAAGCCTACCTTTAGCATTTGTGGTTAATTTTTTAGCCGGATATGATTCATTCATACATTTCGTGGTTTTAAGGTGATAGTGCTTGTATTTTTTACCTGACATACTCAACTGTCATTTTAAGGGGCAGCTTCTTACAACATAAGAAACTTCATTAGCAGTTCATTGAATTCTTTGAACGTACATTTTGACCAAGGCAACTAGTTAATTTAGTGTCATACATTTCAAACTCAGAACTTTACTTCAGTAACCTTTACCTTTAGTTAATCGTGCAAAAACTACCAAAAACAGTATTTGTCTTTAAAACACTACTCAAGCAAGCTACAAGTTCATCAAGGTTTGTATTTTGTTTTATCTAGAAATATTACTTAATTCTTTTCCAATTTGACAGGGCCCCCTTTACACAAAAAAAGAAAATAAGCTGCAATTTTTTGGCAGCTGGCCAATCTTATGTCGACTGAACCTGCCCAATTTTTGCCATTTACGACAATGGATCACTATAAAGCGGATCATACACGTCGGAGCCAAATTGACCCAAGCCAATCCAAAATCCACCGTGTGTGGGAAAATTGATATCGTTCGGTTTAGCTTTGTCGATCCATTTGTATTTTCAGCAATTCAAAAATCAATGATCCCGACCCTGAGCCAACTGGTCAAGGCTTCATGCTGTCGTGTATGGGGAATCAACGAGCCAAGTAGTTCTCTCTGTTTACACAATCTAACTTTCTCAGCCATTTGAACCCGGTCCGAATAAGGCCGGCAAACACGACTGAGCTAGAGCCACTTTGACATATTGATTGTTTTTATATTTTTCATTTGAGCACAATCAAAATTATGTTTATATGGATCAACATAGAAAAGATTTTTTTTATAAAATAAATGAAAAATGTCAATTCATTTGTTCAGAAAAAATAATAAGCGAAAAAAGACACCAAATATTTGATTTCTTTAAATATTGCATGAAATAGTTCGATAGTTTTTAGATGACGACATAAGATTGTGTAAACAGACATAACTAATTGGCCACTCACGGCAGAGCCGAGCCTTGGCTCGTTGATTTTTGACTTGCTAAAAATCCAAATGGATCGAAAAAGCCAAAGCAAGCCATCTCAGTTTCCACACACACGGTAGATTTTGGATTGGCTCGGTTCTACTTTGATTTTTGGTTCTGTTGTGTATGACTAGATTAATAAAATTTGCAATTCATACAAAAAGTAAAAAGTTCAAAACACACGCAAGAAATACTTATTTTCTTAAAACCTGACATATTTTGTGTATTATTGGCTAAAGTATTCTATTCTTTCAGGAAAAAACGGTTTTATTGACTAAAAATGCTCTATGTAGTTGGCTTTTGACGGCGTTTCCATTGGACAATTTAGGCAACACAATTTAAGACTTCTTCATTTTGTCTTTCATCCACTCATTATGATTAACTTATTAATTCTGCTTCATTTGCTTGTCGTTTTTAAAGTAGTAAGCTCAAAGAAGATATGATTTTTTAGACGTCAAAATAAATCGCTCCAAAAACGACCAGTGTGAACAACGTCAATAATGCAAATGAAATAAATCTTTCAAGCTAAAGTAGCATTCACATGAGCGCGACCAACGAACGGCGAATGAATTACAAAATGTGAGTTTATATACGTTTGAAGACATATTTCCACACAAATTCTTAACAAAACGATAGCAATATAGTTTCTATTTGATTTATGATGCATACTTTTACTTTTCAATATCATATATTAATAAATTTAAGAAAACAAATGTATTCGTCGCGAAAAAAATTTTAGTTGATACGAACTGTCAAACTTAATTCGCGTTCCACATTATCCACACTCGCAACGAATAAAAAAATCGCGCGTACTTAACCTAAAAAAATCATTCTTGTTATGGTTTCGGTGGTGAATGTCAAACTTCATTCGCGACGAATTAAAAACTCTCATGTGAAAGAAATGTCAAAATCGACGAATATTCGTCCATTCGTTGGTCGTGCTCAAGTGAATAGTGCTTAACTCTTCTAAATCCTCCGCCACCACCATACATGCCCACCTTAATCTAAACAAACCAATCTGTCACCGTGCAGCGCACCCTGGTTGCCAAAAAACCAAACAAGCATTCTTTCGAAATTCCCTTTTATTTTCGAACAGAATGAATAAAAAAATAAAACAAAAAAAAATAATCTCCGAAAGGATGTAAAGAAAAAAACCTAAAAAAGTGTACGACGGAGAAAAGTCTGTGCAATGTGCGAAAAATGTATTAAATTCCAAAAACTCTCAAATTATTTTATTAGAAAACTAAAATTCAATCAATTGTAAATGCTAAAGTAAAGTGCGAATGTTAAATTGACTTCAATGCATCCGAAAATTTACAAAATTCAATTATTTTTAGCTTGCAAATGACATAAAAAAAGAGACAAAAACTTATCATTTGTTCTCAGTTTTTCTCGCACTCATCCCAAAAATATATATATATGAATTTTTTCCCATTTCTTTTTCTGTCAAAATCAAAACTTCGAAGATGAAAATTTTGTAAATTTAATTTTTAATTCTTTTACAAACATTAACAAACAAATTAGAAAACAATAAATTCTGATGATTTGTTTAAATTAATACGCGTGTACAAAAAGTTTGTTCCTACAAAAATACAAGAATTATCAAAAAGAAAGAAAAGTTCATAATGAAAAGTTTGTGTACATAGATTTGTTGTTTTGCGAAAAAATATCACATTCTCCAACTCCAGCTCCGGAGCCAGAGCCAGAGCCAGAGTAGAACGTCGAAGGGAGGCTCATTTTCTCAAAAAAAAAAAAATAAAGAGTTGGAAGTGTATTCCCGTATTCCGTCGTTGGTCCGTACGTTGCCCGTTGTCCGTTCCGTGTACGGTGGACGGTGTACTGTGTACCCCTCGTCGATCGAAAATTCAACAACCGAAACAACAATTTGTGCTAAGCGTACGAAAGAAAATAAGAATAAAAAAAAAACAAAACTAGATAAAAAAGGTTTTTTGTTTCCTTTGTAGAGAAATAAAAACAATGACAAAGGAGCTCCGCGCATCCCACGGATGGTAGTTTGTCCTAATCCTAATCTCAATTTTAATATTTGAAGTTTTATTACTTGGTTTTTGTTGAATAAAAACCTAATTTTCATTGATCCGCGAAGGAAGAAGAATTAGAGAGAATTTTCCTCCACATTGCTTTTTTACTTGTGTTTTTCTTTTTTTGTTGTTGTGTTTACAAGAGTGAGTGAGTGTTTCTACTTGGTACGCAGAAGGTAGGAGGCAGAAGGTGAAGGCAGAACACCACCAGCAGCAGCAGCAGAACAAGAGACTTTTTTATTGTTTGGATCTTATTTTGGTTCGTGGCGGAGTCGTAGTCGTAGTCGTAGTCGTAGTCGTAGTCAGAGTCAGAGTCGAAGTCAGAGTACTGGCTGCTGCTTTGAAAAAGAAGAAGAAGTAGGAGGAGGAGAATGTGCCATTTGCATAAGGTGGGTTGGAAAATTGTTTTACACTTCTTTTATTTTTATTTTATTCTTCATTGTTTATTGTACATAGGTACCTACTCGTAATTCCTATATAGGTAGATACTAAGTGTACCAAAAGCAAGCAACCTTTTATATTTATTCCTCGTGTCCGTGCAATGGCCCATCATGAACCTACCTTTACCTATTTTATCAACTTGAAGACGATCTTCAATGCCCGCCCACAATTTATAATGTAGTTTTGTAGTAGTTGCGTTTTCAAAGCAAACGAATATAGGTACAAAGTTAGCCCTTAAGTATGAACATTTCTGACTTATTATTTGGTACACAATGTTTTTTTTGTTGTTCTTGACTATGTTAGGTATTCGTAACTACCTGTTACGGTTAATCCAGACAAAATTGTATTATTTGTCAAGGAGGGTGGTAGCCAGCTGTATCTGCGAGATGAGTTCTATAATTCTGAGTACTAAATTACAAATTTATCTTGTATTTCAATGATCTCATAATTCCAAATTATTCCATATAATGAAAATTTCAAGTTAGTAGCTTAGAACAATTGTTATTAATTACTTTTGTGGTTGATCTTTTTGAAATCTTAATCAAATGTGAATGTTAGTTGTATCTATCATTGCAAATTTTGAATCTTTAGAAAGCAAAATCAGTTCAATGTATGCCAAACAAAAATATTAAAAACCTTTCTAATTTTTTAATAAAATTGTTTGTTATGAATGTATGATGGCCAAATGTCACTGGAAGTACTGAAAAGAATGTTAAAAGTCCTTCTTGGAAATCAAAATGTTTTTGGGCAACCATGGTTCTGTTGTATATTGTGATTTCAATCAGATTCGAGGCAGCATGTAAAGGCACTCCAATTAACAACTAACATGCGAGTGATCAAACTGCGGTTGTGTTCTTGAAACATTTCGATAAGGGAAATGGTAAGGTCACTGAAGATCGTTAACACCGTTAATTTAACATGATAATAACATAATCTGCTTTCAAACCTCAGCACTTTAAATGTAAGCATTTGAGGCTAATGCCAGATTAAACAGTTTTAGTCAAAAATTCCACAATGTTATATACCTATATCGAGTCCTTTCCGAAATTTGATCGTAAGTGAAATTTTCAATTGAAAGGAATTATTAAAATTCGGTATATAGCCTTGAAGGCCATTGTTTTGTATTAGTTTAAGCATAATTAATAATTTCCAATAATGACTTAGGGTAAAAGTGATTTCAGTGGATTTTGAGTAGTCGTTTACAATACAGTTTAAGTTGGCGCTTACGACAAATTGGCAAGAACGTTTGGTTACCTTTTTGTTAGTGTTTAACGTATAATAGAAGAGCTGATCGAAAAGAGTAGGGTTGTCAAAAAATTATCCCAACATTTCTGGCTTATGTCGCTACTTACCTTTGTCCGAAGAATTGTAAAAATTTTCTATTGAACATTTTATTTTACAATAATTTTGGACTTCGAAAAATTTCTAAATATTTTTTTCTGTTCTTTGTAAAGAGCTGAAATTTGTTTTTATTTTTTGTTTTCTACCTTAATTTAGGTATCCAACTCAATAACTGCAACAAAAATTCACATGTCGTGGATAGCCTATTCAATACGATATTGGCAACCGATGGACACCTAATTTTTAGAATTACTTACTTACTTAAGGTGGCACTACAGTCTGGGCGGACTTGGGCCTCAACCAACATGCGTCTCCAGCCAGCTCGGTCCCTAGCTAGCTGTCTCCAGTTTCGCACGCCATGTTGGTTGAGGTCTTCACCCACCTGCGTGCGCCACCTGATCGCGGTCTACCTCTACTGCGCCGTCTCTTAGGATTGGATTTGAAGACCTTCCGAGCTGGAGCGTTGATGTCCATTCGCTCTAGATGACCTAGCCATCTAAGCCGTTGGACTTTAATTCTGTTAACTAGGTCAGTGTCGCTGTACAGCCCGTACAGTTCGTAGTTATATCTACTTCTCCATTCTCCATCTATGCGTACGGGACCAAAAATCACCCGAAGAATTTTTCTCTCGAAGCATCCATTTGACAGGGTCCAGGCCTCAGCGCCATAAATGAGAACCGGGATAATGAGTGTCTTATAGATGGTGATTTTAGATGCTCGAGAGAGGACTTTACTACTCAATTGCCTTCTAAGTCCAAAGAAGCAGCGATTTGCAAGAGTTATTCTTCGTTTGATTTCAGTGCTGGTGTCGTTGTCTTTTTTTATAGCGGTGCCTACATAGGTAGACAAAGTCCTCAACTACCTCAAAGTTATAGCTTCCACTGAAATCACGCTTTGATCTTCCAATTATGTCAATATCATTTGCGTATCCGAGAAAGTGGATGGACTTTTGGAAGATTGTGCCTCTAGTGTTGACGTTTGAGTTTTGCACAATTCTTTCCAGAACGATGTTGAAGAAGTCGCATGACAGTGCATCGCCTTGTCTAAAACCTTTTTTGACATCAAATGCATCGGTGAGATCTTTTCCTTGACCTTGATAGAGCAGCGTGCATTCTCCATCGTCATATTGCACAAACGCAAAATGTAAATATAACATTTAATGTAAAAAATACATAATCTGGCTTTTATTTACAAAACTTTTATTCGTTCAAAACTTAAAAATAACTCGCATACCTAGACAGGTGCCCAATAACAAAGTTAAATATCTTCGATAAAATCCCAAAAAGAATTTTAAAAATGATAGGTGATAGAACTATAACCGAAACATTTACACCGCTTTTGAACACCGCCGAAATTAAAAAAAGAAAACAATGTTCTGTCGAATTAGCCAGTTAGGTTCTACCCCTTAAACAATTCAGACGTAATACTCCGACTTACAGGAATGCTCATCAGTGAAATATTTTTAGTACCTTGTTTACTTTTTAAAAAATCCTCATTTATTGTTGGCAATCCATAAACCTTAGATTAACTCTGAAGCTTTTTAACAGGAAAACGAAATTTTTGATTTTTATGATGAGTTTGTTTATGATGTTATCACATCACGTTTCTGAATTGTGTTGAAAAACATATACAACATTTGTTGAAATCAAGTGTGTACATATTTCAAAATTTCGTATAAAACTGTATTTAGAAGACATTTACACACTGAAATTCAATACAAATTTGTTTTGTTAAGAACTAGATTTTATTGAACCTCAGCGTTTAAAACACCGTGGTATGAATTTTGTAACCAGAAGAAACACATTACTCAAATCCTGTGGACTTTAAAAATAATCCAAGTTTGCTACCCCGTTATCAAAATGTCGCATGTCAAAAATGTAAAAAAAAAAAAATAAAACTCGGTTTTGGCCTTTTGACTGCGGTATTAACACTATTCGTCTAGTTTGATTAGATCTAAATATTTGGTTTCCGATTTGTGTCCATTACCAAAAACTAAGTCGAAGAGAATTTTTGTGATGGAAACGTTTTTGGTGATTGCAAATGCTAATTTCTTATTACAGTCTCATTTATTGTATTAACTTTCTTTATGGCACACTTAGGATTAACACATAACAGAATTATTGTCAAGAAGATACAGTTTCAATTTCATCACCTTTTTGAAGCTTCAAAAGCTCTTGGTATTTATTTTTGGAACCCTCCTATTGAATTCCTAACAACTTGAATGTTTAACTAAAAACAGGCAATACTCAAATTTTTGTTTAGTACTATAAGGTTTAAAGAAGATTCTCTAATTAAGGGAGTTCTATAACAATGGACTTAATGACAAAGAAGTCTAAATAATTATATTTGCCTCATCGACTTTGTTAGACATTGCTTGGAAACATTAAATATTTATAATTACAATATTTCTTTTTTTTTTAATTTCAGAAAAACTAATTAACTCCAAACATTGCAAACAAATTATAAAAACAATCATGGAGTGTGATGTAACTCCAGATCAATTCCCACGAAGCCATGAAAAACTCATCACCACCAGCAACGACTCATTCCAAAAAATCCAACTTCACTCCAATTCAACCTCCACATCGAATCATTCATCATCAGGAGCAGCTAAGCAACATTTCCTTTCAACGGCGTCAATCATTTTCCCCTCGGTTAAGCACAAATTGCATACCTCATCTGCTAAGTATGTAACGCCACCGCCTTGCTCTAGCAACGAAGTCGAATGTGATCCACTTGCTCTTGACTCACCGCCCCCATTGGCGGCAGGAAGTCCATCAACTCATCATCATCATCACATAGCGCCGGCTAAATTGGTCAAGCACACGCATAGCCTGCGACGGCATATACCCCGAATAATTGTGAAGCCTATTCCGGAAAAGAAGCCAGCGCCCGTTACTTCACAATCTATAACTAGTAGTCAATGTCGAACAAAGAACAGCATGGCCACATCTTCATCATCATCATTGTCAACATCAACACCATCCACATCTTCGACAACGACAATATCTTTACGCAGCATACCCAGCACAACAGCTCAAATGCAAGCGTCTACTATGCGTGAGGTACTCGCCTCAATACCGGGCTTCAGTTTGAAGCCTCGAAGGCGATCCAACAAAAAAATGTCCACAGCAGCACAAATTGAACAAACAAAAGATGGAAAAATCGATTTGGAGACACCAGACTCGATTCTGGCGAGCACAAATCTGCGTGCGCTGCTCAATAAGCAAACTTTTTCCCTCCTGCCAGCTCTTTATCAGTACAACTTGATTCAACTACTGCCGAGCGTTGATCGAGCGGCAGCAGTAGAAACATCCGACGCTGCCCTCGGCGCTGTTCGCCTAGGACCGTCGAGTCTAAATAATGAATTCTTTGCCCGCGCATGTCTGGAATGGCGGGAGCGGCTTTCCGAAGGTGAATTCACACCCGAAAACCAAGTCAAACTGAAATCCGAAGCGGAGAAGGAAAAGAACAAACTAGACCCATGGAAGTTGAAACACTTCGAACCAATTTGGGGCGATAAAATATCGAGCAGGCGATATAAAACAAGTTCAACTTCGTCTGACGAAAACACCCCATCATTATCTACAACGACGACGACAATCAAATTTGGAAAATCTTCTAGCAAAACCGCATTGGGCATGAGGTCTGAAACCTGCACATCAGCTGATGTTACCTCGTCAACATCACCTTCGTCGTTATCCACTTCATCAACTATCTCGACGCTGTCTCCATTGTCTACAACGACGAGTAGCATCTTAAGGCCGCCAATCATAAAAGCCGAACCCAAATCTATTATAGAATGCAGAATCGACAGCAAGATGAAAGATGAAGTGGATTCTATGACGAGGAGCACCATATTCTCAAAATCCACAACACCCAGTGATAAACCACAGACTGAAGAATCTCCAGCACAGAGTGATGAATTTGCCTCGAATGGCAATAAAAGCTGCGTCGATGACGTCGAATTAGACCAACAACAACAGCAACAATTGATTCTTTTCGGCGAAGAAGTGATTACTGCGGCGGCGGCGGCGGAGGAGGAGGAGGAGGAGCAGGTTGTCTTACCCAAACAGCCTTCGCCCAAGAGAACTCGCAAACGGTCCTCGACTAGCCCTACATTCGCCGAAAGCAAACAGATTAAATTTGAATCTGAAGCCGAAGCCGAAGCGCCTGAACCACCGCCACCTCCACCACAACCCAGTGAAAGTGAAGAAATAATAGACGAATCAGTGGTGGAATCTCCCAAATCAGACATCGACTCAAATCGGCTGGATCCGGAAGAGGAGCTACTTATTTCTAATGTTTTGGAGATGACTACCAACGAAGAGAATGCTGAACAACAAGAGGCAGCTAATGCTGAAGAGACCACCGGAGGCTTGTCGAATCTTGGAGATGATTTCCCATTCAACAATTGTGGCCTGGACACACCCAATGATACCACTGACACTTCGAACTTAGTTCCAACTATAGTTGCTGATGTTGTTGGGCCCGATGGAGCATTTCATGCGCAAGTATCCGCCAATGCTTTCAACTTTCAGGATAGTCTGTTTAGTTCGTTTTCACGAAGACTACAACAAGAGCATTTAGAGCAACAAATACAACAACAGCAACAACAGCAGCAGCAGCAGCATTCGTCGATTGTAGGAGAGTCCTCGGCGGCAGCGATGCAAATACCCAGTGCAATGGTAGATCAGTTTATTGTTTCGGACTTGGCGAATAGCAGTGGCGTAGGAGCTATGCTTACGTGCACCGACGAACACGATAGCAACAGCAATAACCTTATCGATTGCAACGGCGGTGGTGTGAGTTGTGACGAAAGCAATACCAGCATTAGTACCTGTGATAACATCGGGGTTGCGATAAGGGCACGAATCGCCCAAGCAGCAGCCGGTACATTAGATGAAGACGATCCAATAGAGCAGAAGTTTGCAGACGCCGAAAATTACGTTTTGGAATCAGGGGAAGTTAGTACAGAAAGTGGAGGTAAGTTGTTTGTAGTTTTTAATATTCCATTATTTTTTGGTATTAAATTGTATTCCTTTTTCTTAGAAGTTATCAATAACATGGAAATTGCAGTACCGAAGGAAATTTCTGAAAGTGATCTATTTAGTTCTCTTGACCACGGTAAAATATATTTATTGTGTCCTTTGCTAGAGAGTATTCTAATTTTCATTTTATTTTTATTTTAAAGTTATGATAGCTCAAGACTGCGAAAATGTCTACGAGCAAAATAAACATCTAGCCATTGAAACAGCAAGTAATTCATCTGAAGCATCTATAACATCATCACAGTGCTCTGCACAAGGAGGTGCTGGTAGAACATCACCACTTATGGTTATGGCAACAACACAATCACATCCACCTCCATCGCCCAGTTTGGAAGAGGCTCAGGCACGGGAAAATATGTTTCATCATGTTCAGCACGATTGGAATTTCGGATTGAAAATGAACCATACGATGTATTCAAATGCTTCAACATTCATGAGTGAACAAAATAATTTCATAAATGAACAAGGCAATCAAATTATAGATGAATCGTTAATTAAGAAGGAAGACGAGCATTTGTCACAGCAACAGAAACCAGAAATGTTCCATGAACAACAGGATTTTGGTATTGATATTGGTGATGTAAGTATTTTTTTAAGTCTTTTTTTATCTTTTGCATTGATTGATTCGATATTTATAGTACTGATGCACTGCGACTTATGAATTTGTTCTTGTCGCTTAATGGACTGAATTAAAATGCTCATGGCCATTAAGAAGTACTCTTATTAATTTTATTTTGTTCCTACTTAGGCTATGATCGTCTGTGATTGTAGTTTCCGAGTAGTAGTTTAGTTTGTTTCAGTCTGGTGAATTCATTCCAAAGCTCTGATCATGTTTTTCATCACATTTTCTAATATGCTCCACCTTTCACTTTGGAATCTGCTAATTTATTACCCTGAACTCCTACGTGCCCGTTACCCAATGTGGTGAGAATTTATTGTACTTGCTCAGCTTTTTTAGTCTACTAACGCATTCCCACACAAGTTTCGATCTGATTAAATAGGAGCTTATTGCTGTTAACGTGGGCTATCTGAATTTATAGATTTATTTTGGTTTTTTGAGTGTCTTTCAATGTTAGATTCTAAGCAATTTCCTATGGCGTTAACTTCTGCCTGGACGATGCTAGTGCACTGTCCTGAAGCTTTAGTTCTAGGCTTAAAGAACTCGCATTAGTTCCTTGAGATGTTCACTTAATGGTGTGTGATTTGAGAGCGTAACTTCCTTTGAAAATTAGTTTCGAAGTTATTTTTTGGTCATACCATCTCTTGAAATGTCTAGAAAGCTCTCTGTAGAAATTTAAAATTGTATTCTTTCCCCATCTTGGCAATTGTCAATAAGCCGCCCTTAGCTCTGAGTTTTCTATGACCACGTACTTTCCTAGTAAGTTGAACTGAATTGATCTACCGATAGAGTTACATTTAAATCTCTAATTTCATAAGCTTAGCGATTCGAAGGTCGGATCTCCGCCTTGTAAAATTTTTTATTTTCAATTCTATTAATGATTTAATAAAAAATCTAATATTTTCCACAAACAGATAACAAACGAAGAAATTGAAGTTCCAATGACTGCTGCTGAAATGGAAGTTACGAGCACCGTAGTCAATAGCAACTCGAACGATAGCAATGCAGATATAAAAATGTATGCTCCATCTTCTATATCACATATACCAGGTGGAAAATTGCTACTCGATTCAAATGGCCAGGTTATTGGTAATTTTTTAATGCATCAAAATCGCCAGTTGACTATGCATGCCCAACAACAGCAACAAAGACAGCAACAACAATTACAACATCAACAGCAACAACAACAACAACAGCACCAAATCGCATTCCAAACAAATCATTCGCAACCAAAACAACAACAAATTAAAAAAGTAATTGATTCGAGTGGAGTTCATCACTATACCACTGCCCAACAACAGCACCACACGATAGAGAACTCTCAAATACAATATCAACAACAACAACACCAACAGCAACAGCAACAACAGCAGCAACAACAACACCAGCATCGGCAATTTATAAATATTCAACAACAGCTTCCACAACAGCAACAGCAAAGCAATACCTTAATGCCTTCATCGCCTACAACTACCGTTAATCAATATCAACAGCAATTACAACCACACCAATCTACCGGCAAATTCATACAAAAACAAATAACTGTGAGTATGCAGCGTCCTGCTGCAACTAATACCGTCGCAGGGTCCACAACAACAACAGCAACAACCACTTATTTAAATCCTGCAACCATAAAAGTTCTCTCCAGCAGCGGAGTACCCTCGACAATAGCACAACAGCGCCCAAAAATCCCAAGTGGTAAAGGTCGGAAGCCTACTAACAATAAACTACCACCAGGGGCGGTAAATTTGGAACGTAGCTACCAGATTTGTCAGGCTGTAATTCAAAACAGTCCCAATAGGCATAATCTCACTGCGCAGCTTCGGCCACCGTCAGCAATTTTGGCATCGGGAAGCAGCACTGGAACAAATGCTGGAAATGCCCAACAGGTCGTTCCAGTGTCGGCGTCATCGCCACAAATAAAAACTGAGGAAGGTATAGCGGCGGCGGTAACGCCACCTTTACCCACAATTGGACGCACAGTTTACAAAGTTAGTGTAACTTGGATTATTTTAGTTAAATACAAAAATGGTTTACTAATTCAAATAGATTTCCGTCCCACAGGTTATTGGACCGAGGATGGGATTTCCTCGGAAGAAATTTGTTCCCCGGCAGCCATCGCCAACGCTAATACGTCATGTCTATGGACCACCGGGGACTGTTCAACATGCCAGTATTATGCCCCAACCACATCAGAGTGAAATTCAACAACAAAATGGAAACAATCAGTATGTTTTTGTGCATAGAGCTAATGTTGGAGCAGCAGATAATCAAGCACCAAGAGCATCAAGTGCGCCTCCATCCCAGAATCAGGTAATTATTTTGTGAGTTTTTATTTGCAAGTTCTATGTTTTTATATTAAATTTCAATTCAATAATATAGCTTCAGGGAATGAATGGAGTACCAATAACTGGACGAGGACGTCCAGCATCAGTCGATGTAGATATATCGAAAACATTAAATATGCATGATCTTCACCAAACCATAACCGCATCAGCTACTCCTCATGTCAGACGAGTTGTTAACCAAGGTAAATAATAGAAAAAAAAAGTATAATTCGAAAGTTATCAAATTAGAAGACGATTTTAAGAGTCAGGTAGAGTCACCAGTAGGGGTTCGAATGACAGAAATCGGTTTTATATTCATATTGCGTAAATTTAGATTGAATTTTACTGACATAGACAAATCCATTCAACAGAAGTCTTGTATTTATGTTAACATAGCTACATACATTCAAACAAATGAGCAAAAGAAAGGAACATAAAAACAAATGATGTATCGGTTTTTAAAAAGGCTGCGAAAAAAAATAAAGAGTTTGATATTTCAATGCAATTTCAAATATTATAGGCTTGAGAAATAGCCAAATTGAAATTTTAGTTCGCACAGTGAACAATAAGTTAATATAGCCCTATTAAAAGCAATCAATGAGAGTTAAGTCCCACAAACAAGGAACCAGTTAATAGGACCACTTCTGGTAATAAAGTTGTAATTAAATTCTTTACTAAGCACCGTAAAGTGGACGAAGTCCTCTATAAACTCCGCAAGCGTTTTTTTTTTTTTTTTTTTTTTTTTTTTCAAAGTAAATCTTCACAATTTGGAAACGTTTCTGGAATTTTGGAACTGCCAAACCTCACTGAATAAAAATGTCAACACAGTTGGACATTCTCAATTGTCAAACCATAAACAACTACCATCGCAACTTCTCATGTAGCCATGGAGATCCTATCTTGATTTTTTTACTCTATCAAATCGCCTAAGACCAATGTTTTTTCATCACAAAAAATGTACTCATCTTAGTGCTTGATAAAGAAAATATCATATTATATACTGTTTCAAGAAGTTTAATCGGATGATCGTAAGGAGGAAGTTTTTAAAGATCAGATCATGGTAGCCCTCTTAAGGTGAAACCTATAAATTTCCTAAACTATTTGTGTACAACTCTTACAAAGGTGTCCATAACTTTGATGCGTACTCAAGATGTTAGCGGCCCAAAGAGTAATATAAAGATATTGAAATTCTTTAGATCAACCTTCAACAAATCCTAACATCAAATTGGATTTACTAACGATTAGTCGAGCTCTCTGTATCAAATGTCTTCTTGCATAAGGTTAGATGTTAATCTTAACTTAGAGAAAGTGCAAATATACAAAGATAGATATTCTATTCTTCTATTGATTTACATGTTTTCAACACAATTGGACGAACATCATCTTGTCAAAGCAATGTTATTTAAATTTTTTTCTAACGTTTTTTAAACATTTATAATAGAAGTCTGCAGAGGGTTTTAGACTATGGTTATAGCATTATTCCTTTTAACCTATCCTGAAATTGCTGGCGCCGGGGTTTCCTGACAAAAAGTTAGTTAAGGTCATGTTAGTCTTCTACGGTCATTTTGGATTTTCAGATTCTAGCTCGGTCCCTAGCTCGATGTCTCCAGTTGCGCCCTCTAAGTTGAGTGACCTCTACGTGACTCAGTACTTGCATTCTTTTAGCTAAATCTATGTCACTGTACAGCCCGTACAGCTCGTCGTTCCATCTTCTCCCCCACTCCCCTTCTGTGCATACCGAACCGTAGATCACACAAAGAACTTTTCTCTCGAAACGACCCAAAGTGCTTTCAACCGTTTTTGCCATAGTCCATGTTTTTCACCGTATAGCAGGTCGGAGTAATGAGGGTCTAGTATATCGGCACTTTAGTTGCTCGAGAAAGGGCTTTACTACTCAATTGCTTTCTTAGCCCAAAGAAACAGAGGTTAGCAAGAGTAATTCTTCGTTTGTCTCAGCTCTGGTGTTATTTTCTGTATTCATATCGGAGCCAAGGTAGACAAAGTCCTTAACTACCTCAAAGTTACATCTGTCGATGGACGTTTTGACCGAGACGTAGTTGGTGTAGGTTTTTTTCTTGGCGACAGCATGTACTTCGTTTTTCCCTTATTAACTGCTAAACAATGAGGGCAAGACCAAGTATATGCTGTCATCAAAAAAGGACATTGAACAACGACGTCTTGGACAAAACGTCACCATGGACAGCTATAACTTCGAGGTAGTTAAGGACTTTGTCTACCTAGGCACCGCTATAAACACAGACAACGACACCAGCGCTGAAATCAAACGAAGAATAACTCTTGCTTCTTTGGACTTAGAAGGCAATTGAGAAGTAAAGTCCTCTCTCGAGCATCTAAAATCACAATCTATAAGACACTCATCATCCCGGTTCTCATTTATGGCGCTGAGGCCTGGACCCTGTCAAAGAAAGATGAGAACGTCTTAGGATGCTTCGAGAGGAAAATTCTTCGGGTGATTTTTGGTCCCGTACGTATAGATGGAGAATGGAGGAGAAGATATAACGACGAACTGTACGGGCTGTACAGCGACACTGACCTAGTTAGCAGAATAAAAGTCCAACGGCTTAGGTTAGGTTAGGTTAGGTTGTAAGGGGTGTGCACAGCAAGAAGCTGTAGCGTACACGGGGGCCTACTGGTCCATTGTGATCCCCTGTAAAAGTAAAAATTTAGCATCGATGCTCCTCAGTTTAATTCAATTCTGTCGATTAGCGTAGACTGGCTCGTTAACGAACCAGCCTGTGCTATCTATAAATTTCCTCATGCTCGCCATTGAGACCTGTGCTAGATCGTCCAGTTCTCCAACAAACCTGTTTCCGAAATGACGGAGTCGGCTGGTTTGGAGGTTCGGACAGTCCAACGGCTTAGATGGCTAGGTTATGTAGAGCAAATGGACATCAACGCTCCAGCCCGGAAGGTCTTCGAATCCAATCCCGAGGGACGGCGCAGTAGAGGAAGACCGCGACTCAGGTGGCGCACTCAGGTGGGTGAGGACCTCAACCAACTTGGCGTGCGAAACTGGAGACAGCTAGCTAGGGACCGAGCTGGCTGGAGACGCATGTTGGTTGAGGCCCAGGTCCGCCCCGGACTGTAGCGCCACCTTAAGTAAGTAAGTAACTGCTAAACCCAACCTGTACCCTACACTTATTCTATTGCAACACAACAAAATATGAAAAATTATAAGGAAGCGTGTTGTAGGCCGATTAGAAATAAAATAAAAATAAAACGCACAAAATAACAAGTGTAAACATAGAGCTAAAGAACATAATTCTTAATTCTTGTAGGATGCACATTTTCTCTTAATAATAGTTAGAAGTTCAAATCAAAAGTAAACTTCTTTTATTCGATTGTTTAGTTAGCTCAAGAGTAAAAGTAAGTAAGAGGCTAGTTTGTTCACAGTGAGTTAGGTTTTTAACAAAGTTTTTTTTAATCCATACTTTAACTATGGATCCCTTTAAAAAACATTTTGGTTCGATGTGAGAATATACAAACTCAAACAATATTGGATTAAAGATGACCCACTATGAACAAATTAGTACTCAGTGCGTTTACTAAGAACTCTAGGACAGATTGTGTTTATAAGGAAATATTTATAACTAAAATAAAACCTTATTATTGTTCTTATTTCAGGCGGTATAACCTACATCGACGCTTGCTCGAATATTATCGACCAACAGCCCAATTATATTGTCTCTGCTACAACCACAACAACTACCACCGCCGCAACAGTTGGAATCACTGGAGGCACATCATCAGACAGCAATAACCCACCAACGAATTGTGCATGCTCCCTTAATGCTATGGTAATTTGTCAGCAGTGTGGTGCTTTTTGCCATGATGAGTGCATGGGTGCGTCCAAATTATGTGTGTCCTGTGTCATTAGGTGAGAGAAAAATACCCCTTCCAATGGAATATCTACTTTTACTCCTATTGGACCCCCTTCGTCGTCGTCGTCGTTGTCATCGTCGTCGTTTGTAATTTGTCTCTCTGCCTTCGAAACAATATAGAAAATTTTACATAAAAAAATAGTATGTAGTGCAAAGAAAAAACAAACAAAAATTAATAATGGAAAAGAAAACAATTTATTATAATATTTACTCAGTAATATTATGTTATATATATATAACAACCAATGTTGTGAGTATGACTTATGTTAATGACGCTATTTTGAGGCATAAATAAAAACGAGAAGTTATATAGAAATATATATATATATAATATATACAAACATATATATATATATATAAATAAATTATTAAAAAAAAACAAACAATCTGCAATATGTATTACTAAAAATCCGCAAATCCACAAAACACAATACACTACACGCAAATGTAGAAAATATACTGACGTAAACGTTTATTCGTAGATTTTCTCAACGATAATAATAAAAAAGTATAAAACTTGTAAATATTTAAATATAAAACGAATAAAAGTAAAACAAACAAAAGAAAATCAAACCAACCTTTAAGACAAACGAGTTAAAAATTTAATTGATTTGCATGACTGATCAGTTTTAAATCAATTCTCTCTCTCTCTCTCTCACTTAAAATTAGTGTATGTATTTTTAATTAATAACAAAACAAAATTAAAAAAAATATATATAAAAACAAAAACAACGTGGAACTATTGTACGTGTTTATTAATTTTTATTTAATTGTTTAAAAAAAAAGAAAAGAATTATAATCGCCATCCCAGCTAAAACAAAATATTAATATTTTATAGCAAATATAAAAAAAAACTACTTAGGCAGCAGCAAAATTGTATAAAATAAAATTATTATGTTTACTATAATTCTTAAGAAAGAAGAAGAAAAGGACAACATCTCTAATTTGCGCACATACCAACTAGAGGCACACTTTATACACATAAATTTAAAGTTCTGATAGTAAAAGTTATTGCAATTTTTTACCATAAAACAACAACAACAAAACAAAAAGATATAAATTGATTTTCTGATTTTTTCTTTCGAATCTCTCTTCTTTCTCTATCTATCTGTCAATCTATCACTCTTTAAAAGTCATTTGTAAATAAAATTCTTTTCCTTCCTTTTTTATTTCCTTTTTCTATCTTTTTACTTCACAAAAACACACTCTTGTAAATAAATTTATTTTTAAACAAAAATCAGCAACAGTAAAATAAACATAAATATTTTTATATATTTAAATACAATCTATTCTCTCTTATATGTTCATAAATGATGTCTCTGTTTAAGTTAGTTGTTTGTTTTATTATTTTTTATTTTTAATAATAATTGTAATATCTATAAGTTTGCCACCTTTTAAATCATTAAACAAAACAAAACAAAAACTATATATATAAATAAAACACACATCATCATTCTACATAATATTATGTATTTGCATTAAATTTAAGTTTAAATTTATAAGTGCTTTCGTTTTCAATTTATTTTTTCTTTATTTTTAAGGAAGTAATAAATAAAAATTAAATATATTCGGGGAAGAACAAAACAAACAAAAAATTAAAAAAAAAAGAATATAAATTAAAAACCATTTGTAGTGTAGAATATTTTATAAAAATTTTATACATTCACTTTTGTTGTGTTTAGTTTTCTATTTAATTTTTTTTTCTAATTTGTAATTTCTCGTTTTGTTTTTTTTTTTTTCATATTCTGTTCTGTAATTTTTAACTGTTTCCAGTAAACTCTCTGTTTTTTTTTTTGTTTAATATTTGTTTAAGAAAATGAAAGAAAAAAAAGAACTAAATATAAAATAAAACTTAATTTTAATTTAAATTGGAAGAATGAATAAAATTATTGAGGTCGAAATGAATTATGGTTACGATATTTGTGAAAAAAGTGAACTTAATTACAAAACTACAAAAATGATAAAAATTCAATATAAACAATATATTCTAATGTGAAAGATTAGACATTAAAATAATAAAAAATCGAAAAATAAATTTAAAGTCTCTTTTTTTTCTAAATTATTATCCTGGCTCCTTCTGTTGCGCTCAATTGCTATAAGAATGCAGCAATAAAAAAAAACATCAATTATCATTAGGAAACAGCAAACCTTCATTAAAGCGGTCGCTAGATGCTCAATATTACTGTGCAAAATATTGCGCCCCAGACAATTCAATATTGTTTACAATAATTAAGTTGAAAGCTGACACTTGTGTCGTGTAGACAACATGCTGAATGATGCTTTCTTGATGGATGCTTCTTCGCAACGAGAAGGGTCCCGCCAAGTTTCTTAGAAACTGCATCGCTTCAAAATAACACTATGTCAACTGCATCACTTTTTTCAGAATCCGAATTTTGTTTTAATTCTTTTCTAAAACTGGTGCGCAAGGAATTAAATTTCTGTATTAATTGCTGTTTATCAGCTTCGGGAACTCTTTCCCTGTATTTTGAAAGTAATTTTTCGACATATCTCAAAAACAAACCGATAGATTTTTTAAATTTTCACTAGCATTTTTATTCTTAATTTGGAAGGATATCTCCATAGAACCGTTATTTCGTTTTAAGTTTTCTCAAAAACCAATACAATAATATTTAACGTCTAGGGACCGCTTAGATGTCAACGAAACATCTTAATAGATTTTTTAGACAATAAAAATTCTTTCGAAGAAGTACACAGGAAAACTATTCAGGAATCCATTGACTCTATAATACGATGTCCCAAGTAGTAGTGGTGATTGGATACATTGCTGTTTTGCAGACCAGGCGATCGACTGGAATCCGCTCGCTGAAGAAACTAGACACATAGGCGAGGTGTAATCACCGCGGTCAGGAGAGAGCTAAACCTGTTTAACGAATTACGACAATCGTCAAAAATCTCTCATTATAGTTATGTTTCTTATAGTTTATAGGTACATAGTTTCGATTTCTTTGTACGATATTCGTTTTTTTTTTTTTAAGATATTTATTTATTTTCAATAAATTTCGGTTGTCGTCCCATTACTATCTTTTTAACACACTTGCTGTAGCATATTCATAAAATTCTTTAAAAAAATGAAACAAAATTCCATTCTCATTATTCATAATGGGCCATATTCATAGTTCTTTGATAAGTTCTGATTTTGTCTTTGCTACCCTAAACACCGGTTTACGTTATTCATAGACAATTTAAACCCATGTTTAAACAATAGCCTGGAGTCTAAAAATAAACACGACGGAACCTATGGTTAAGCTGTTTTTAACTCTGTAAAATTATATTCCGAGCCATTTTATTTGAAAATATAAAAACAAAAAATGAAATGTCAATAGACTTACCTAAGCATTTATCAAGATTTGATTTTGCTGGATGTTGGAATGGTACCGGAATCAACCCCTTTGAAACGGATGACGAAGATTTCTATGAAATTTCGATAACAAAAATTGACAAGTTTATTATTATTATTAACCTTCTAAATATTGAAGATTCAACTTCAATGAGACGTTTTCCAACATCTGCGAATTTTCAAGTCTTAACAGAGCTAAGATTTTTGGCATTTGACATATGTAATGTGACTTACATGGAGTTTTTCTACCAACAGTCAGCAGAATAGTTTTAAGGATTTCAAAGAAATTCGCTCTCCCGGTTGGTTAAAATGAAATTGTACTAGAAATTGCAGTATATTATATCTTCAACCAGTTTCTAACTAATCAAAGCTACCAATTTCTATATGAATAGGAGCTGTGTTAAAATGAAGACTCTAGTTCAATAAGACTTGGGTTTAAGATATGACTATGAGTTTGCCCCAATCTGTCTAAGTCGTGGAAATCGTTTTTTTACCATCGTTGAATTGAAACACCACTATTAATTCAAAACTCAAAATTCCAATGATGTAAGATTTTGAGGTTTTCTTACTCTAATTTAATGATCTAATCCCGGCTCAGCACAAAAATCCCTTCGCCCTCAAACCACAGGTTTTCTAGCTGAATGTCCAAGAACAGAATTTTTGAGTAGCGGCTTGAAAATTAATTTGTAATCCGCCAATTATCGAGCCGAAAAACAAACTCTTAAATTTCCCATCATCAGTTTTTGTTTTTAATTTTGTTGATTTTAGAACACATCCGATGCTTTCGATTAAAATTTTAAGATATAGGTATTCCATTTTTTTTTAAATTTGAAACTGGGAAAACCAGAAATTTTTAGGAAAGGGACTATCGTTCTTAGTCGGTTTAGGAATAGCGGCTTCCGCTCCAAATCTTGAAAAGGTGAACTCAAAAAATCTAAAAACAATTTTCAGCTTACATATTTGAAAATATCCTCCATTGGATAGACGTCAAGCTATAAATCGATGATTTGAAGCCCTAATGACCAACAAAGAACCTACAACTAAATAATTACATACTTACAAATTTTCTACAAACATTTTTCTTACTTATGTACTTGTTTTTTAATTTTCATTTCTTGATGAATGACGTTTTAATTGACGGTTTTCTTGAAGAAAATTAAACTTTAAACGAAAATACATTTAAACCTAACCAATTTTTCAATGTGCTTGTCCTTATTCAGAATATACATACAAATCTGTAAACATTTAAGGAGCGCATAAATCAAATGAAAACTTAAAATTGTGAAAAAAAAAAAACAATTTAATAATTAACCCGAAGGAAATTAAAAGAGCTGCAAGGTTAAGCAAACTTTTTGATGAAATCGGTTTGCAGAACAAAAAAAGATTAGACAATATTTTTAGAAATGTTTATATTTTAAAATTACAAACAATATGTAGCAAATGTCTTAACATAATTTATCTAGAATTGTTTTAACAATAGTATCCACCTCAGCCATAGCACCATTGCCAGTATCACCACACATGAGTGTCTTAGAAATAGTAGCAACCTCTATGTAACCCCAACTTTTCAATTTTGTTATTTGTTCTCCTGTTAAGGGATGATCATACATACGAGTGTTCATCGCTGGACAAAATATCAATGGTTTAGAAAAGTCCCAAGCTCTTACTGTACACATAAGCAAGTTATCGCAAATGCCCTGAAAATGAAGAGGAAAAACAAATTGTTAACACCAACTTATAAATATTTTAAAACTTGTATTTTATTTACAGTTGAAATTTTTGCCAAGGAGTTTGCATCGAGTGGAGCAATAACCATCAAATCAGCCCATTTTCCCAAATCTATGTGAATAACTGGGTCTCCACGTTTGTTCCAAGCGAGCCATTCGTCTTCATCTGATAGAATTGAAACTTCTGAAGGTATTTCTTTGGCATCGAAGAAATGCTTTGCGTTGTTGGTTACGATTACTTTTATCTTTAACATGAGAAGTATATCAATATTCAGTTTTATATTCTTTTAAATTAACAAAGAAGACAAGTACCTGAAGTGGTTGACCAGATTCTAGTAGCTTATTGACTAAAATTGGTAATTTTATTGTGGCTACACTTCCTGTGCAACCGATTAAAATATTTTTCATTTTGGTTTTAATTCAATAATTTATTTACAATATCTAAAGATAAATCTTATCAAGTTATTGTTTATTTGTTGATTTAGTTGTTTTATCGTCGTCTTGAAAGCCCAACTTTGAAAATGAAGTAACTTCCATTAAATTATTGTCCATACGACAGGAAAGGTATTCTTTTGCTTCCGAGCGACACTTGGAATTATCGTCATCGGATTTTCGGAGACAAGTCATATAATTGAAATAATAGCGTTTACAAAGATTCTCATGATCTAAAGGGAAACTTCCTTTTTCTGGTGGTGTCGGAATGAATTTCTTTTGACTAAATGTATGCGATGCCATGAGATTTGTAAGTTTTCCAATTTAAATAGAAATAGTTATGAAATAAAGGTTTTTCGGATTTGCAAATAGTAAAGTGCGGCTGATAAGATTATTTTGACAGAACAGAAATCATATGTTATGAAGATTAAAGTGCTGCCAAGAAATTTTCTATTAAAATTACCGCTTTTTGATTTGTACCCTTCCACAAGACGACTGATTGTCTGCTGTCTAGTTTTAAAAAAGAATTGTAGAGACTAAGATTTTTTAATAAAAATAATAATAATCACTTTTAAAATAATAATAATATTTACTTTTATAATAAAAGTTATTAATAATTATAAGAGTCATAAATGACTTTTAAACAACTTTACACATTTAAAGAGGCAAATCGACTTCTACAATTATTGACTTTTTAGCCTTAAATTTTAGTTTAATATTTTTGTCAGTTACTTAATAACACTTAAAAGACTCCTATTTTAACGTCTTATCCTTTCACTCTTATTTTTATAATGATAAAAATAAAAATATGAGCTTCTTCTTATTTATATGTCTTTTAAAAAATAACGGTAAAAAATGATGAGAGTTCGAAATAAGTCGGGTTAAGCTATGGGAAAACCGAAGCGGTATACGGATCCAATCGTGATTTCAGGATAAATATAACTATATATTCAATAACATTGGTCCTAAATTTTCTTATCGTAATCTTTACTGTAGATCGCTTAAATGGCTAAAAATAAATCAGAAAATTTGTGTGATTTTGAATGAGTAAGTGGGTAGTTTTTGACCAGTTTTTCTAAACTGTGTGGAATAAAAGTTAAAATCATGAAGTAAGTTTTTTTATAACTAATAATCAGATCATACTTTATCGAAGGTTTTTGATGGCCTTGGTTTGACTTTACTATACAATATGAAGATATCACCTTTTAAACTACAACAAACATAAGCATAAGACTTTTAGAAGCTTTGTAACTAAAGGAGTCGTTTTTTTGTAACAAAATTTGTGATGACTAACCAAAACCAATCCTAATTTTTCTTAACATTTAAGAAATTTGACTACTTAAATAAACTTATATTTCTGCATTAAATAAAATAATAATTGAACTATGTCCTGAAGTAACTATTTTTGGGAGAATTTAACATTAACTTTGAGAAATCGAACAGAAAAATTATCAAGGATTGGGAATTGAAAAAAGGTAGTTTAAAATGCTTCCATGTATTGGACTTCATAAATCTGTTAAGAAGCCAATGCATCCACAGAGATTGACACTTTAGTGTAGATTGTGGAGTGGTTGCAAAATTTGACCCTTTTTTCTTCAGACATTTTATTGCAAAGAACGTTTTGGTCAACGGCAGGCATTACAGAGTCATATGTCAATTGAAATAAAGAAACTAAGAAAAAATAAACCTCAACTTGACTTCCTTGACTGTAAGCTGGATACCTACTCTGGAGTTGGTTTACTGCGCAATTTGAGACAACTTGAGCCAAGTTAAGAAAGGTGAAGAAAATACCTCTACGTCATCTGAATGAGGTACTTTGTCTTAGACTGTATCTAGAAGATAAGGGTTTGTAGTTTGAAAATTTTCATACAATAGCTAATTGTTATAAGAATTATGTATATTTTAAAATAACCTTAAACACAAGTATTTTGTTTTTTTAAAGACATTTTAAAGGAGGCATATTTCAAAAACCTGATGTGATTTAAAAATTATAAGGAAATTGTAAGTTTCTCCCTTAAGGAAAAATTTGATCCCATAGCCCCAAAGCACTGCATTTTATACCTCTTCTTCTTTCGTTCTTTCCTTTTCTTTTGACATTTCTCGTATTCTTCTTTACTTCTTCGACCAACGGTGTTCTGCTTTGGTTTTTTTGTATTTTTATTTTTATTTCTTTTGCAATTTTTCGCGAGTTCGGTATTCGTCGGTTTTCGATTTCGGTTTTGTTCTGACTTCTGTTCTGGGTTCTTGCCGTGTGGTGCATTTTGTTTCGATTTCGGTATTCGATTCTATTTTTATTTTTCTCTAAAAAAGAACAAATAAGTAAATTCCTTCCTGTTTTCCGTACAAATAAATATTGATAATAATTTAAATATTATTTTGCAATAAAACAGAGAGTCGTGCTTAGAATATTTACGCGGCAATTTAATATTGCAGTGAGATAACGGGAAAAATAGAATAACCATACAAAAAGTAAAATAATGATCCAAATCGATGCGTGCAGCAAGGTTATGTTTGATTACAATTATAATAAAATTAGCAATAATTATTATTTATATGCGGTTTCGCAGAATTGAATGTGGCTGAAAAGAAATAATAATCAATACAAATTTACCCCGCCGCCAACGTTAAAAACAAAATAACAAACGTAAATACCGAACACACGGTTTAAAGAAATAATTAATTTAAAAAATAAAATCTATTTTCTGAATAATTATGCTTGCGTTGCTATTGCTGCTCTTGCTGCGGCAACCCAACAAAATTAATATTGTGTAGCTATCTATTCCATATCTCAAAAAACCATACCTTGACTATAAAAATAAGATAAAAGCAAGTTTCAAACAGTTTTTCCCAGAATACCCACGAAATAGAAAAAATACAGCTAAACAAAAAAGAAACTAGGTAATTTATCGAATTCAAAATCGAATTCGATTTAAAAGCCAAAGAGCAATTTAATCAACTAAATAAATAAAAAAAATAAAATAAAAACTCAACATGACATCGGAGGGGTCAACAAGTAGCAGTAGTTTCAGCTCCGGAGGTGGCAGTGACAGTCGTGTTGTTGGCGGAACAAAGAGGAAGAAACGCTCGGGACTGCCCGATTCAGTGTCCCAGTGTTACTATAAACACGGCCTCTTCCTGTCTAGCTATCCGACATGTGCCTCAAGTATAGCAATTGTTGCCATATTATTTTCCTGGTAAGTCTAAGTATAACTTAATAACAATCTGAATTTAGCACTAGACCAAAGTACCTACGTAAGTACCTACGGTCTCTACCTACGCATTAGCATATTAGCATTAGAATCCAATCGAAATTTCAAAAAGAATGATGTAATTTAGTGTGTTTGTTTTGTTTTTACATAAACATCGGTTCAAACGTCTAAGCTAACACATATTTATATTTTTATTTGAGGAAATTGACATCCTATATTGATTGTTTATGAATACGTACATACATAATGAACCTATCTAGTGTAGGTAGGTACCTACTTGCTGCTTATGATTTAAGAAAAATAAATAAAATTAGTCGGAAACTTGGGCTTAAGTTGCAATCATAAACAATCAAAGCTTTTAACTTATTCATTGAGTTTCTTTCTATGAAATCTACAAGTGACGCAGATTTTGTAGTTGTAATTGATTTTGTGAGAAGTACGAATTTAGATGAATTCACGATTTTCCATATTACATTAATTTGCCAAGAACTTCGTTAGAACTTGAAAGCATTGGGTTTCTCTTGAACTGTTTTGTAATGAAGAATTATGTGTTGATTTTGAGAGATATCTTAGTACCTAAATAAAAACAAAGTAGGTATTGTTATTAACAGCATTTATAACAGTTGGACAGATTTGAATGATCTTTTATTTTCTGGTTTGGTGCTGAGGACTTTTTTTTGTAGAAAATTAAATTTTCCCATTTTCGAAAATACGAATTCGGAATACGAAATATTTTTCATACAAAAATACTAAAATACAATTAAAAATCAAAGATTGATGGTGAAGAGGGTGAATATTTAGGGTACCTATTTTTGTATTCAAAATGACAAAACAACACAAAATGTATTTCATAAAAATCAGCCAAGCCGTTTCGGAGGTTTAAGTACACAGTTTTTTTTGGGTGTGTGGTTTTAAATCTCGCAATAATTTCTTCAATTCAATTCAATTATATTTATTGAGACTTTTACATTTAATACATTTGTAAACTTAAAACTAAGAAGAAAATAAAAGTAATAATTTAGCTGACTTAGACTTGGTCTTCCTTAACTTAAGATACTTATAATGAAAAAGAGGAAATAAAACACGTTTCTTTTTGTACTAGTGTTAAAAGGCGAGTTACTTAAGGTAGTAGTGTTGCTCAGGCATTTATTCATTTTGTACATAGGACTTAAAACTAGATAAAAACTTAAAACTAGGAAACAAAAGGGAGTATCAGTCAAACCGACCAGAGAGAAATTCTTCCACAACGGGACGATTCAACTGACACCACAACTCTTTATTTTTAGATTTCGTTAAGATTTTAAGAATTAGATACAGACTTAGTTTTTAATATTACATTTGTACATATATATGTATGTACATATCATTTGTGATTTTTGTTTATTTATTTTTTTTTTTTAATTACATTTGGGTATGAACTTAACTTATTATTATTAATGAATAATTCAATTTTTTTAACTTATACATATTTATATTTTATTGTAAGATAAGTAGGTATATTACTTTTCGTAAATATAATTACAAATTATATTTCTATTTATGTTTCTGTTTCTGTGCCGCCCGGAGTCAAAAAGGACCTATAAATCCCCAGAGTCATGAACTCTTGTGATTTCCAGGTCCAATCCGACCCCAGGCGGCAGTTTTGTTTTGTTTGCTTTTGTTAGCCTCTGTATATGTTAGGGCTACCCCTCCCGTAGAAGGAAGAGAGGAACTCGTTATTTGGAACTACAAGACTTTGAGAAGTCAATGCATTGGCTAAGCTGATTGGAGAAGTGTAGTACCTATCGTCGACAGCGAAGTTGATATTCGTATTATAAATATTTTTAATAAGAGGGTTTTCGTGAAAACTGTAGGTATGAATTCTTTTGATGGCTATCTCTGTTAAATATGCAAGGAGAGGCTTGATTTGGGAATCGTTGTAAATGGACAAGTTACTGAACCATTTACCTCCGGGTCTTCTGTATTTGTTTAGACATGTTCTCAAGATGAATATTTCAAATAATTGGAGCTCCTTGGCTACCGTAGGTGATATTTTAAACCATGTCAAGAATCCATATGAAATCACTGGTCTAATAAGAGATTTGTACATGAGGATTTTCGTTTTTTTCTCAACAAATGCTGATCTAAATAAATATTTTAACTGGGTTGCTGCCGCTTTCGCTCTATTTAGCGAGAGTCGAGCATGAGGATTCATTCTTAATTTTTCGTTAAGGTTTATACCCAGATATTTCAACTGTTTTTTGAGAGGGATTCGGCTTTCGTTAATAACAAGTTTCAAAAGTTTACTCTCCCTGACCGCTAGATGGTGGTCTCGTGGCGATGCGTTTCTAAAACAAATAAACTCGGACTTTTGAAAGTTTATTGAGATACCCCAGTAGTTAAAATAGTTTAGTAGCTGTTCGGCATGAGATTTTATTGCATTAAGTGCGGTGTGAGGTCTTTCATGAGCAGCAAAAATTAAAGTGTCATCTGCGTATTGTATGGACTTTGATGCACTAGATAAAGAATGTATATCGTGCGTGAAGATATTATATAGAAATTGGCCCAAGAAGGATCCTTGTGGGATGCCCGTGCGAATTTGTGTCAAATCGAAAAAAGATGAACCTATTTTGACTTTAAAATATCTATTGGTTAAAAAACTGTCAATTATTTTAATTGTATTAAACGGAAAGTTTAGTGAGATCATTTTAAAAATAAGCCCGTCGTGCCAAACCGAATCAAATGCCCTTTTAAGGTCTAAGGAGCACATTACCGTACATTCCTTGTTTCTCAGATTTTCAAGTATAATGTTTTCAAGGTACATGATGGCATGTTCGGAAGAATGATATTTTTTAAAGCCGAATTGAGTGTTAGTTATGATATTATTGTCTTCACAGTGAACTTCTATTTGTTTAAAAATTGATCTTTCAAGTATTTTGCCGAGATTTGAAAGAAGTGAAATTGGTCTGAAATTTTCAACTTGATTGCAAGAACCTTTTTTCTTAATTGGCAGGTGAATAGCTTTTTTCCATGGATTAGGAAAGTATGCATTATTTATGCAGTTATTTATTAAAATTGTTAAGGGAGTTAAAATTGTATTTAGACATTGTTTGATGAAAAAGTTAGACAACTTATCCGGTCCAGCAGATTTTTTATTATTTAAGTTCGAAATTGTGGATTTTATAAAATCGGTTGAAATAAATGAATTTGAAGAGACTTGATCTGAACGATTAAAAGATGAGAACGAGGTAATTGATGGGTTAATATGTGATGCAAAGTAAGAATTTTTTAATGAAGCAATTTCAGAAGCGACTGATGGATTAATTGTAGAATTTTGGTTACAGTAGATTTCACCAAAGAAGTTTTGAAAAGCAGCTGCTTTTTCAGAGTCCGTGGAAAGCTGGTTGTTCCTAAATAAAATTGGTAACTGCGAGGGATCTGAATTATTTTTTCTTCCTCTTATTTTATTGATTTCCCTAAACACCATAGGAGATGGTTTTAGATTACGAAGCCTACTTTGAAGGTTATTGTTCAGATCAATTCTGATTCTATCTTTAATTATTTTGCTTAGGCATGAAATTCGGGAGGAGAGTTCGGTATAATTTGGGTTTATTCTATTTCCATTAGCATGGAATATCCGTTTAAGTTGTCTTTTCCAGATCTTTCTCATTTTCATAAGGTCAAGCGAGCTTGAACTGATATTCTTATAAGAACTCTTAATTGTTTGTTCTTTGGAGTGCTTCAACATACAAGCATTTAACGAATTTGCAAGATAATCGATATGGCTGTCAATATCTGCATTTGAAAGATTTACATCATTGAAAGATAAGTTAGAATTTACTAACCTTTCAAGATCTCTATTACAATGAGTCCAATTTGTGAATTTGAATGATCTGGGGTGTTCATGCATGCTAGGGATAGGCGCAATAATTTCTTCGGAGTTAGTCTTTTTAACAGCTGTTACTTGATTTATGCTCAGTTTGGTTTTCCATATCATAATAAATAGACTTATTATTATAATATAGAATAGAAAATTGGTTCGCTTCTCACGACCCAATGAAACAATCAATTTATTGAATTTATTATCTCGCGTCGTGAGCGGTTTGTATGCGGTTTATTTCTTTCTTGAACACCGCACGAAAAAAAAAGACCTTTTATAAAATTAAGAAAATTGATTGACCCATTAAGGCTATCTAACATTTCTTAAACGACGCATAAACGAAAAAAGAGTGTTGCACTTAAGCGTATACTTACTTCATTATTTTATAAAGATTTTTTTCTCTGCACTTGAATAGAATAATGTCAGGTTCAGACGACATAAGGAACCTTTTTTTTAACGTCTATTCAAAAGTTAGTCAAGAAAAGTCTTTCTTACTACCAGTCTACTTACATGTTAAAATATAAGCTGATCATGTTTTTTATTTATCTAACCGAAAGCTAAATTTATTTGATCTTTGATTTAAACCTATTTTACAAAATTTCTATGAAAAATGTCTTTAAAAAGATTCCTTGTCAAATTAGAATGCGAAAAAAAGGAACATTCCACTATCATATAAAATGGAACTCGAAATTTATTAGTATTTTGTGAGAGACAGTTTTTTATAGAAATTAAATTTTGGACAGGGAAATACATTAAGCAAGGCATTTTATACAAGTGGTTTATGGTCTGATTTGCAATTGTCCATGTCTCGATTTTCGAGTTAAATTGGTATAAAATTTGAAGGAAGGCTCAGTCCAAATAAAATATGGTCCGATTTGACGATTTTATTGTATTTAGTTATAAAATAGGACTGATATGTACTAAAGTTAAAAATCTTGAATTAATGAAACATTCAGATCATATCATATCTAGGTCGATACAGGTTGAAAGCTTATAAAATTAACTTTGGACCTTCTTACTTACAAAATATTTACCTTTGTACTTACCTATCAATACTTTTAAGCAATAATTTTTATTAAAATCAATCTTTGTACCTATTAAAACTTATCAAATGTATCAAATGGATTCCAATTTTCAAGGTTTGGTCTATTTATGTATAGATTAAAGCTACGTAGGTACATATATGAAAAAGGGTGTCCCACAAAAGAAAACCAGTTAAAAGTTAAAATGGTTTTTATGATTTTAGAACAAGTCATTTCACTTTTCCAAATTTACATTGAAATACTTAGTTTATTCATTTTTAACTTTTTCGTTTCAGTTTTTTATTGTTTAATTTGGAAAAAAAACTTATTGAGTACTATAACTATTGTAGTAAACCAATCAATTCTTTTAACAAAAAATATAAGCGTATTTAATTTTAATGCTTTCAGAACTATAACAAATTAATTTCTTGTATAAGATTTTTTGGAATTGTTTAAATCAATTGATTTCTTGAAAAAATGTTTTCTTATGAAAAATGGTATGTACCTACTTTTAAGAATATGAATTGTACTACATTAGGTTACTTTGGTTTTCATTTCTTCCCAACTTTTAAGGAACAAAGCAAAATAATCATTTCTGTTCCATTGAACTTTCAACTACAGCCATCAAAAAAAGTCCGGTTTAACTTATCTTTAACGAGGGGTGGCTTAAAAACTTCATACAAAACTTCAAGATAGGATATACAAATAAATTAAAATGTCTGCATTGAAACACTTATTTTGAAATGCTGCAACAGTTTGATGTAGCCCTGAGTCGTATAGTTCATAGAGTTTATACATTTTGGATTTTCTTTACAAATCTCAAATTACCTTTGAAAAAAATTCTAACTGCATTACAATTTCTGAAACTCATCTTTAGCTTCATTTAAGTTTTTTTTTGTGCTGTTTGGGTCTTTTTGAAAGTGAGTTAACCAGATAACTCCAAAATTTATTAAATATCAAGGTTTTAGGTATTTTTAATACTCCACGAATGTCACTATTCTAAAAAGTGATCGCTCGCAGAGATAAAATGCCTTGCTTCGACATTTAAGAGCATTTTTCCAAGAATGATTTATCGATACTTGAAATTTGAACTGCGTGCTTTTGACTATATTCATTCTACGACGGTGTAAGATATTTTGACTGTATAAAATCTGCAATTACTGGCATTACTTTAAAATGCCATTATTTTGAAGACAATAAAGTAACGACGCCATTTTGGTAGATATTGATATTTTTCGACAGAAAATACATACCATACAATTTAACGATAGTTTCAGCTACTTTATAGCCCTGAATCGATGTCGCAGTATAGAATATTGTTTTTGACCCATGTGGGGATTGCTTACATATCGGAATTTTTACTTGAAAAAAATATGGAATACACGTTTCATAACGCTAAATATAATCTAAATTTTCAAAAAAAAAAAAAAAAAAATGAATCGAAAACACCCCGAATTTTCAACTTTTACACTGATATTGTCATACAACTGCCCCCTCCCCCATCTAGGCGTGTGCCAAAGAGGAAGTTCCAATTATGCAGCGAAGCACTCCTAAAACTTGGAAAAAGAATAACATCTGCAAGAATAGAACACAATAAATGAAACGAAAGCTGTAATTGAAAACAATTGTAACGACTTTTCTAGACAAATGTTTATACTCTTCCCTATACAATTTAAATTTAAACTAAATGTGAAGGTTACCGCCCCATCTCGCTTATCCCATGTCTGTCCAAAATAATGGAAAAGATAATTTCAATAAGTTTGTTGTGGTTCGCTGAAACGAACAATCTTATTAGCCTCAATCAAGTTGCGTTTAAGGCCCAAAGAGGTTGCATTGACGCTTTGCTTCACATCGACCATGCCATTTCAAATGCTCTTTCAACCAAAAAACATATTTCCATACTCTCTCTTGACTTCGAAAAAGTTTTCGATCGTATAGGTCCTCATATTATATTAAATAAGCTCATAAAGTGGGGTGTTGGAAGCAGAATATACGGATACATAAAATCATTTTTAACAAACAGAAAACTTGTGGTAAAAACCAATAACGTCTACTCTTCCAGCTACCCACTTCATAACGGTATTCGCCAGGGATCACCTCTCTCGGTAATACTGTTTATTATTGCCTTCGTTGATATTAACGCAATACTAACTAAGTATCAGCTTTTAGATCATTGCAGCTATGCAGATGATATTTATATTTTATGCAAAATTAATGACCTAAATAAATGTAAATCTTTATTTCAAATCGCATTAGAAGATATAATTGAATGGTCAAAAAAATCAGGTGCAAAACTTTCAATTGAAAAATGTAAATTGCTTCATGTATGTCGCAAACAAAATTGTCAACAACCCAACCTTAACATAAACAGCACTATGATAAATAATGTTAGTAACTTAAGTATTTTAGGATTGATATTTAACTGTAAATATTCTTGGAAAGAACATTGTTTAGAGCTTAAGAAATCCCTAGCTGCACGAACTAACATAATAAGATATTTAGCAACAAATAAAAGCAATGTACATACATATTAACACCCTTTCATACATAACCAAAACTTTAGTTCTAAGTAAAATTGATTATGGGCTGTTTATATATGGTCACTGCCCAAAGTAAGTTTTAAACATCATCAAACCCATCTACCACACAGCAGCTAGAAGAAGCATAAACGCCTTTCCAACAACTCAACAAAAAATATCCTAACTGAAGCAGGCCTCCCCAGCATCGAAGAACGAAGAGATACACTAACTTTAAGAATAATCGCAAAACTAGTATTCTTTAAGAACTCCATCATCGACAAAGACATTAAAAAAACAACAAAACCACATCTTATGCGGTGACTGATGAAAACGGATCAACCATAAGCATTGGTATTCTCCCAGATTTTGCCTCGGTCTTTACAGCTGAAGCATTTGCCATACTTCAAGCTACTAAAGCTGCAGCCAATCCTTCTGAAAAATGCATTATATGCTCCGACAGCATCTCAGTAATCAATGCAATTCACAACGCAAACAACAACACCGAAATCATATCAGTAATTAGATATCAACTCATAAAATTGAAAAACATTAAACTAATGTGGACTCCAGGCCATGTTGGAATACTCGGAAACGAATATGCCGACAGTGCAGCGAACTCAGCCAAAAACGCACCTGTAGTCACCTTCAACATTTTCACCAAATCCGATCTCCTCAAGCATACTGGAAAGATATCTTCTGCAAAAAATAGTCACGACTGGAGCCTATATCATCATCACTACAAGGATATAAACCCCTTAAAATCTACGCCGATTTACCCTACTAACTGTTCGAAACAAAAAATAACCAACTTCGCTAGACTTCGACTTGGACACACTACTGCTTCCCACCAACACCTCCTCAACAAAAACGACCCTCCAACCTGCTCCACTTGCAACACCCACCTTGATCTAAAACATATTTTGGTACATTGTCTGTTGACGCAGCCCATAATTAAACAAATTTTCAAAAATATTCCCGTATATGAAATCCTCAAAAATCCCAGGTTAACAAATATAAATAATATTACTGAGTTCCTCAAAAAAGCAAAAATTGTCACTTGAACTTTCAAGCAAATAAGCCAATAGTCTCTGCAGCTAGGCTTGTTAAATTTTATATTAGCTTGTAATTTTAATTGCTTGTTAATAAATATTAATAATAATAATAAAATTTAAACTGCAATGGGAAGTCCAGGCAAAGCTCGTTTGTATTATCCATTACCAACACAAACCATTAAAATGATATGAAAACTAGCTAGACCAAGTCTTCTGCCTTAACAAGTATCTGTATTTTGTATGTAGTGTCCGTAGAAAACTCTGAAACTCAAAAAGATGTCAAGTCAAAACGCAAAATTAAAATTACATATGTAGTGTTAAAGGTCGTAAAGCTGGAAATGTTGCAAGTAAATCACTACCACTCTTGATCAACACAAATAATTAATTCCATTTTCATATATACAATTTTCCAACATCTTCGTTTAAGGCACTCTTAATATCTTCTAAAAAAGGAGAAACCGCATAATTTGATTTTACTACTTGCGTGGTAATAATAAACATAATATACCTTCGAACCCACGTGAACCGACTTTGAACTTAATAATAAGGAATACATTTACGAACCTTTTTTAAATCATTAATGTAAAACATACATAATTAAAAACCGTTTAAAAATGTATACAGATAGTAGGTTTTTTCTTTAAAAAAATGTAAATTATTATATCAGCTAACCTTAAGCCAAAATTTTGTACCATAAGCAATTTAAAATTGCTAAATTAGTCTTTTATAAAATTAATACATAAAATAAAACCGAGTATCTGTTCAAACATATAATTTACAAGTCAAAAATTCACAGATATTCAAAGAAAAAAATCCAGACTGATATTGAAACTAATGGAATATCGATTCTAAATCATGACTAAATATAAAAAATTCAAAATCTACTGTTCTATTGAAAATACTCATCATTAATTAAACAGTTCGAACTTACTATATCAAAATACTAATTAAAATCACGGACCATGCAATTATTATTTAACAATTAAATTCGTCTGAACTTTTAAGACTTTTGTTGCATATTTATACTAATTTCTTTTTCAAACCACTAGATTAAACAAGTATCTTTATATTTATAGTTTATTATAGTATTTTCCCAATTAAGTATTTTATAACATGTTTGATTTTATAATCTGCAACTATAACTTAGATTTACCGTCATCGTCTGATATATAAAATAATTAATTTTATTGTTGCCTAGATTTTTTTTTTAATTTTAAAGTTTATACATGAGCTAAACTAAAGTACATAAGAGATAAGAGTTGGTAGGTACATAGGTAGGTAGGTAGAGGTAAGTACTTAAAGTTTCATTAAAGACAAAAAAGCACATTTCAACGAAAAACTCATTGAACTTATTTATGTTTGTTTCGTAATTGTAATTCATTAAGAGCAAGCTTAGAGTGAAATAGACAAACCAAAAAAAAAACAAGGCAAAAGTGGAAATGTTAGTTTCAAGACAACCTTCAAGGTCGAAAGTTCAATGACCATCGACAAGCTAACATGTATGTTAATGTTTTTAATTGCTTTTTTTTGTTGTATGCCTATCTTAAGGCAAAGTCTTTAATATAGGAATATTTAAAAATAAACATTTTTCAAATTTTAGATTTTATCAAATAGAATTTATTTTTTTCTTTTTAGCTATCCTCTCATAAATATCCCACTACCTGGGACCATACCAACAAAAATCGTCCTGCCATTCGAGGGTAAATATAGTAATCTCTTTGGCGAAGGTGACAAAAATTACTCACTTGTGAATAATATATTCAATGTGAATAATATATCCTATGACCCACCTTTTCCCTGGGCGCAAAGTAGCCCTATGCTTTATGTGCAACAAATAGCCCTACGCACTAGCGTGTTTCCATGGACAGACGATATGCAATTAATGGATGCCTTTCGAGCGCCGCTTTATGAAGTATTTAAACTGCTTGAAGTCGTACGGAATCATGAGTCAGAGGAAAGGTTTGTAGACGACGATACCATATTACTCTTTTTGAGCATAAACAAACCTATATAATTATATTTTAGCAAAAAGACCCTGGATCATTTTTGCCTTCATGTTGAGAATGTCAAACGGCGAGCACAGAACGAACAATTATTTCCCGAATACAATTGTCTGGTGTTGTCGCCGGCTAATTTGTGGGGACAAAATATACACAATTTTACTAAGGATACTAATATATTGAATACGGTCTTTCAATATCATGTAAGTGGTTTTTTTTAGTTTATTTTTTTTCATATTTTTTGTCGTCTTCATTGTAATTCAATTAGGCGAGCATTTAAATTAGTTTTTTTTTTGTATTTTCTTTATTAAAGCGGGAGAAAGTGGGAGGAGGAGGAGGCAGCATCTCAATTGAATTTTTACTTTGATTGCTCGCCTTCTTATAAATGCGTTTGTGTCGTGATTTTATCACTTTTGTCAAATGAAAGTGAATAATGGGACGACATAAAATTATATGTACACAATTTTTTGTTATCTGTGTCTAAGATTCAAAGAAAGAAAAAAAGCTAAGAATTTGTTTATTATGTCCACGCACTAGTCTAGTCTAGTGTTTTTTGTTTGTGAGTTGTTCTTGATTATTTGGCTTCTTTCTGTTGATCTCTTTTTTCATTGATAGTTTGTTATTCTACTAAACTAAACCAAAACAATTCACGAGCTCTTAGCGTGAGTGTACCTAGTATTTAAAAATAAAATTAAAATCTTGATAATGATTACAATTTACTTATAAATTCCCACCAATCGACATACACCCCGGATTTGGAATTTCTTCTGATTGACATGACTCATAAATCCAATTGAGAAAAAAAAAAAAACAACACACCACGCTAAGCCTAAGGAAGCAATTATGGGCCATATCAACTCTTATATCATTTAATTATGTTTTTCTTAGGTAAATTTGTTAAGAGCACGTTGACTTTGATATGTAGACAATTGGGCGTCCTAAGCATTCCGCAATATAAAAAAGGAATGCTTAAGTTATTTTTGGGTTGGGTTATATTTATAAAGAAAAGGAGAACTTTATTTCGCGCTGAATGTTTCACTATTTGATATATTCAATCAGAATTAAAATTAAATCAATTAAAATGCTTCATAATTCGTTATTATAAACATACTTTGTTAGATATTCATCTTTTCTTACACGATAGATAAGCAATTTTATCAAAGTTTGGGTGAAGGAACATTTAAAAGTTTGAATGTCCAACTATGTATCATTATTAAACATTAAATCTAGAACTACATTTTATGTAAATGTTATAAATATGTATAACAATTGTTTTTTCTTCATATTTTTGGTAAATCTAGTCTATATGTTTGAAAATGTTCTTACTATTACATCTAATGAAGAGAAATCCGACTTTCATACATACTCATCTACTTGCTCAAAATTTACTTATAAAACGTAGTTTATAAAGGTTATAATAATCTTCATCCCTCTCTCAGTTCTGGAAAAGTTTACATATAGGTACATATGTACCTAACATGCCTAAAATAAATGATCTAACATGCCTAAAATAAATGATCTTTGGCCTTATTTCTCCATTATTTTTCCAATGAATTTTTGTTTACACGGAAAATTTACGATTTTTTATTAAACTTATTGATAAGAAAAAGTGAGACACAATTCTTTGATTTTCTATGATAGTATGGAGTGTTTTTTCAAGAGAACTTTTAACTTTAATAAAAGCTGTAAATATTATTGAAATTAATCTTATGTTATTATAATCACTTAGATAATATCATGTCATTTACTTTTTAAATATAATTTCCGGCAAACGAATATGTCCGCCGCCGCTGGGAGTTACAGAGTCCATTCGATCAGTCCAAATATTCACTACTTTCCCTAATAAATCTGAATGTAGAGTTGTTGGTTTTCCGCATAAAACATTCATTTTGTGATGGATGTAATGGTGATTCGTTCATGGCTTGCTCTATATACATGAATTTTACATATTGACCATACCATTTAAACAAGAAATGATGTTCATCATAAAACACAATTTCCTTTATAATTCAACGGAGGTTTGGCCTTCCTTGTCATTTCAAATCGAAAGCCTGATATTTGCAGATTCTCTTGACTGTAACAAAGTTCTCAATTCACTAGAAACCGAGCCAATGTAGTTGATTTTTATTTGATTTGTCTTGACCACATAAACATCTTTGTACAGCTTACAGAATTCGCTTTCATACTTTTATTCGACCTATTCGCACATCATAATCGGCTGCACAAATGGGATCTGGACTTCTTCAATAGGTTTTCCATCTATAGGGGATTTTATTAGTTCGGCACCCAAATTCTAGGGGTAGCTTGGACTGACCCGCTGCCTACTGCCGAAGAATGTACTACGAAGAAGTCTAAAGAGCCTACATTTTTTCATAAAATGTGCACGAGCTTGATTGCGTATCGGGAATCGTTTTTTCTCAATTACGAGAGTAGCCGCTCGTCTATTTCTTCTTCTATGTTGTAATGTGTGTACTCAAATTTAGCTTCTAACTTATACACTTCTTTGAATTTGCCATTTTAAATTTGTCTTTAAATACTTGCTTTCTTTTTTTAAATTATCTCTTCTCTTTCTAGAATCTTCAAAAATCTAAAGTATCAACAGCAGAAATGCTCTTCGGACTACCAATGCAAGATACCGGCTTCAAAAGATACCCGCTCCGTTCCAGATCACGTGTCATACAATATGCCATAACACTTATCCTAAAAAACAACGATAAAGAGTTCCTTAAATCACTTAAACAAAAGCTCACAACCATGTATACAATGTACCAAAATACTGAAGAAACCGCCGAAGATAAATCTTCAATAATGTACATTTTCTATCCGGGAGAATTTAAAATCTTCGAGTTTGTACCATTGTGCACGGCATTTGTATTACTCTTCACTTACATATACTTTTCCGTCCGAAAAATTGATGTGATACGGTCGAGGCTAGTCTTGGCTCTATGCTCTGTGGTAACTGTGCTGGGAAGCCTCATGATGTCGTTGGGGTTGTGTTTCTTTTTTGGTTTGACTATAAGTCTACAGTCGAAGGATATTTTCCCATATCTTGTCATACTTATTGGTTTGGAGAATTGTCTAGTCATAACAAAGAGTGTTGTCTCGACAGATGAAACATTCGATGTGAAAATACGAGTTGCTCAAGCTCTTAGCAAAGAGGGTTGGCATATTTCGAAGACACTACTTACAGAAATCACCATATTGACCATTGGTTTGGCGACATTCGTTCCTGTTATCCAGGAATTTTGTGTGTTTGCAATCGTAGGACTATTATCGGATTTTCTCTTGCAAATGCTTTTATTCTCAACCATTCTCGCGATGAATATCAAACGCATCGAGTACACAATGGAGGCGAAGCATTTGCCTAAGATGATGCTGAGCTATTCGGTGGACAGCAAACGAAACGAATTTCGCTTCTTCTCAAACACATCTAGTCATCCCAGCAATGTTTTTCATCGTTCCTTATCACACCCGAAATTGTCTTTTAATGAGAGTGATCTGCCAAAGCGTCCCACAATCGTATCGAATGAACAGAAAATTCCAAAGCGTCTTAAGCTTGTGAATTTTTGGGCTAGAACTCGATTCTTTCAACGAGCTTTTATGGTCTGGATGAGTGTGTGGATAGGATCGATTGTTTATAACTCTGGATTTTTGGAGAATTTCTTCGTTATGGATACCAATAGGACAAGTTTAAACCACGAAGATTTCAGTCGAGCTATGGATGCTGTGAGGAGCTCGAGTTTCTTCTCGAATCTACCCCTCCCAAGAAGCAGCAGTCCAGTGAGCGAGGAAAAAAACACCGAAACCTACTTCGATGGCATCATCAATGTAACGGAACAAATGAGAAAACTGCAGTATCCTGATTTTGAGTTAAATTACTTCCTATCGAACTTTCATTGGTCCACCATAATGAAACAGTATAACGTTTCGTTGAGCGGACGCTATGTGACCATATTGCCAACTATAAAACTCTCACACGCCATCAAACCCGATGCAGCCAAACTCGTTCGAAATCCCCAAGAGAAACTCATCCAGAACTTCCAATGGAAGGCATTGGCAGCTGCTCTAGACCCATTGGATTTCAGCGATGACGAAAACAGGGAATCTCCTCTAATCACCCCCGGCGGAACACCATTGTTTCCCAAGAGCCCCATGGAAATCTTCTTTGCCATTCTTTTGTGTGCAGTGAGTGTTTTCGTTCTATGCTATACAATGGTTGTATTCTATCGTTGTATCTGCACTCGAAACTATGCCGAATGGCGTTCGAGTTGGAATGAGTCGGAAGTGTCGCATAAGACCGAACAGATTCTCGAAGGTGTACCCACACAAATCGCTGGTCATACACACAAAATCGAATGTCTCGCCTCGGATGGTGTGAATATTGTAAGTTGTTGTCTGAAGGGACAAATCAAGGTTTGGGATGCGAAGAGTGGTGAAAATCTGACCACTATTAGTCGAGCTGATATGCAAATTTCAAAAACACTAGACGATGGACAAGTTGTTAAGAAGCGATTCAATGCATCACCAGTTTGGTGTTTGGATTATTTGGACAATTTGATTGCTGTTGGTTGTGCTAATGGACGGATCGAGTTGTGGGAGTCTCCAGCCGGTTGGTTGAAGGTAAGTTAGATGTGTTTGTTATAATCCTCATCCTTTAAGAACAAAAGCATTCATATAATTCGTGATTAGGTCAGTTTTTTTTAACGCAGTGTTATCTACTCGTATAAACATTATTTTTAAATTATTATTATTCTTAATGCAAATTGTTGTACCTTATTGATTGCAAAAAGAAATATGATTAAGTCAAAGAGGAAACAAAAATAACAAAACATTCGCGTGTATGATGTTATTATTATTATTTTTATTACTATTTGTGGAATCACTTTCATATTGTCAAGTGTGGTCCCCATTTGTTTCATTTGTGTCGACTTTTGACTGATAAAACATACGTTGTAGGTAGTTTTCTAATCTTTTTTGTTTTTTTCTTGAACGCATGTGAGATTTTGTGTTTGTTATCTCCCACAAAATTCAATCTTAGCAAATCACACAAAACTTGACCTTGAATTTAAACAACAACAAAAAATCTTAGTATATAAATAAATTGTTTATAAAAGATAGTACTTTTCCATGTTACTTTGCAACTGATCCGTGGTCGTGTTAAGCTTCATTTTAATCTTCTCGCTTAAGGTTTTTTTTTTTAAATAGCAATTTAATTGAGGTTCTTATCTGGAAAAAATGCACTTAAACAAATTAAAAAGGTGGCAATTGATTTGTCTACTGATTGTTATATTGCAATTTTGTATTTTTAAATAGAAATGAGCAACAGATAATAGATATTGTATTTTGATTAATAAGAAAAAAAGCTGTGTTGCTATCGCATCTGTAGAAATGCATCCATTTAGATTTAAAAAAAAGTTGACAAACCTTTTTAATAGTGCAATCTTGACAATCAGGATAGGAATATATGTACATATATAAAATATATTTTAATATTATTTTAATTGTTTTTAATGTAAAATTTGCTTTTGTTTGCAGTGTGCTTATCAAGAGGAATCTAAACGCAGTCAAGGTATTACTCATATACACTTGAGCGGCGACCGCGTAGTTGTGGCCAGACTATGCGGTCGTATTGATTTTTATCGTCTCGAAACCTATTACAAGGGTAAACAAATAGACTGGGGTTTCACATCTGCCTATCGAAGAAGTAAAACAAGATAAATTATACAATTTGTAAAATCGTAAATAAATAAATACGTTTTGTTTTTGTTGATACAGCTCACGTTCGTACCGGTTCGACGGGAAGCATTGGATTAATGCAACGTGAACATGAGCTACAAAAAACAACACGTGAAGAAATGAAGTGCACTTTAGATGGAGTGCGGCTGGCACATCAGCAACCCATAACTTGTATGGAAGTCATTAATGGTTTGGTCTTTACTGGAAGTCAAGATCATACTTTAAAAGTAAATATTACAAAAAATTCATTCATAGACATTTTTATTTTTATAAAAACAAAAAAAAATTCTCTATTTAGGTTTTTAGTTTAGAAAACTCCGATGTGGAGTATACATTACATGGTCATTGTGGACCAATAACGTGCCTTTTTGTAGACCGATGGCAACCAGGAACTGGAGGTTCGGGTTCTCAAGATGGTCTTCTTTGTGTTTGGGATCTCTTTACGGGTACTTGTATGTATAACATTCAAGCACACGATGGTTCGATAAGTTGTTTAGCGTGTGCGCCTAGTTATGTGCTATCGCTTGGCACAGACGAACGAATTCGGGTTTGGGAACGATTCCAAGGGAATCTTCTCAATACCATAAATATATCGAATGCATACTCTAATTTATTAATGTTGACGCCGTCTCTCTTGGTCACGAGTAAATTAGGTAAGTTCTTTTATTTTTCAAGTCTATTTTTATTAAAAAAAAAAAAAAATCAAATATAAGCTTGTTGACTTAACGCTTAACTTCTTTTAAAGCTTTTCTTAAGGCCTAAGTTATTAAGCCTTTATTCATGATCAAACTTTATAACGTATTTATTTCATCTTTTTTTTAGGTTCTCTCATTGTTTGGGACGTCCGAACTGGTGAACCAGCGAGAGAAGTTAAGCTAGACTGTTCAAATTCTCAATTATGTCCAAAAATAATGATGTTAGCTTGTAATTCTGTAATATGTGATTATGGTAATGAAATAAGGGTAGTTAGGTTCCCAATAGTTGCTGATAAATGTAACTAAATCAAACAGAAAAACTGTTTCGTTTTAATTTTTTTTTATTACAAATAGTTTTTAAGAAAACAAAAACAAACAAAAACTGGTTTTAATATTTTTTAATAAAATTAAAACATAATTTATATCAATTATTAATTTGTTTTTGTTGTTTTATTTTTTTAATTTAATAAATTGAGATGAGAATTCATAAATTCCAACAGAATTATTATTCTTTTGATCGTATTCAACCCAATCGTCTTCAGAGAGATCTACATCCTCGAATGTTTGCCCATTTTCCGAGGATTTTACAATCCAACCGGTGCGGGGAGAAAATGCAGTTGGTTCGGCGCCACGGCAGTCAAAGGTGACAATGGTTTTGAATTTGCCTGAATCATCTTGGGTGTATTTTACTAAAAAGTTGAAAGATTTGTGTTAAACAAGATAGGATTTTACTGATAAACTTCTTCACATACCATTGGTTTTTTCCACAACATCAATTGTGTTCTCTCGTGAACACATTTTACATTTCATGTAGAAATTGAAGCCATCAGGATTACGGGAGTCCTGCTGAGTTCGTTCGGATTCAGTGATATCATGCCATTTATCGGATTCCTCACCACAATTGGTGCATTTGATTTTGATGAAAAACGAATAGTTCGGGTGGCAAGTTTCTAGCTCTTCGACATTTTCTAAGGTGGCGTTTATTTGAAGGCCTACACGGACCATTTTTTGTCAGTTCAGTTTTTCTATAAAAGAAAGGAAGAAAGTTCCTCAAGAAACTCAAAAAAAATTAATAACAAAAGTAGGGATTTACTTTTTGTTCTCAGTTTCCCTTTCCACGGTGGAATATTTTTCTGACGGCCGGTTGGTTTTGACATTTAAATGACAGTTGAGGGGGCATTGTTGAGTGAGTATAATTTGTTGAAGTGGCAAACACAGTTCAAAAACACGAAATAAATTTGAAAACTTTGAAATTTCGAATAGGTTTCGCACCTATCATAACAAGTCGTGTTTTTTGTATTTTTGTTTCATTGTGCACATTATTGATCTAGTAAAATTTAGGTGACCAATAAGGACTTGGTCAAACATAACGCATCGCTGCCCTCCACGTTCTATTACGTCAAACAGAAAGCGGTCAGCTTTCACCGTTGACCCAGTTATAAGAGTCAAGACAACTCTTTTTTATTTGCTTTTGTAATTTATTTTTTGAAGCAAAATGAAGCAAGGAAATCCAATAAACTATAGTGTCCTTTTTAAAGCAAAATTTAGTTTTTCGGGAACAGTGAGCAGCAATAAAATGAGCAGCCGCAGCGGTACTATAGGGTCCGCCATCTATCTTTTTTTTCAACTAGTGCTTATTTCGTGAATGGTAACACAGCTTATGTCTAATTTGACAGAGAATTAGTTTTATCCTTCGCTAAACGAATATGGTTGTGTATACGCTTGAACAACGCTGGGATCAACGCTTAGATAAGATGGCGATTTTGCCAAAAAAATCATATTTTCAGATGAAGCTCATTTTGATTTTGGCGGGTATGTAAACAAGCACATTTGTAGCATTTGGTGCACAGAAAATCCATACGCATACATTGAAAAGCCGATACACCCAAAACGAGTCACTATTTTTTGCGGATTTTGGTCCAGAGGCATAATTGGGCCATTTTTCTTCGAAAATGAGCAAGGAGTGGCCGTTTTAGTCAATGGCGATCTTTATCGGGCCTGTTGAACGAATTTTTGTTCTTAAAAATTGAAGAGGAGGATATTAGCAACATTTGGTTTCAACAAGATGGCGCTACGTGCCACACAGTTGAAGCTACACTCGATGTATTTATAGCATTTTCAAAAACAAAAAGTTATTTGGCGGAAAAGGGACGGATTTTCTTAGATGTGAGTGTAGACTAAATTCCAAACAAACAACGATAGTACAGGGTTATCCATATTGCGGTTTCAAAAGTAAATGTAAGTAAAACACATCTAAAATATTTTTTTTCATGATATTTCATTTTATTATAAAGTTGACATTGAAACATTGAAACACTACCTCATTTAAATGACCACCACTCGAATTTGTGTAAGTATCGATTCTTTTTAATTTTTTGGCACATATTGGGCGGCATCCCAGTCATAACTTAACGAATGTTGGTTTGTAAGTCTTCAAGAGTTAAAGGTTTATCTGCATAAACACGGCTTTTCACGTAGCCCCACAAAAAGAAGTCCAGCGGTGTCAAGTCGCATGATCTTGGTGGCCAGTTGATATCGCCACAACGAGAAATATCGCGGACAGGAAATGTCTCTTGTAATAAAACCATATTCGCTCGAGTTGTGTGGCATGTGGCACAGTCTTGTTGAAACCATATAATCTCCAAGTCGTCTTCTTCAATAGCAGGCAAAATAAAGTCGGTTATCATATGAACATAACGCTCCGACGTTATGTGACAGTCGTTTCATCGCCGTTTTCGAAGATGTAAGGTCTAATCACACCTCCGGACCAAAGAGCGCACCAAACAGTGACTTTTTGTGGATGAAATTGGCTCTCTTCAATTACTTGAGGATTCTCAGAACCCCAAATACTACAAATTTTGTTTATTAACATACCTACCGAGTGAGAAATGTGCTTCGTCGCTGAAGAAAATTTTGTTCGAAAAATCGCCTCCCACCCAGTAGTTGTGTGAGCTGAACTTTATATGGATGTAGGTGTAAATCCAAACCTAAAAAACTCCATAATGTGCCGTAAGACAGTCCTAATTCCTGAGAACGACGAAGAATCGACACATTCGGGTCTTTGGCAACACTTTCACTTACAGCAGCGATATTTTCAGTGGTAAGAGCGAAACGATGATGCACAGGCCTTACAATATCTGTTACCAATCCAGTCTCTTCAAATTTCTTCACAATTTTGCCAATTTCTTGCGTATTTGGAGGATTAAACCATAATCTCTTCTTCAGCACGATATGTGGCTGTGGCAGAATCACCATTTTTGCAGTAGGTTTCAACAATTTTCATGCGTTGTGCGATAGTTAAGCGATCCATTTTTGTAAATGTCAGACTTTCAACTGAAAACAAACAATTGCGGTTTAACAACTTAGTTTGACAGATGTCGAATTCCAGCCCTATACTTTTGAAACCGCAAAATGGATAACCCATTATATTTTGAAAATAAATGTCATCCTTTTTATGTCGGCAATTACATGTTTTACAAAAAAGTTATTAAATATTTTTCAGTTGTTTAAATATTTACTGACTTGAAGAAATATAATATGATTCTTTTTTAATTCCAAAATAGACTATCGCAACATCATTGTTGACGAAAATTACAGCAACGCTCCAGTTACTAACGATGGCTGCAAACGCCATTTATTCGGTGAATTGCATGTACAATTGTAATTCAACCGTAATACCCGTACTTCAGTTTGCCCTTTGATGAAATTTCGGACGCAAAGTTATTCTTTTTTTAGCCGAACAACACGAATGTGGAATGCTTTGCAAGGCTCAATATTTCCCACTCATCGTAGGCATTTAAAGCCAATGTTAATTGGTATCTTCTTTCTAATGATATACCCCTTTTTAACGACATGTGCTGTATTTAATCATTATGAGGGTATTTACAACCCCTTGAATGCACACGGAATATAAAAAGAAAAAAAATGTGTTGACGTCGCGTCGGCGCCACAAGTCATACTTAGGTATGATTTAAAAGTTCTGTATCTACTGTACTCTTTTTAATGGAGCTACTTAAAAACTTAAAATTAAAAACACCATAAACATACAATAACATTTCACAAAAATATTGTACAGTCGTAAAATTGCATAAGTAAATTGATGGATTTAGTAAAACTTCAAATTTTAACTATTCTTGAGTATCATTTAAAAACATATAGAGAACCCGTAAATGTGTTTTGCTTTCCACACCGCCTTTATTACGATGTTTTTAACACCAGTTTTACGTTGTCCTAAGGGTGAGTAGAGTACACATGAGTGAACTGTTCCGAGCTAATTTTGCTCAACAGTTTACTATTCATACAAAATTCGCAAAACACTTTTTAAACTTGTTATGATAAAATTCACATTTATAGTTTTTTTTTTGAAAAATAAGTCATTGGAACTTGTAAGAAATTAAATTTAAATAAAATCGTTTTTTCTTCGCTCGATGCTTTACGGGATATTTTTCGATATTAAATAATTTTTGTTTTTTACTTTTCAAATCTATTAAAATAATTTAAAAATTGATATTTTGCGATATTTGTTTAGAATGAACATCTCCAAAACTGAACCAGAAGAGAATGGTACGTGTTTTAAAAACATATTTTTTTAATTTTAATCATCAATTTGTGTTGCTTTTTAAATTCATGTTTAGATGTTAATTCAAAATCAAAAATTCCTCCAATGCCTAAAACATCATCTTCGCGTTTCAGTGGATGTGTAAGTATTTTTTTTTTTTTTTAAATTTCGAATCTTAGCATTTTAAGTAATTTTTCTGTGTGTCTTTTTAGAATCTAGAGTCTGCTCGATCAAAAATTCCAAAAAGAGATGTATGTTTAGTAGTTTTGTTTTCATTTAGAAGTATTTAAAATGTTGAAAGTATATTTGTATTTCCCAGACTTGTCCGGCCAAAGATTCTTCTGTAAATAGTTTCAGAATGAAAACTACAAGACCATCAAGTACTTCCAAAGCAGGTGAAAATAAATCTTCAGCATCAATGATGGACTTGAATTTACCTAAAACAAATGCTCATTTGGCGACAAGTAGAAGTTGTTTCAATTCCCATCGAAGTGGTAAGATGACAAAAATGAAAATTTCCTTTGAACTTAATTTTTAAAAATTCTTTTAAATTTTGCATTAAGATAAAGGCAAAGAGCAAACCCCAAGACTAGAAAATTCAATCAAAATAAAAACTGAAAGAGCCGCATCTAAACGAAATTTACAATCCTATGAGTTAGCTAAAGAAAAACTTAAGAACTGTCAGGTATAATGAAAAAAGCAACTTAAAGGTTTTTTAAACATTTTGAAATAATTTTATTAAAAAATCTTTTTCCTTTTTGTCTAGGAGCAATTTATGAATAAATTTAATTTAGTTAAAGATCAACTTCCTAAAGACGAAAGGGACTTAAAATTAATTTGCTTATTCAAAAATATTGGAGACAACTTAGTTGCAAAAAATCAAAAGTCAAAGTTCATAACAATGGGCGGTAAGTCTTAAACATAAATATAACACATTTTTTAATATATTCAAAAATATCAAGGCTCAGCTAAAAATGGAGACAAAAATCAAAATCCTAATTTCTATAAAAACCACAACCCATCAGTTGATATTTGATAAATATCAAACAATTCAAGTGATGAAAGTTTTGATAATTTTAAATGATACAGGCGTAATTAAAAGTAAGCAAATTTTTCAATAATACTTGGTTGACTATTCAATCATTGACCAAAATGTAATATTTATCAAAATTCAATTGATGGTTGATACTCGCAGTTGAAACATTTCTCCGAAATCATTTGTTTCACATTTTTGGACTATTTATTAATATCAAGCAGATCAAACATAAAATGCTTAAATCTTGTAAGTTTTTAGTAACAACGGTTTTGTTTTCAATATTTTAGATGAGCAGACTTTAGAAGAATTAAAAAGTTCTTTGAAGAATTTTGTTCATAAGAAATTAGAAGCAATTGATAATATCGATCAATTGGCAAAGTCTCCTAGAGAAGTAAGTACACTTATTGAATTTAAGGAATAAACACGAATGTTTCGATTGAGTTGGTCTTGAGCTATATCAAGCTGATTTAGAAGTGTTATTTCACTGTCTATTATTTCATATTCATGAGATAAAATGTCAATATTGTAACATTTAAAGACAGTTTGATGATTTTGGTTGGTTTACTGAGATTCAACGATAGGTTTTGATTCTCAATTAGTTCGCCGAAATTGTTGGATGGAAATTGTTGTATCACTGTTCATTCAAATTTAAATTTAATCTTAAAATAAAACATAATTTTTTAAGGTCGGAGACACAGCTTTAAAAGATGATGAACTTTTCAAGCAAATCCAAGATACAAAAAGAAATTACCAAATTGAAAAGGTATTCTTCTAAAGCTTTCATATATAATTTTTCATTTAATAAATATATTGTTATTAATAATTGGCCTTTTTTTTTGTTTCTTTAATATAAGAAAAAAATTTTGAATGATTTCTTAACTGAAATTGAAAGTCTTCAGGTAGCAAATGATAAATGTATAAAATCAAATACAAATAATAATATTAATGAATTAGAGACAAAGTTCAAAACACTTTTAGATGAATGCAATGTGAGTAGTAACATTTCTTGAAAAACAATTTGTGTACATTATTTAATACGCCTTTAAATTTTGCTTTCTATTAATCAAAGGAACTACAAATTCGCTTTAAAGAAAGCCAAGCTGAAGTTACTAAAATTAAAAAGATTTCGGAACAAAAATTAAGCACATTTAAGAATGAACTTGAAGAAAGGCATAAGATCCAAAGCAAAATCAAGTTAGAAATCGATGAGGTATGCATGTTTATAAAAGTTTAAAAATGTATACATATCAGATAAGTCAGGACATCTGAAACTTTTGCTTTCATTTGAGAAAAATAAAAACAGAAGTAAATGCAGAAACAAAATTGAACTATCAATAAGTTACCATATTTTAGAAGAGCTAGATTTTATCTGTGGTATAGTCAAATACCTTTGGTTTTTTTTTTTGGGTTATACTCGTTTGTTTAAAGTACTTTAAAAAATCTTCAAAATTAGCCCAGTATCATGAATATCCGAAAAAGTTTTTCTATAGTCTTCAAAACTTTTGGTTAGTAAAGATAAGATTGGTTGGAAGATTATAATTATTTTATCCAAAAAATTAAAGGTATTTGAGATACCACAAAAATTCAAGCTCTTATAAATTCTCAAAAGTTAAATATTCATAATGATTCGAAAAATTTTATATTTTGAAAAAGTAAATTTGTTATAATCTTGGACAAATCAAACATTAGTTTAAATCGCAGAATAGAGCCTTAACATTAAAAATGGTGTCCAAATAGTTAGATTTTTGTTTCAATTTCACATTCAGCTTTAACATATTTTTTCAATTTTATATAGCTTAAAAAGAAGTACGAATGTTTAGAAAAGGAACATCACAAAGCGAAGTTGGCAAACAAGGAAGCTAGTGAAAAACTCAATAAAAAGACACATGACTGTGAAGATTTAACTCAGAAGTAAGTCCTGCTTTTAATTAAACATTAAAAAATAAGTTTTTAATTTCAAATATAAAGCTTATATGGTTTTTTTTTTTGGAGACAGAAGATTCTTTTTTGTAAAATTAAAACATAACAAATTCCATTAAATAGGAACCAACAATTTTACTTAAATATCTTTCATATATCATAGCATTCAATTTTAAATAATACATTCATGTCATATGGCCTCCTCATCAAAGCTTTATTATAACGCTATCTTGTTGGTCTTATTTTGTTTATCAAACTTACCTGCGTCTTATTTGTTAAAAACTTTGTCAAATGTTGGCTTCTAAATGTTCAACAGTTGCTGGTTTATCAGCATTGACCAAAAATTCAATGTAAACTTCAAAAAGGAATCCCTAGGTCACAAATCAAAGGTCTATTTCTTGAGAATATGTACTTCGATCGTTAAATGTTTAGTTCAACAAAAGTAATTTTATTTCTCATCCAAATAATTTGCAATGACAGAAGGAACAACAAATCAAAAGTCATTTGCCCGTTAGAGTTCGCCATGGTAATTCTAGCACCGTTTTGGTATTTAAGGACAAATAGGCCGCCCAAACTGTGATTTTTTAGAAGTTAATCAATCCTTAAGAGTCTCATGAGAATTGTGCTCACTCTAAAACGACAGTTTTTCTTCATCGCTGAAGATAATTTAACGATAAAAGATACGCAATACGTTTGGCTAATATAGCCCGATATATAGGTACATACATATATAGCCTATAGGTTCTATATCTCTAAAAATAAATACCCTTTTATTACCATAAGTTGTACCTATGACGTGATGGTTAGTGCGTAGGACTGTCATGCCAGAGGATTTGGGTATAATCCCTGCCTGTGACATCTAATTTTTTTTTTACGGCTACTACCTCTTGCGAGGAATTGAAAAATCGTCCAAGAGAAATTCTTGTCATCAAAGTGCTTTTTCAAATTACCCGTTCGGTTTCGGCTTAAAACTCTAGGTCCCCTTCATCCCTGACAACATTACACGCACACAGGAATAGTTGAGAGTTGTAAGTCACTAGGCCTTAGTTCTCAAAGGACTGTTGCGCTACAATTACCATAAAAGAGTTTTAATTATGGCTTAAAGAATTTTATTATTTTTTTTGTTGAAATTAATTAAATTTTTTAATTCGAGCTAAGCACATTTTGTTTTAGACTAAAAGTCCGTGCTGATAACAATGTAAAACTTGAATTAAAAAACAAAGAAGTTGAAGCCAAAAATAAAGATCTAGAACATACAATTGAAAAATTGAAGTTGGAATTGAAAGCTGCAAAAAATTCAGATAATGAAGTAACTAAAGGTAATTTATCGGTTAAGTAGCTGCTATTGTAAGAATTTAATATCTAAATTAATAGTTGATAAATATTAAAATATGTTTCTATATTCTTAAGAAACTAAAATCTTGTAATAGATAAACTCCTCTGGTGACAGATAGTTGATAAATATTTATCAACTTAATTCATCTTTATACATTTGATATCTTTATACATTTTACTAACAAGATAATTAATTTTCAGATCTGACTTTGAAATATACAGATGAAATAAATGCCTTTAAGTCTGACCTTTTAAATGTCCAAAAAGAAAAGGAATTCTTTGAAAATGAAGTGCAATCTTTAAAAAATGTACCAATGAAAATTTGTTTTGTTTTTTTTTTGATAACATTTGTTAAATATATTAAAATGTTCCCATATTAATTTTAGGAAATTGTTAAGTTAAAAAAAATTCAATCTAAAGTTTCGGATCTTCAAGTTGAAATTGATCAAGCAAATATTGAAAAATTAGATCTCAATGAAACGATAAGGTAAGTCTTGTAAAAACTTTTTTTCTAAAATATGTTTACTCGTAAACATTTTCATCTATTGTCTTCTTGCTGTTTAAGTGTTTAGAGACTTTTTTAAATTTACTCAGTCTCTATTAGCCGTTTATACCTTTATACGACTTGTGCTTAATGTATTTTTTATACTTATTTTTAAGAAACTTGGAGGAAAAATTAGAGGAAAGTCAAAGCCAAGCTTCTGCTTCCATGGATGTTCAAGAGGAGGTTTGTGAAAATATATGTTCCTTTTTTATTGTTCATGTAAAATGTTTGAATTCGTCATTTATTTTTTAAATAGCTGACAAAACTCCAAAGAATCAATAATCTCAATAATGAAAAAATAAAAAATCTTGAAAACGAAATAACAAAGTCACAATTCCAAGTGAAAAATCTTGAAGAAAAAATAATTTTGGATAAAAAACTATTGAAAGTTCGTACAGATTTGATTGATTCATTACAATCGAAAGAAAAATCACAAAAAGTTCGTTTGAAGGATCTTTTTGTTGAAGTTGGTGAAAAGAACAATAATTTACAAATGGTAGATTTTTGAAAATTATTTCTATACAAAATTAAATAGAAAGCATTTAAAGTTGTAGAATTCTTCGTTTCAGATAAAAACTGAAATTCTAACAAAAACCGAAGAATTTCAGAATCTTTTTTCGACTTTGAGTACAAATCAAATGGAATTAACACGACAAGAGCATGTTATAAGATTGTTGCAAGAAAATAATGAACGAGCTCAACAATTGCGCGTGAGGCAAGAAGCTAAGATTGCAAAATTAGAAGAGGAGATCTTAGAACTAAAACAAACAATGTAAAATCTATTAAAAAATTATTATTTTCTTTTATTTTATTTCTTATTCTTGATAGTTCGATTTATCAAGATGCTGTTCTACCAAATAGTAACTTAAGGAGGAATCTTGCTGCTGCCGAAGCTTACCGTGGGGATTGTAATAATAGTTTGGGATTTTACGTTGAAGAAAGACGCAAGAAACGACATATTGATATCAATGTGAAGAAATATGAAAAGTAAAATTGTGATTCAAAATAATTCTTGTGAACCTAGTTTTTGTATTAAAATAAATTAAAATTAAATGAGAAGTTATTTGCTTATTAGATTTTTACGAGTTCATACAACTTGCAAAATCATCTTCGTATTTGCTTGTGTCTTAAGCAACGCCAGCCTATGTCAGCTAGTTAACAAAAATATTGTATTTATTTTACAAACTATTAAGCAAACAAAACATTTATGTTACTCGTCGTTGTATAGTATAAAAATGTTATAACACTCATATACGATTTCTCGGTCTACGAAGCTTGAAGTCTGGATGTTGGCTGATGATTAGAAGTAAAAAATATAGAACTTGAACTTGAAATGTCAAATGGTCGAGATCACTAATTATTAATTATTACACATGTGTAAATTTTTGTAATATCTATTTTTTCACATTTCAATGAAAAATATCACTGCCATACCATACAACTCATTAACATTTGATTTCAACCAATTCCTTATATGTAGGAGTTGATAAAAATTTAAACAGACGAAAACAAATATTGTATATTGATCATCATAAGACCAAATTAACCTCATTACTACAAAAATTTTTTATTTTATCTGTGTAGTCCCAATCGGACAGAAAAATCCAGAATCACTGTTTGGAAGTGATTCCCATAAACGCCATAAACAGGTAATAAATGGGATAATTTTATTAAAACTACTGGGGTGGAATCGGCTAAGGTGATTGTTGATTGTTGACAGTCAAAATAATCGAATTTGATCTGTGTAGTCAAATTGATACCTAAAAAGCTGTCGCTAGAAAAATTTGATAGTCGTTTTCCTACAAACATTTCGTTTCTGAGTAGAGCTACCGGACGCTTACAAAAAACGAATGGAAAAATTTGTTACCTTTTTTAGGTACAAAAACACATTCTTGTGACGGACAAAGCTTACGACATTCGAAAAAGCATAAGAAAAGTAAGAATGTTATTAAAACAGGCAATTTAATACTTTTATTTAGATATTTTATAGAAATCATTTTAAAATTTCACCATAGCAACAATGAATTGTGACAATTATATTTTGAAATTGTTCAATCGAATTGAATTGAATCAGCTTACATAGACGGGAAACTCGGTGATAATCAATTTGACTATCAAAAATTTGATATTCAACTATCACCTTAGCCGATTCCAAACCTGATTTTGATATATAAGGCCTAAATCAAATGGAATAATAAAAAGAAATTTACAATTTTTACAAAATTTCCAAAAACTAAATTTGGTAATGAACATAAAATCTTAAAAAATGTAACCTGGGGTGGAATCGGCTAAGCTGATAATTGACTATCATATTTTTGATAGACAAGTTTGACTATCATTTTCATTCCTTCTGTGTAAAATGATTCAACTCAATTCAATTCGATTGAACAATTTCTGATTATAATTGTCACAATTCATTGTTGCTATGGTGAAAATTTAAAATGATTCCTATAAAATATCTAAATAAAAGTATCAAATTGGCTGTGTTTAAATAAAATTCTTATTTCTCTTGTGTTTTTTCGAATTACGTAAGCTTTGTCGGTCACAAGAATGTGTTGTTGTACTTAAAAAAGGGTAACAGAAAAAATCTGTCATTCGTTTTTTGTAAGTGTCTGGTTGCTCTATTCAGAAACGACATATTTGTAGGAAAATGACTATCAAATTTTTCTAGTGACACCTTTTTAGGTATCAATTTGATTATCACCTTACACAGATCAAATTCGATTATTTTGACTGTCAACAATCAACAATCACCTTAGCCGATTCCACCCCTGGATTGTTAAAAGTCGAAGATGCAGAAAAATATTCGAAAAATTTTAAAATCACTCTTGTTCAGCCAAAAAGCGTTCGTTCATTTAACTTCCATGTAAATTTTTATCAAGATCTGTTTAAAAAATTTTAAAATATCTTTCCTAGTTTTCGGAAATACCTACAGCCTTATTAGGTTACTCTTTAGCCAAATAAGAGATAGCTGAGAATTTTCAACCTCACTCATAGCATATAATTTTTGTGGAAATCTTGTGAAATAAGTGTAATTTCTTCAGATCTTCCATTGGGAATCCTCCCATCCGATATTTAACATTTAAGTCCAAGCTTTGTGGCGGTATGTGTAGACTTAGCGTGAAGCGTGAAATCGAAGCCAATCGACCTTTTGTTTTGGATCCTTATTTCGTCGAAGAATACAACTTGGGGCATGATTCAAAGGTTTTAATTCAAGTTCCAAAACAGATTTATACTAACAAGGATCCATAACACCTTCAATAAGTACCAACTTACACGCTCCAATATGGCGCAAAATGAATACAGTACTGGATCCGAAGAACTTTGTCGCTGTATTCGTACTGGAGTGGGTAAGTTGGTATTTATTAAAAGACTAGCCGAACTGTGCTCGCGTTGCTTCGCAAATTGTAACCACGAACATTTTTTGAATATTAGTATTAGCATTATGAAAAAATGTCTCAATGGGACTGAGCATATTTTCTACTATAATATTAATTTTAGTTTATATGTGTATATGGTTTCGCTTTTATATAATAGTATAGATTTGCGGTAAGAAAAACAAATTTGTGTTTTTAATGTTCTCATACATCTATAGGTATGCGTGTGTAAATATCCATAGACACATTTTTTTATTCAACTGCTCATGTTCAGTGCAGTGCAACTGACTTAACCTACCCACATTTGTGTGCTCTTTTTATCGACGTCATTGTAAGTACCTTCTTCGAGTTATTTGTAAAGAAAAATTTAACTTAATTTCAGTTTTATTGTTCGAGGAAGTGATACAAAATTGGTAATTCAAGCTATTATAATAGAACTTTTTTATTTTTAAATTGGAAGAATTATAATCTATTCACTTCCTTGAACCAGAAAAATAAAAAAGATCTAATTTTCTTTAGATAAATCGGCATTTCATGTGCACGGCACTGTAGTTAATTAAATGTCCATAGTAACTTAAAAAAAAGAGCCCACACTGCTCAGCGATGTGAGATGTGACGATAGAATTAGAGAAACAAAAAAATAATGTGTGTGTGTAGGTTAGTTGATGAACTATACAATACAGAAAAATTGAATATGTAGGTAGGTAGGTAAGAGAAAAAACTTAACTATTAAATGGAACACATATTAAGAGAGAAAGAGCATGGGAAGAAAAGAAAATTAAAAATGTTGGAATGATAATGAAATGAAACAAAGCAGCGACCTCGCGATTGTGATGGAATCTAATTTCCTGGATAAAATAAATTCAAAAAGTTTATAATTTTATAATTTGTTTTTATTTATTTCTCAGGTTGTATGTTTAACTTAGAAGTGATTTTAGGCTTAAAACTTGCGCAACAATATTGACTTTATGAAGCAATGCTAATCTTTGTCGATTATTGTATAGGTTTTAAGATATGAGTGGTTGTATAAGTCAACTAATGAAAAAAAATGAACAAAAAATGTAAAATTAATAATATTTAAGTTTGACAAACAATCAATGAAAAAAAATTAAAGCCATAAACACTCTCATAACAATATAGAAAATAATAAAATATATTTCAAATAAATCGGTTGACTACTTTCTGAGATCGTGCGTTATAAACTTTAAAATGGTTTTGCTTTATATAATAGTATAGATATAGATGTTATGGATCGTTTGAAAAGAGAATACTTTAGTGTGTACATTTACATATTTATGATTCATAAAATTGAAGACTTTTTCAAATTCAAATTACATTATTTAATAATGTTTTTGTCTAAACTCTATTTTAGGTTTATTGTGGACCGAAAATATTAAAATATTTACGTAAAATAATTATAACTTTCTTATCTATACTTAGTCCAAAAATTCTCCGTACAGCAGCCCAATTTTAGTGTTTTTTTGAAAAAAGTACTAGAAATAAATGTTAAAACCAAAGTGGTACCATTAAAAAAAAAGTTAGTTTCACCTTTTTACCAAATTTAAAAAAATTGTAATTGTGATTTTCAAAAACCCGTTTTTAATATATTGTTATAGTAAATATTTTATCTCGAATCATCAAAAAAAAAGCTGCTGTACGGAGACTTTTTAGACTACATACATATGTGTATAGTTAGTACTAAATTTTGTATGAACAGTCTTGTATTCTTTCTCTAAAAGAGTGTGTAGAATTTACCAAATTGAAAACTTCATACGTCATTTAAGTGTTTTTTGTATTTTGAAACACAGTATTTGTTTGAAAAGAAATTTAAGGACCTCAAATAATATTATATCGATGCCAAGAAAATATATGTTATCACTAAGTTTTTTAATGATAGTTTCAAAAACTTAAACCCGAATATCTCAAAATCAAAATTTTGAAAAAAAACCTTTCATTTAATGGCAAAATATTTTTTGTATAAACAGATATTTTGAGAACTTACAACTGCTAAGTTTAATTTCAAATATTTTGATTTTCTTATAGGGATTTAAAAATATTGCACCAACATAACAAGCTCTATACAGCACCTTTGAACTCTTTGCAACTTAAATATCTACTTTTCTATCCGAAATAGACAAGTGATGATTATTTGGCTAGCGCTTGAATGAAACAGTTATCGGGTAGTAGACTAACTAATCTTATTCGTTCAGCATCATTCATGGTCAGGAATCCTGAGTATCTCTACAATCAATGTAATTTTCCCATTGCCAAACTAAAGTTTTATTTTGATTCGTTTTCACAGTGGTTTATTTGTCGATGTTATTAGTCAATTCCTTATCAATTTGCGCTGAATTAAATCCTTGATTTAAAAAAATTAAATTAAAGAAACAAAATAGTTTTCTACTCCTACTTAACGTTTTATTAGCTTAAAAAAATATCTTAAACAATATAAGTAAGTGGGAGAAAGTTTCAAAGTATATAAAAAGCCGCACTAGACAGAAGGTACACAGTGTTGATTTCCATCCACAAACATCTTCTCATCTAATTTTAAGTGTCTCCCAATGCCCTTGCTATGTAACAATGAAGTTCCATGCCAATTGCCATAAGTGTACCGAAAGTACCTCCACGATAAATGTTTATGAGTTTCCGTCCACGGAGACCATATCTACAACAAAAACAAATTTAGGTACATAGTAAAAATCAATCTCAAATAAAACCTAAGATTTATTGCACTCATATCTCCCGAAGCGCCGCCGCACCGGTAGTTGTTATATAATAAGGGAAACCATCGGCAGGGAAGAATGAGAAATATGTATTTGTAATCTATAATTACCTCAATGCAGGAAAGTGAAGTGCTGCTTCACTGGTCATGCCAACTAAAAATCCAATTTCGAATCCTCTCTTCATCTTATCAAAACATGATGGGCCGCGATGACCGTACACTCCACTTGGCATTGGCATTGTTTCGTCTGAAAATTATAAACAAATTCAAAGTTAAGTGAATGTGTTTCAGGAATTGATGTATTTTTTGGATAACATACTTCACCTGAAATTTTTTTTTTTTGACAGCAAAATATTTTTTGTATAAACAGATATTTTGAGAACTTACAACTGCTAAGTTTAATTTCAAATATTTTGATTTTCATATAGGGATTTAAAAATATTGCAATAACATAACAAGCTCTATGCAGCACCTTTCATTTGAAACCAATTTTTTCGTGTACAGCCCTGGACAAAAGTGAACAATAATAACCTCAATACAGCCCCGCCGAGAGGGTGGAAAGGGGGGGGAACCCACTTTCCACTTATTTTTAGAGGCCCGAAAATTTTAAATCATTCATGCTTTCGCAATCGGGCCCCTGTTTGCATGTTATCTGCCAATCTATCATTCACAAGCTTGCCGATCTGGGCCCCTGATTATTATTGGCGTACATTTTTGTTAATATTTAATGGAAAATTGGGCAACTCTGAACTATTGAAAGAAAGTTATAATAAATTGTTTCGCTTTTCTTATTTAATTTAACGTAAATTCCAAATTTATTTTATTTTGAAAATTTTTGAAGTCAAAATAAGGGGCCCGGGAAATCAAAACAAAACACAAATATTTATTTTGGTTTCTGTTTTTATAAAGTTTCTTTTCTTCTATTTTTGTTTCTACTGTAAACGAAATTTTTGATTCGGTTTCGGGGGACCGGAAAATCCCACCAGGGGACTAGGAATACGAGGCGATGGCGATCTTATTGGAGAGCCAAATAATGGTAATTTTTTGGGCATTTTGAAATTAATTAGTCATTATGCCCCTTACTTCAGGAGCACTTGGAAAAAGTAAGAATTTCACAACAAGAGCACAAACGTTTGCAAGTCCACTACCTTTCCGTTGAGATTCAAAATGAGTTCAACAAAATTTGTGCCCAACATGTGAATTTTGAAGGAGATTGAAAACGCTAAATACTTCGCTATAATTGTCGATGCGACACCCGATTCAAGTCATGTGGAACAAAACACATTTATTTTGCGATATCTGCGATTGGAATAAAATGTGTTCACCATCTAAGAACGGTTTTTGGAATTTGTCGATTGCAACAAAAAAAACTGGCACCGCAATAGCTGATTTGATCTGCGAAACATTGGCCAAGAACGAAATCCCTTTAGAAGACTGTTGTGCACAAGGCTATGAAAATGGAAGCAATATGAAAGAACAGTATAATAATGGTGCAGAAAGGCATATATTAAACAAAAATCCGAATGCCGTGTATTCACCATATGCAGCTCACAGCCTTAACTTGTGTGGAGTCGATTCAGCGAAATGTTGTACTACCGCAATAACATTTTTTGGAGTTGTTCAAAAGTGTTTCAAATTGTCTAGCAGCAGTGCCCAACGTTGGGAAATTCTTAAGAAAAATGTGCCCGGATCCCTTCACAAACTTTCCCATACAAGATGGTCAGCTAGAATTGAGGCAGTAAAACCATCTGAAAAACCTTAGAACATCATTAGAAGCCTTAAGTGATATTAATTTAACTGAAGCTGAAACTCGAAGAGCTGTAAATGGCGTTTTAAAATATATGCACAAATTTGAATGCGTTCTGATGTCTTCGATTTGGTGCAAGGTTCTTAGCGCTATAAATGAAAGAAGTATCATTCTTCAAGCCAGAAACATGACTATTGACAATGAAATTAGAAATCTTGACAACTTGATCTCCGATTTGAACTTTATTCGAAACGAATGGGATCAAATTTATCTGAATGCAAAGTAGTTACTACTGGATTGGGGGATTTTCCAGAGTCGTTCCCATCGAACCGAAAAAGAAGACGAAGAAATAAATTTCAAGAAAAACACCTTTTACGTCATAGTTGATTCAATTATATCTGGAATTTCTCGTCGGTTCGATACGATGAAGAATTTGAATGCTACATTTTCATTTTTATGGCAGTTTTCAACAATGGACGAAATTGAGATTAAAAACTCAGCTACAAAGGTTCATCCAAAAGTATAACTCGCATGTGTCTCAAGAGTTGAAAGAAGAAATAATTCATCTGAAAAAACAATTTTGAAGCAGAACTTCCGCCATTGTGTTTGCTCAATACTATTTATTCCCAGAACTTGGAGACGATTTTCCCCAACATTTGTGTTGCTCTCCGTGCCTGTAACCGTAGCTAGTACCGAACGTTCATTTAGCATCCTTGCCAGAAAAAGAATTTTCATCGTTCGTGGCTCATCACAAGATCGTGTTTCTGGACTTGCTACACTATGTATGGAAGCACCTTTGGCAATAAAATTGAATTTCGATGTAATTATAAGTTGTTTTGCTGCTCAGAAAGCTAGGAAAGCTCGTTTGAAAAAAGAAATATTTCATTGAATGCAAACTAATTCTAATGAAAACATTGTGATAATATTTTAATATAAAGAAAAACAATAAAGAGTATTTAATGTAAACCTTTTAAATACATACAAAAAGACAAATTTCAAATATTTTTACTTCGCTCTATTTTATTTTTATAGTAGGTAATAGATCTTCATGCTAATTTTTTTTTTTTAATAGTTAATCGACCAACCAACATGTTGGCAATATCGAATTGAATGTATGATTTTGTTCGGAATCTGATCTACTCGCATGTAGAATTATTTTCTATCCATCTTCTATTTCAACTAAACTGGACTATACCCGTGAGATTGATTTGATGATTAACATTTTTTTTCGGTTCACTTTGCAAACAAAAAAATATTTTTCCGTTAATTCCAACCAATTTCATGCTTTTCGTAATTGAAATTAGAACGTACCATATTAGTAGGCATGAACTTTGAAAAAAATGTTCCCGTCCCGGGCCCGGAATTCCTCTCGACGGCCCTGCCTCAATATATACGAACAAGTTTTTATTTAATTTTTTTGATAACAAATGAAATGTGCAATATCAAAAAATGTTACATATTTAATTATTTTGATAACAAATGAAATATGCAATATCAAAAAATGTTACATATTTTCAAAAAGAATGTATTTCAAAATTTTAAATACATTAGTTGAAATTTGTTTGAGTTATGAGTTCAGCGAACTTAAAAAGTACAGTGTTGACGTTGAGGTAAACGCTTTTGAATTGTTGAGTAAGAGAAAATAATAAAAACGATTTTTCAAAAATTATAGGATGCGTGATTTTTTTCACTTATCTTTAGTCAGCTAAGTGGCTTTCGTTTTAATGAAAACCCCCATTAATCAAAAGAGATACAGTCAAAGACTTTAGTTCTGTGCCTACGTATCCTGTGGGACTTTTTGTTCCAAAAAAGAAAAAAATTAACCAATTTGTTTGTCAATTCAATTGTCGTTGCCATTGGCCTTGTCTGCTCTTTTACAATATTGAAAATTAATTTCCCATCGGGTCTTATGGCAAACCGTTCCGAAGGCATGATGGTTCAATTTAACATTGTAAACACTCTTTTATTAAAACGCATAACTTATCTCCCCAAAGGATATTCATACATATGTAAGCTTCCTCTTATACATAGGTACAGCAGTGGGTATATGCATAATACTTTTCATGTTATAATTTTATCATATACCTATATTTTGGGTCAACTGCATCGACCATACATAAAGTCTACATATCGTAGTTTTTGATTAAAAAATACCACAAAATGTCAAAAGGATATACCTTAAAGTATTTATAAAAACAAAACTTATATTGATTTATGAGTGTTTTATTTATTTCAATTAATATTTGCTATGGTAAAGTTTAAAATTGTAAAATCAATTTTAAATTTTTGAATGCATGTGAGTTTTAATTTTGCTTTTGAATTTTTAAATCTATTAACAAAAAAAAATCGCTATTTTTATTAATATTTCAATAAATCAAGCTTAAAACATGTTAAAAATAAAAAACAAAAAAACAAAAATTAAATAAAAAACGTATATAAAATGTGTCTAGTTTTCTGTAAAATAAAAACACACACACAAAAACTTTTATATTTATTTAAAAAAGAAAATTTTATTCAATCAAAATTAAACAAAAATATCGAAACAAAAATCTAAAACAGAAAAAACTCCATCATAAAAATATGAAAAACACATTTACAGAACATTGCGGTCCTTTATTATCGGGTGCTAACAACACCCCTCCAATATCACCTTTGTGATGCACCTCAACCCTTAGTAGATCGTAAGCCATCTGTATCTTTGTTAAAATGGAACTCTGGCAAGAGGAATGATGCTCCCACACCTACTGGTGCCAGGCAAGGTTTGAGTTGCAAATTAGTTTATGTTTATGTTTATTTTTTTTTTTATTTTTGTTAATTTTTGTTATGTTGTAATTAAATTCTTATATTTTCACACAAAATATAATTAAGTTGTATTTTTGATGTTTCACTAATCCACACGTTGTATAACAACAAAATTAGTTTTAAATTTTTTAATTCACATTTTCCAAAATACTGAAAGCTAGACATATTTTTGATTATCTGATTGCAAAAATTTGAATTTGCATTTTTTGGAAGGATACTCGTATTTTTGTAAATATCAATATCAATATTTAAATATTACACATACAAAAATTATTAAGTTTTTTTTCTGCGCTAAAATAATTAGAATTGTTTTGTAAAATGTCGTGTTATTATTACATTTTATTCTTATTTAGAAATCACATTTCTGTATAAATATTTACATAATATAGCTTTGACTGGAAGGCTTCAAAAGTTTTCAGTATTTTTTCTGGTGTGAAGTTTGATTGGTTGTTTTTTGTTGTGGTTTATTTTTCTTGATTGGCTTATAGTGTCGTCCAAGTTCTAAATTGTCCATTTTGTTAATTGTAAATACATTTTTTTTAAGTTGAAACAAAAAATTACTAGAAAATTTTACAATTGATAAATCATAAAATCTCGGATTTTAAAACATATTCTGGTTTACGTATTCTGTTATTTCACATCATCATTATGGTCCAAGAAAATTTTGTTCTATTCTTAAAGGTTACTTTATTTTATAATTTTAGTAGTAAAATAAGAATAAGTAAATTTGCTGTTAATACGAAAAAGTGCGTATACGCTTGGGCACTTTGTGTTTTTAAAAAGATAATTTATTTAAAAGCATCTTTAGGTCGTTATTAAAAATTCGACTTAACATGAAGTGTAGGTTCATAACGAACGATTTCTGAAGTAAAAAATGCAATCATCTAAATATCACATACATACATATACAAATAGTATCGGTTTATAGTTTTCTTGACTTTATTTTTTACAAAAATTAAAATTCGTTAGCGAACAATTTTTTTTATTTTTGGTCCTTCGCACAAATTAAACATACAGGCTTATCCATTTTGCCGTTTCAAAAGCAAACGTAAATAACACAAATAAAACACATATTGACTTATTTTTGTTCATTATATTTCTTTTTTATTATTAAGTTTGAACGTTAACTTATGCGTGCAACACTACATCATTTACATCATTTAAATGACCCCCACGCGAATTGTTGCAAGCATCGATTCTTTTGACGTAATTTTCCACCACTTTTTGACACATGTTGGGCGGTATATCAGCCATAACTTGACGAATTTTGGTTTTTAAGTGCTCAAAAGTTAAAGGTTTATCTGCATAAATACGGTCTTTCGCGTAGCCCCAAAAATAAAAAGTCCAGCGGTGTCAAATTACATGATCATGGTGGCCAGTTGATATCGCCACGATGAGAAATTACTCGGCCAGGAAATGTCTCTAGCAATAAAGCCATATTCGCTCGAGTTGTGTGGCATGTGGCACCGTTCTTGTTGAAACCACATAATCTCTAAATCGTCTTCTTCAATAGCAGGCAAAATAAAGTCGGTTATCATATGACCATAAGGCTCCAAATTGCCGGTGAGAGCCGTTCCATCGCCATTTTGGTTTTCGAAGAAGTAAGGTCTAATCACACCTCCGGACCAAAAAGCGCACCAAACAGTGACTTTTTGTGGATGTAATGGCATCTCTTCAATTTATCGAGGATTCTTATAATTCCAAATTCGGTAATTTTGTTTATTAACATACACACCGAGTGAGAAATGTGCTTCGTCGCTGAAGAAAATTTTGTTCGAAATTCGCCGTCCACCGCCAGTTGTTCAAGCACCCATTCGACGTGTCTACGACACGTTGTGAATGGTCAGCTGGCTTCAGTTGTTGTGTGGACTTTATATGGATGTTGGTGTAGATCCAAATGCAAAGTACACCATAATGTGCCCTAAGACAGTCCTAATTCCTGAGAACGTTGAGGAATCGACACGGTTCTTCGGCAACACTTTTACTTACAGCAGCGATATTTTCAGAGGTACGAGCGAAACTATGATGCACAGGCCTTACAATATCTGTAATTAATTTAGTCTCTTCAAATTTCCTTACAATTTTGCCAATTGCTTGTGTTCAGCAATAATAATTATCAAAAAATCAAAATTATTCAAAATAAAATACAACTTTTTACACGTTATAAGGAATGTATTTAGTTTAATATTATTGGAACAAGACAAATTTTGTTTAATGGACTTGATGTTGTCTCGATGATGGTTGCTTGTAAAGAGATCGATTTTTACATTGCACCATCGCAAGATGCTTAAAAGAACAAGTGTATATGGATTAGCTGTTAAAGGGATTAAGATTAAACATAATATAGAAAAACAAAGGTGAAGAGCAATACAAATTGAAAGCCATACAATTTCAAAGTAATAAAACATAGGGTATTATATAACTATGTATGTTTGGCAACTTTGCAAAATATTAATATTTCATTAAGAATTAATTGAGTTTTAAAGAATTCATTAATTAAACAATTCGAGATATAAATTTAGAAAATTCAAGATAAATAATAATTTAGGATGAAATAGGGTTGGGTGTCAAATCGCCCAAAACCGAATCGCCCAAAACTTGAAAATGTCACATCGCCCAAAAATTTTGGGCGATTTGACATTATGTTGATTCGCCCAAAAAACAAAAATGTCAAATCGCCCAAAAAGAGTGGGCGTTTTGTCATAATGCAAAAATAGCCATGTGTCAGATCGCCCAAAACCAAAACTCCCAAATTGCAAAAATGAAGAAAAATGCCAAATCGCCCAAAAATAATTTATGGGCGATTTAACATTTTTCATTTTTGGGCGATTTAGCATAATGTCAAATCGCCCAAAAAATATAAATAATCTTGGACGATTTAGCATTATTTTTGGGCGATTTGACACTTTCGTTAAATTGGGATAAAAATTATGTTCAAGAAGTATTGTAACAGTTACATTAACGGGCAGATCGGAATGTTGGTTCTTCTCCACATGAATGAGTTTTTTTTTTGTATTTCCTCGAAATGGAAGAATTTTCCAATAATTTTGACAGCTTTTTGGCTTATTATGAGAAGTTTTGGATACGAAAGGTATGTAAATGAATATAAATTTACTTAAATAATCATGTTTGTGAATGTCTGTGAAAGGTAATACTATGAAACCACCGCGGGGAGGGGGCCGGCGCGGCGCGCTTTGCGGTCGGGTGGCGGCCGGCGCGGCACGTCGTTTACATTACTTACTTTTAGATGGGGCACTACAGTTCTCAGTTTTTAAAAAGCTAACAAGGACAACATCTGATATTGAAGGCTACAATAGTATACTTGGACGAATGTTGACCAAAAAGGGCAATTTCTTTAAATTTGTTTAAGTCCTTCAAGAAGAGGAATTTATGAAAAGCCGTAATTTCTCTATGCTTATAGAAAATGGTGGCACTACTGGTACCAAATCAAGGAAAAAAATCGATATAGAGAGAAACAAAAATATAATGGAGGCTTCTGCGCTTCTTGAAAACGGTGCCATTAATATAATGAGATTTTTAGATCAAATGGTTTATGTTAAAAGTAACATTTGTACTGGTATGGAACTGACACAAATACTGAACAAATTTGTATTTTTTTTATATTTTGGTCTAATTGAAATAAATATTTTGGGCGATTTGTTAAAAGAACCCTAAATATTAGTATTTTTGGATTGCGACAAAACGCCCATTTCTACTTCGGGCGATTTGACATTTTTCTTTTTTGGGCGATTTGTCATAGTGTTAAATCGCCAAAAAATTTTAGGCGATGCGACATTTTTCAGATTTGGGCGATTTGAAACAGGGCCAACTAAAATTGTCGAAACACCAAATCGCCCAAAATAATTTTTTTGGGCATTTTGACATTATGTCAAATCGCCCAAAAAATTGAAATGTCAAATCGCCCAAAAAAGTTTTTGGGTGATTTGACATTTTTTCGCTTTTTGCATTTTGGGCGATTCAGTTTTGGGCGATTTGACACCCAACCTGAAATAGTTAAGCATGGCATGTAGTTGGACGATTATGTTAACAATCTCTTCTTAAAACACGATATGTGGCTGTGGCAGAATCGCCATTTTTGTAGGAGGTTTTAACAATTTGTATGCGTTGTGCGATAGTTAAGCGAACCATTTTCGTAAATGTCAGACTTTCAAATAAAAAAACAAATGGTTTAACAACTTAGTTTGACAGATGTTTCTAACAAGTTTTAGTTATTACAATTTTTGTATGAGTTTAAGTTAAAATTTATTGCTTTTTTTCTGTTTTGACGTTTAATTGTCACGTTCCATTTTTAACCGCTGTCTTTGATCGCAAATATAAATGCAAATACATATTATATTATCCGCTAAAGAAATTTAAAAAAAAACATATTTTAAATAGTATCCTTTTAACAAAAGAAGTCTCAAAAGGGCCTCTTCTTTAAAAGTTCTATGGCTATGTGTTGAGTGTTAATTTTGTGCCGTGCTTAATTTAAATGGATATCGTGAAGTTATTTGTTGAAGAAGGGCTTTCGAGGCCGAAAAAAAAGAAAACACGAAATACAAAAAAAAAACGATTTGAGTTGAAAATAGAATTTGACGACGCTTGAAAGCAACATGCGTCAATTTTTAACTTCGTGGATAGTTCACCAACATAGTTCAATTATATTTCCTACGCAACGTTCTCCTGTCAAAATTAAGCTCAAGTTTGGAGAAAACGCGTGAACTAGATTTTAACTCGAGCTGCGTACTACCCTTTAAAATCGACAAACAACGCCCCATAAAAATGTGTTAATAAGAAATACACAAATTCGACATCCCTGTCCTTAGAATTACAACCCCTACCTTCAACGCCAAAAGTTTTGACGTTTAGTTATGTCAAATTGTCAACAATAGAAAATTCGCAAACTTCTTCGTGCAAGTTGGAAGATTTCTCAAAGTTGTAGAAATAAACAAATTTTTTAATCTCCAAATTATTCATTAAAATCATCCAAAACGGATTCAACAATTAAAGATATGAAACCCACCCTGGCAGCAGATGAAATGTTTCCAGAGGGAGCTGGTTTCATGGATCTCGAAGAAGTAAGTTTTATTCTATACTTAAACTTACATGAAAATTTATAAAATATTCTTTATATCTACTTCTAGTCAGGGAGTTCTTCGGGAATCCTCATGGACCTGGCTACCAATGAGAAGCATGTTCATGCTGATTTCTACAATGACTTTGAAGATCTATTCGACGATGACGATGAGTTAACTCTAAATCCGTAAAAAGAAGTCCTCAAAACGAGGCAAGGTTTTTTAAGAAAAACAAAGGCAAATCTTGTGGTGATTTTTATTTTGATGTATGTAGTTTAAAAATTAATTTGAATAAAATACACTTTTTGTACAAAATCATGATTTTTTTCTCATTTTATAATATTTTGGTTTTTTCTTTTATTTTTATTATTTGGAGGGGGTGATTTTATGTATTGACTAGCACCAATATACAGAATTACAGACAACATAAACAAAATAACGACAACTGTTCTACCATTATTTATAAATTATAAATTAATCTGGCGTACAATTATTATTTAAACAAAAAAAAAAGAAAAATAACAGTGCTTGAAAAATTAAAATCAAGAAACAACAATTGATATAAATGTATAAGAGAGAAGAGGACATGGTTTTTTGTTTTTGTAAACGAAAATAATTATCCTACGAAAAACAAAATTATATAGGTTCCTAAATAGTTTATTTTATATTTATTGAAAGCTTCCGTTGAATTATTTTAATACTTTAAAACTTAAAATTGTACACGGTTCGTAATGCGCTAGTTTGTCATTGTTTTCAATAAAAATAAAAATTAATGAACTAAATAATAATTATTCTACTTTTTTCTTTTACTTATTCTGTTCTGCAACTGTGTATATAAAATATATTATGTATGTATGTTAACCGTTGTGTTATGTTGTTTTTTGTTTTTTCTTTTTTAATTTGAATTTGCCTTGCAGATTTTTGTTCTTAATTTAAAAAAAAAAAAATTATGTCGTAATGTGATCGGGGCAAATACGCGAGAGTAGCAAAAAACTGTTGCATGCTACAACATGCCTATAGACCTATTGCAATTACATATAGCTTTTTTTAAATTTTAATTTAACCGTCTAATGGTGGACCCAGATACACCATGGAAACTTCCGTATTACCGTATACCGCTGAAACAGTAGGATAAAGTGCTTTGTCCGGCAAACCTAAAAGAATTGTGTTAGAATTGTTAGAAAAAGTGTACAGTAATTTCAACTTACCTCTAAATGCTACTCCTAAAAATTCGTAATTCTTTTCAAACGAAAGAGTGTTGTCATCACAGTCCAGGATGACTCGTATTCGTTCACCCACCTATAAAAAGTTTAGAACGAAATTAAATATTTGTTATCTTCTTAAAATTAACGGTCGTTAAAGGTAGATTATACATTTCGAGGCTTAAATTAAATTTTTGATATAAATGCAAGTTGGAAAATAATATCAAGTCTATTAAAAAATAGCTTTAGAAAATTTAAGTCCTTCAAAGCTGGTTTGGCATTCCGTTCCGGTATTCTCACTTAGACTCATCCGTTAACAAGTGAAAAAACCTTGTTGATACGTAAGTTTTGTTAATGTTCAGTTAAGCTTGCATTTGTACTTAATGTGATTGTACTGTCAAAGGCACTTCAACCTCTTCCAGAAATCTGTTGGCCCGATATGTCAAAAAGGAAAATTCTCAAGAGTCTACATTATGAATAGCAAAAAGTTCAGATATTTATCCTTATCGAGGTAACCTATCGTAGACATTTCTGATCGGTAACAAATATTTCCGCAGTTTTTTTTCTGTCAGAGAAAATCGGAAATAAAATTGTGAACTTAGACCGACGAATTGCATATGTCCGTTGTTGCCCTTAATTATTTTAATCATGTTGGCACGAGTTTCACAATATTAAACTAAGTCAAAATTAGAAAAGATGATGCAAAATTCGTAGATTTCGTGTTAATCGATTACCTTTACAGGGGTGATTGTGAAAAATATAAAGCTCCGTAGACTTCTGCAGGGAACCCAATTAGTTTGTATGGGTGAAGAGAAATGGGCTTGAAAAGCCCCATTCTAGGTCTTTTTTTAATCACGATTTTATTACGTGAAACAAATATTATGTATCGTAAACACAACAGCGGAGGACAGACGAACAAAATTGGTCCTTTATGAAAGCTTGGTCAGAGCCACTTAGACCGCTGATCGAACTGAAAAATCGGTCTACGTACATTGTGAAATCTTTTATTTCTTTTATAACTCTTTAATGGCATGATGGTTAGTGCGTTGGACTATCATGCGAGAGGTCTTGGGTTCGATCCCTGCCTGTGCCACCTAAAGTTTACGGGTACTGCCTCTTGCGAGGAATTGACAAATTCTCCAAGAGTAGTTCTTGTCATGAAAAGTGCTTTCTCAAATTAGCCGTTCGGACTCGGCATATAAACTGTAGGTCCCCTCCATCCCTGCAATTACACGCACACAGGAATGGTTGAGAGTTGTAAGTCACTAGGCCCTGGTTCTCTACGGACTGTTTCGCCACCTAATTTATTTATTTATTTACAATTTTTAATAAGATTTATAAAAAAAAAAATAGGAACATTTTATTTCAACAGTGCAAAATCTGTTTTCTTTTTCACTAAATAGCCCATAAAAATAAAGGTTTTACATCGGAACAAGTGATAGTAAGCTTAAAATTTGTTTATACATATTTTTCTTTTGGTATTCTAAACATTGTGTATAAAAATTTATAAAATCTAGTGACTTATTCGTAAATTCGTGATTATCTCCGTTTCTATACCTTCATCCATTTTGATACCTTTACCAAAGTTATTAAGCATAGGTACAAGCTGCTACAGTTTTTGTTTCACACATTGTCTTATGCGCTCGACCGTTTCAGAGTTAGAGCGCAGAAATATTGTGCAGCACTCATCAATTTTTGTTTAATTAAACTATTGGTTAAAAAATTAAAGTTTTCGCCACCTTGGCGGTTAATAACTTACGACGCAGAGACGATATTTTATGAGGTTTTTAAAAAATGTTTAGAACACTAAAAAGAAGGTACAAACAAATTTACAGCTTACTATATCTTTTTTCGAGGTTGACCCATTTTTTCGCCTCATTTTTTTGGAATAAAAAGATGTAATTTACAATTTTTATGAGCTTTCAAGTTTTTTGGAGGTTTCTGTTTTACCAAAAAAATAAATGCTTAAATTTCCGTTTAATTTTTACTAAGTAACATTTGTAACAATTTTTGTTATAGCATCCGGCTGTGGATACATAGTGGCAGTGTTAGTAGTGATGATAATAATATTGCAATTCTGAATCGAAGAAAAGAGGTGTATCGCCCGCGTATAAATTTCGATATCACCGATTATTTTTATTTTTTTTTTGGGTTCGGATATTCAAATTAAATAAATAAATTAAGTGGTGCAACAGTCTGCAGAGAACTAGAGCCTAGTGACTTACAAATCTCAACCATTCCTGTGTGCGATTCATGTCAGGGATAGAGGGGACCTACAATTTATATGCCGAATCCGAACGGAACGGCCTTTTCATGAAAAGAATTACTTTTGTAGGAGTTGTAAATTCCACGCAACAGGCAGTACCTGTGAAAAAACTTTAGGTGGCACAGGCAGGGATTGAACTCAAGTCGTCTGGCATGACAGTCCTACGCACTAACCATAACTCCACGGATATTTACTGGCAGTAAAACGGAATGCAGCGGCAGAATAAAGACTTTTGAAAAAGTGACGCAAGGCCAAGCTGAAGTTTTATTCTGATGATTATTAAGTAGATGATTTAAAATTTGGCTCCCAACTTGTTTGAACATAAAAATGCAAAAATTAAAACTGTCCAAAAATCATTGCCATTTCGATTTTAAGAGAAAATTAAAAACATGCTTTTGTTTTCTATTTCTATACCCATACTAGTGTTTCGATGCATCTTATGCAAATCGCATTTCATAGAAAATTATTCATGAAACGTGTTTCATTTTTGTTTCACATTAACTTTACTAACCTGATACTTTGGCGCATTATTTAACAGGGGATAGTTGCCCTGTGCATCTCCATTATGGAGTAAATGGTTATCAACGAGATTCCATCCCCAGCTTTGGTCGTCTGCTCCTAATAATGCCACATAGCCGTGGCATTGTAGGGCTGCTTCCTTTGTTGAGATTCCAATTACGGCTACTGTTCCAAGTGGACCCTCCCATATGACCTCCCAAGCGTGGCGTCCTTGTCTAAATCCTATTTTACTTCTCGCTGCGTCTGTACTCTGTGCAACAGGGTTACTAAAATGCAACAAATTAACCAAAAGTAGATTAAAGATCTTCAACTAAACATAGAACAACAAAAATATAACAATCATACCGATGCAGTGTAAATCCATTTGGTTTGATATAAACATTCCTAGAACAGTCATTTGGATTCCAGGCATAAAAGAATGCTCTTAGTTTTGATTTATAGGTGGGCACAGAAGACAGGACATCCGATTTGAGTGCCTCCTCGGCTAGTTTGCCTATGCAGTGCATTCGCCAGACATCATTGTTTTCATCGTTGAGGAAGCGATACCATCTCTTGCAGACAAGTGAACAATTCCTTAAATCTTCCAGGCTTAAATACGAGAATATTGCTTCTAGAACATGGTCATTAACTGTGGCTGCGATCGAATCTCCCATATTTCCAGCAAACTCTCTGCCACACAAATTTAATTCAATTCAAAACCCAAATTCTTTTCTTTGCACAATTCGAGTTAAGTAGCTTTTTTTCACACAGAGACCAAGACCAAGAAAAATTGCGAAAGATAAATTTTGTGCGTACGTTGTCAAAAGTAAAGCGTTCCAAATAAAAATGTATTTTCTTTTAACTTTCAATTGTTTCACTGAATCGAGGATGATTTTGGAATTTGATTATTTAATGATTTTCTAGATATGCCTTCGGATTTCCATTTTTCATTTAAGTTTATTGAGAAATTAACTAGGGAAGCGTTTAATAGACAAAAAAGAAAGAAAACTTTTCCTTTCTATTTTGCAATCAAAATACAAATGTCGCAAGGTAAACGTCAAGTTTGAAGTTTGTGCTAAACGAAAGTATTATTTTTAACGAAAGATTACATACAACTTTCGGTTGTAAACACAAGAATGCAATGTATTACAAGAAACACACATTAAAGTACACTCTAGATTATCGGGAGCTGTGCCAAGAAGAAAATTCCTTAAACCAACGAAAGTTGCAAACCGAATCTGTCACTTAATTCAAATTTACCTATTTTAAGGCTTAACTTCATTAAAACCTTTTAAAAAAAAATAAGCGGCAGAATGTTGGGAATATAGAATACATTTTTGTCAATTTTAAGAAAGCAAACATAATTTAGGCGGTTGTTTAATTTTTTGCAGTAAGTTAAGGTTAATTTTAATCAACAAGTTGTTACCCACGATTTTTTTTAGTAGGATTTTTCGAGTAGCGTTTTTTTCTCGAATTTACTATCTATATCCATACCTTAATTCATAAAAATTGGGTCTGTGCTTTAGTCGTGAAAGCGCAACAGACAGACAGATCTATTTTAAGAGGTCCGATTTTTCGAATTGAATTGTTAACATTTCTCGACATCTTAAGTCATTGACATACTGCTAGTCGATATTTATTTTCATACAAAAACAACAATTAAAATAGATTCTTGATTATTTGCTTTGAAAAGCTTTTTTTGTTAAAGAAATTAAGAACATCTTTTATTGTAAAGTTTGGCAAAATAAACAAAATACAAAAATTAATTTCTTAACACCAACACGAAGTTTGCTACTAGCAGTCCATAATCAAAGGATTTTAGATAGATGTCGTGCGTGTGTACGTAGATTCGGGTTACCCTTTTTTCTTCGGCCATATTTTAAAAAACCGATACTGACTTCAAATAAATGTTGTTTTACTGATATCAACATCAAAATATGCAGAAATGACTTTTAAAAGAATGTATTGGGTAGTTTCTTTTTACTACAACAGTTAAACAAAAGTTAGAAATGTCTATCAAATTTCTTCTTATACATTGTGACGTGATACCAAATTGGTATAAACTCAAAAAAATTCAAATTTTTAAGGTATTGGCTTTAAACTAAACAAAAACATTGCTTTAACTTTTGGTATAGTTTAAATAAAAATCCAAGTGAAAGTTTTTTTTTTATAAAAATAAAAATCTTCAAAAATACTACATAAAATTGGTCTAAACTGATTTTTGACTCGAATGTGTCAAGAATAAATTAAGGTATTGACTTCAAAATTATTTCATTATATCCAAATTATAATAATTGTTAACATTAGGTTATTTTCTTTGACAAATGCATTTGGAAATTTTGTATCAGAAATGAAAAAAAACTTTCAAAAAATTCTACTAAAAATTGGTTTCCGAATAAAATGTCTTGTATAATTAAATTTAACTTATTTTATCATTTACAAAAGTCCAATTGATAACTTTTAAACAAAAAACGAAATATATACAAATTTGAAATCAATTTTCAGGCTAGTTCAAATTTATAACTCTATATGTTGGATCAGCTGTTTTGTCAGTTAGCCACATGTACCAGAAATTATGGATAGATTTGGTTTTCTTTTTTGATGCACGTAAAACATTAAAAAAAAGGTTAATCGGAAATTCGAGAATGAACGCAGTCATTATATTGTAGGCTTTAACCAATTCAAATACATTGTTTCTTTTGAAAAAATACTTGACAGAATTAGAGTTTATCTTATTACATTAAATAAAGCTCTAACTAAGTCCCATTCAAATTTGTCCCATATCCTATTTACAGACGTTTGAAAGTTGAAAAAAAAGTTTAAAAAAATATTTTTCATACTTGCGGGGCTAATCCAGTTAATACACACTATTTTAGCTCAAATTTAAAATAGAAGACTTAAAATACTTTTATTCATTGATTCACAGAACTTACTTGTAAGAGTCCGAGTCTTCCTATGTTATGTAGCGTCATTTAATGACACTAACATCTGTGTTCAAGAGGAATGACCTGGCTGGATTTTTATTTTCCATCTTAACATAGACGCTGCAATCATTCATTCTTCGAAATACAGCTGATGAAAAAAATTGTCCGTGTCTTTTGTTTTGCCTCCTAATTGCAACCCCTTTCAGTATTCGAATTACTGAAGCTCCGTTCTAATTTTTTGTTGAAAATATTTAAATTTTTTCATTTGGGCTTTTGCTTTCTTAATAAAGCAAACTCCATTACACCAAATATCAGGAATAATTGTTATATCTAGACAAAAATAAAACTAAAGCAAATGGTATGCATCACAAACAATACATCACCAGAATATTACTGAACTTAGGAAGAGGATAGCCAAATTTTAATAATACATACATACATCAAAATAATTAGTTATTTTTCAAAATTAAATTTGAAAAAAATATGTGTTGACTTATATATCTCCTAAACGAAACATTTTTTATAACTTTTTTGTTTGCAGGACTGTTCGAATTGAGATCCTCCACAGTTAATGTTTAGAAATCGTGATCTGAGGGTTTTAGTTTTCGAGTGGTACCAAAAATAAATATGGATAAAATGGGTTTTGAAAATTACCTCTGGATTTCAATCTAAAATAAAAAATTGTTGCAAATAAAAACTTAATTTTATGAAGGTAAAACTTCATTTTTATTTTTTTTATTTAAGTAACAATATTAAAAATACTGGTGAGAGGCAATGTGGGTTGGAATGCAAATATTATTAAATTTTTCAAACACGAATTTCGTCGAAAACTTGTTTGGGGCTCACATAAAGGGTAGTCATTGTCCACTATGAGCCTTAAATCATTAACGTCTTCTATATTTTTATAGAACCTAAGCTCTTCGATAGACCTCCAGTCTTCTCCATAGTGTTTAGTTAACAAATTGAAGACATCTTTCAACTTTTCCGCTTTAATATTTATTCCCTTTTCTATTATCGGTGGCTCCATCCCTGAAATCTGTTTTTTTTTTAAACAGATCTCGGAGCTCCTATGTCGGACAAGTAGTATGGTTCACCGCGGACTAAAATGGTCCCACTATTGCTTTTAGTTAAAATGAATCTCTTAGATTCATTGAACTTGAAGTGCCAGGTACCAGTTGGGCTAATATAGTCCATCGTAGAACCTTTCCAGTCGAATACGGGACAGCTTTCATCTCCTAAATGAATAACAGTGGCGTATTCTTCATGAATTTTCCGGTATTCATGTGGCGTAATGATTGTCTGCTTAAGTTTGACCTTAAAAAATGTACCAATTTCAAAAACATTTAAAAAACACAAACAAGGGCAAAAGCCCTGTCAGGTGGAATATACGAATGTCCAGATACAGGAAAAATTATTTCTAGGCTTTCTATATTTAATGGAGCTTTTTTAAAAAGCCAATAAGAAGTCATACCAATCACGGTAGAGTTTTTGTTTTTGCCACCGCATCCTTCAGACTAAGCGCACTGTCTCAGCATGGCTCACATTAAAGCTGCACAAACGGTTGAACACAGCGAAAGCTATCTGATTAGATCCTTTTGCAAACTCATTTTCGGTCCATGTGATGAAAAACATATTTTCTTTACTCAAGGAAGCTTTGGAACTTCCGACAACAACACCAAAGTTGTAAATGTAAAATTGCAGGAATAGTAAGCAGCTTGATCTGCTACCTTTGGCAAAACCATGTTTTTTTGGCAGTCAAATGAGATGGTAACAAGGTCATCCCTTTCTTCCTTTAATATAGTAAAGAAAGCTTTGGCTCTTCTCTTATGGATCAGTTTCTCCACCATGAGCTTTCTTTTTGTATTTTCATTCTTTTTGTGTTTGATTCGTTGTGTAAGCTCAATACATTTAAAAAAATTTAAGAAAGCCTATTTCGGAATAATTTTTCAAATATTTCTTACAACTATTTGGATATTTCCATCTAACGTCATACCATGGATAAAAAGTTTTTTGAGTTGCTATCTGATAATTAAAAATATATTTTGAATGGATGTAATGGATTTTGATGCGAACAAAAAAATAGAATATAATGGATTTTGAAACAAAAACTCAAGTGGATAAAATGGGTTTTGAAATTAACTACAGATTTTGTGGTCTGATTTCTATGGCAAAAAATGGGATTTGAGATTCAAACTTTGGCCCATCGTATTTGTTTGAATGATAGCAACAAAACCTCATACCTAAGTCATTTTTTTCAAAAGTGGATATAATGGGTTTTGATTTTAATCAACACACATATGTCCTTGAGCTTTCTCAGCGATTTTGCCTTTATTTCTTCAATCGAGGAAAAACGCCGTCCTTACATGGGTCTCTTCAACTTTGGAAACAGGAAAAAGTCACACGGAGCCATATCTGGTGAATATGGAGGTTGGGGCATGACTACGGTATTGTTTTTGGCCAAAAAATTACGAACAAGCAACGACGAGTGAGCATCGTTGTGCAAAAGCCATGAACTATTTTTCCATAAATCTGAGTGTTTTTTTTCGGATTGCTTCACGAAAACGTCGCATAACTTCAAGGTAATACTCCTTATTAACCGTACGACCTTGTGGTAAGAACTCTTGATGCACTATACCATTATAATCGAAGAAAACAGTAAGCAAAACCTTCACATTTGATCGAACTTGACTTGCTTTTTTCGTTCTTTTAGATGCTTCCAGGTGGACGATAGTGCTTTGGTTTCGACATCATAACCGTACACCCATGTTTCATAACCAGTTATGACCCTTTCAAGCAAACTTGGATCGTCGTTGACGTCATTTAACAGCTCTTGAGCGATGTTCATACGATTGTTTTTTTGGTCAAAATTCAGCAGTTTCAGCAAAAATCGCCGAGCTCATAAAAACACGTCGAACCTTAGCAACTACCACAGACAAAGAAAACAGTGAATATAGCTGAAAATTGCATCATACTTTAGGGGCATGTATACCACCACAATACAAAAATAATTTTGACCTTCGGACTCTCCAGACCCGCGGAATTTAAAAATTCCGGATACTTTTTGAACACACCTCGTATACTGTAGATAATCTTACTACAGTTTTGAAATTATACTATATTTTCTTACTCTATTGCAATAGAAACAAAAAATTGTGCAATGTTTGCGAGAATATTTGACAGCTGAACAAATGTCATTCAGAATGACAGTTATTATTCATTTCTGAAAATTATGTACACAAAACCTACTAGTTTTAATTCTGCTTGCATTGGCTGCGTTCAATCTCGTGTTAGATAGGGTATCTTGGATAGGTGGATTTTTAGATACCTTGTTGAACGAGTTGGATAGCTGTATTGAGATAGCTGTCAAAAAATAAAAACAACTTTCATCTACAAAACGAAAACAAAATAAGTCAACTTTGAAGTTTAAAAAAATTAATCATAATTACCTTCTAAAATTCGGAGGCAAATAGCTTCTTCATCGTCTATTATGTACAGAACATCCTCAAATACAACTTCAAATAACATTTTGTATTTTTTTGTTTACCATCAAATACAAAAAGCTGAAATCAATTTTCAAGTTTCTTGAAATTCAACCATGTGTTGAATCAGCTGTTCTGTCAGATACCTACATACCCCAGAAATTCTTGGATACCTTTGGATTCCTTTTTTGACATCTCAGCTGTTTTTGATCAGCTGTTATTTTACACGTAAAACACTAACAAAAAGGTATCCGGATACCCTATCTGTCTGAGAATGAACGCAGCCATTCAATTCTTAAATCATGTATTAAGATAAATTAATGACAGCCCTTCCAAAAAGCGGACGGGTAAGGAAATTAGTATGATTTTGGACTTCCTTCAGGGAAAAGGAAATTTTTAAGTTATGGGTATAGATTCGTAAATTTACGTCAGATTACGAAAAGTGCTTTCACAATCTTGTAAAACAAATAAAACTTTGCACTTTTACTAGACTTGTTGAACTGAATCGTAAATTTTAAATTTGTATTATAATAAAAGTTTGAAAAGCTAGGAAAATAATGTATCAAAAGAAATGGTTTGACGAACTAATAGAATGCACAAACTATATCTATTCTTGGACGAGTTGTTTTCTACGTATTAAAATTAAATGATCTTAGCATGAGCCTATCCAGGGGATGAAACTTTATTACCTCAGGGACACTTCATACCGAAACAAAAGCTAAAAAATAAATTCGGTTACAAAATAGCCTAGATTACAAAATAACCTTGGTCATAAAATATATATTGTTAATCTGGGTTTCAAAATAACCGGGATTACAAGTTATCCTGGGTTTAAAAATAACCTGGTAATAAAATATCCAGGGCTAACCTTGGTTTCAAAATTGGGCTATAAATAACCTGGATAACAAAATAACTTGCATTTAAAAATAAGCTGAGTTATAAAATACCCTGGGTCATACAACAACTTGGGTTAAAATATAATCAGGGTTACAAAATAACATGGATTTCAAAATAGCGTTGGTTATAAAATACCCTGAATTAACCACGGTGAAAATAACCTATTTTTCAAAATAACAAGGGTTACACATAAACTGGGTAACAAACTAACCTGGGTTCTAAAATAATTGTCTCAAAAATGTTGCTACCTAAAAAAATTTCTAAATCACTGAAAAAATATTTAAGTTGAAGAGAGAAATATATTATACTTTTATTAATTTTCTTAGAACTCGGAAAAGGAAATATCAGGAAATTTAATTAAATTCGATATTTCTAAAAGTTTTACTAAATATTCATAACAACATTTTGGGTACGATAAAAAAGTTTGAAGTCAATATCATTTTTTTGTTCTCATGAGATACTTGAGTCGAAACCCACTTTTTTCTAGTTTTTGTAGGTTTTCGTTTTTTGTAAAAAAAAGTCGTCAATTGGATTTTTCTAAAAAATAACTAAATGATTACAACTATATTTTGTGTATGATGAAATAAGTTTGATTTAAAAGTACATAATGTTTTCTCCCGAGATATGAGCCGTTTATTTTGAAAGTGGCATAAGTCACTTTTTTTTTAAATCTAGATATTTAAGATATTTGTTATACCGTTAATTACCAATACTTCTCTCGAAGAAATCTCAATAGTTCTCAACTTATTGAGTGCAAATTTTTTTAAAATGAAAAGGTACCGTTCAATTGTATTTAGTGTTGCCATTAACTCGATTTTTTTGAAAAAGTCACTTATGCCACCATCAATAAGAGGTTTCATTTTGAACAGTTCACTATTTGGAAAGTTGTTATCTTTTGACATTTGAAACTACACAGTTACTAAAAGCCATACCCAAAACTCAAAAATATACTTTGAATCAAAATGTTCGAAATAATAAAATGGATGCCTAAATTTGCCTTGCGACATTTTTTTAAGAAAAATGTTTCCGGATTTGCGTACTAGACTTTTATTATTTTTTACAGTTTATTATTATTATGTTGTCTATTTCTCAAGGAAAATAATTATGTCATTTATTTAATTTCAAACACAAAAATGAAATATGTTTTTTATTATTATCAGTAAATGCATTGACATACCAGAAATGAACAGCTAGAAACTAACTTCACGTTGGCGTTGGTGTCATCTAATCCTTAATGCTGCTAGCACTTTTGTAGGGTAAGTGGAAGTAAATTAAACCTTAATCAAAAAGTGAGAGTCCTTCCAAGATTGGAAAAAATGCTGACATAAGTGTATTATATCTGGGAGGGACTACTTTGAAGAGGACAACATTGATGTAAACGAATAAATAAATATTTTTTTGAAAAAACGAAAATTCCGGGTACTTTTTGAACACACCTCGTATATTGTTGCGGTGAAAAAAAAGGTTACATTTTAACACTTTTCCAAAGGTAAAAGACCATCAGTTGCATGGGATCTTGAACACACCTATTTTTTTTTGGTTTTTAATTTTGAATTAAAAAATAATTGCCACCATGGACAGCTGTGGATAGAAACAACTTCATTTAAGAAACACTAAAGAATATATTTCTGGGTTCAAGCAAACTCATAGCAGAAATGTGTATTTGCTGCCATTGTTTTCTATGATACTACGCTTTTATTTCCATCGTAATCCTCTTGTGGAATTAAAAGCTATAAATCTAGTGGATGTACCTTACAAATGTAATACTACGTTTCCACCGGGCACTAAACCGAGATTTAGCTAGATTTGTCACAAATCTCCTTGAAATCTCGAAGATTTACCATACAAATTTTAATCTCCTCAAATGAAGATTTCAAATAAAACTCATTGAAATCTACTTGGAAACATTAGTTTGTCAAATCAAACAAACTTTTTTTTCGGAGAATAATTGTTGAACCGACCCATTTAAACGCCAATTTCGTTTATTGACAGATGGAAATGTCAACAAAAACTATCTGTCTCACTTCCATATGACTCAAATTCAAAACAATAAACAACTTTCAAGAAATCACAGACGAAATAAAATGTAAGTATACAAAAATAATAAATATGTACAAGAATATAATAAAACTAATTACTTACAGATGATGAGTGAACAAATACATATTTTTTTTCTTTTCGAAAGCAGAATAATTTGATGTTTGGTTGTTATGACATATTATTATTGGTGGAAACGTACTATTAAGCTCCTCGAGAATCGTTAATAGATCTACTATAAATCTACTTGGCTGAATGGTTTCATTCAATCAAACGTACCTAATTTTTTCCAACACACTAATTTGGATAATACGTGAATTTGATAACATCTTTAAAACACAGCCGGCCGTAGGTGAATACATTTTTAAGTATATAAAAGTGTTAGTAATCTTAAAATAGATTTGTAGAATATTATTAAATTGAAAAACAATAGAATAGGAATTTGCACGATACGATGCGATATGGTCTAGTAACGGTTAAAAAGTGTAAAGTGCAACATTTTTTTGCATCGCAATTTGCACCGCAAAAACAAAAAATATACTTAAATATACAGTTTCACACTTTTAATATATTATTTTAATATTATGTTATGTTGCAACAAAAAAATACAATGGTGTACAATTTGCAACCATATTTGACAGCGTAGCAAATTTCGTTCATTGACAGTTGTTGTTCATTTCTAAAATTTGCTTGTGCGTGCAATAAGTAAATTTCTTTTATTTATTTATTTTATATAAAAATTAATAAGAGAAGTGGAAATTTGTATGATTTTGGATTTCAGAGTTATAAAGAGATTTCTTCAATTAAAAAAATAATTATAAATTATTTATTATATAAACCTACAGCACAATTATTCTGTAAGAAATGTCTGAAGCAAAAACCGTTTACAACTTATGAGATGGAAATTAAAAAGCTTAAGATAGTTTTGTCCATAGTTTATCTGCATACTCATAATTTTTTCTGCAGCATTAATAAAAATACAATAATACTTACTTTTTCACCTTTGTTTGTAATTTTTATTAACAAAAAGAAATTTCACAAAAGTCAAGTCAAGCCAACACCATAAACAACTGATCAAAAAGAAATATAATGCGTGATTGGGTCGCACAAACTGGCTCCCGTATTCAAAGGCCTTTAAAATAAGTTTGTATTCAAAAATTGAATTGCCATTTAATTAGTAAAAAAAATCGTTAGAGTGGTTTTTTTTAAATTGATTTTGAATATATAAAATTTGTCAATTTGTTTTTAAAAATATTTTTGGGATTTAGTTTTGTAGTGCTTATAAATAACGTTTACATTTTGAATTCGTTAAAAAAATGTTGATTCATTTTCGAGTCATTGAATTTAAAAAAAATTAATTTTTGATCAACAAATACTATTGAGATAGTATAAGAGCTTGTGCAGAAAATTTTTGAAATCGGTTAATTAGGTCTTGAAAAAAAAAAATAAAGTTAATATGGGGGGTACCCTTCTGGGGCAATTCCTACAAATATATTTTTTTATATTTAAAGGAGCCAAGTTAAAGAACAAACATTTTAGAGAATGTGTAATAAAAATCTATCATTTCGTTTTTGAGAAAATTCAAATTTTTCGGGTTTTCACCACTAAAATTGTATGGAGACTACTGTTATTTTTAGTCTTAAAAATGAAAAAAACTTTAAACGCAAATCTGCTTAAAACCTTTATTTCCAAGTTTTAACTCAATCGACCCAATGTTTTGGGCTGTGTGGGGCGTAATGTCATGTTTGATTTAAATATCGAGTTCGAATTTTTTACGAGTGCGCAACTTGCCATATAGTTAAAAAAAATAATAACGGATCTAACGCAAGGTCTCCTTCTATTCAATTGAAAAAGTTATTGTACTTTAATAAAATAGTCCAACTTTAATTTAAAAATAAGCTTCAAGAATTGTTTTTTGAAGCTTTGAGAAATGAATTTCAAAATTATAGGGAAACTAACAAACTAAAATACACGAAAATCCAAAATTCGAAAAATAAATCCCTACAAATTGTTTAATATTACACTGGTTGGCAGGATTTTTCACCTGATAATTATATAGTACTTTTTTTATGGGTGGCTATAATTCAGTAAAACTCCAAAATTTCTCTTATCACGTTAATTTTTTTGAAATATTAATTTTTAAAATACGAAAAAGCACCTACAATATAAGACTCTTTGAGGCTTTCTATATTTATGAAATATATTTTTTTTTTCAATAAAATTCGTAACCGTTTTCCAAATCTATAATCCTTATTCCAGGTATTCAGTTTAAATATAGTTTTTTTTTAGCACGGGTAGATTTTGGCGCCTCGTGGCGGCTATTTTGTTTTAGTGACATCTGTCAAATCTTTTGTTTATTATTCAGTTAGTTTCAGTTGTTTATGCCAAATCATCATGGCAAGTTACCCGATTGAAAAGCACGTTCAAATGATAAAACTTTATTATCAAAATGAGTGTTCGTTAACGCAAACGTTGGGCGCATTGGGATGACACCAACCCATGCTAGGTTCACCAGGTGATAATGCATCCTCAAAAAGTTACGGTTTGGTGTGGATTTTGGGCCGGCGGCGTAATTGGTCCGTACTTTTTTGAAAACAACGTTAATGAGGTGGTCACCGTCAACGACGATAACTAATTTCTTATGGCCCAAATTGAACCATATGGACCTATACGACATGTGGCGCTACGTGCCACACAGCAAACGCCACGACATCACACACATCTACCCGCCCTTATTGAAAAACCCTATATTAATTTTTAAAATACGAAAAAGCACTTATATTGATTGTATAAGACTCTTTGAGGCTTTTTATATTTAAATTTTATTTTTTGTTTATTATAAATTAATATCTATTAAAGGCATATCAGGGCTAAACATTTTAAATTTAAGATTTCTCATATATACACATAGTCCAAAAAGTCTCCGTACAGTAGCTTTCTTTTTATTGATTCTGTGATAAGTATTTACTATAACAATACATATATTAAAAACAAGAATTTTGAAAATCACAATTTTTTAAAATTTGGTTAAAATGGTAAGGTGGAAACAAAATTTTTTTCAATATTACCACTTTGGTTTTTATACATTTATTCCTAGTACTTTTTTTTCAAAAAAACACTAAATTTAAGCTGCTGTACGGAGACTTTTTGGACTAAGCGTATATTCAAATTCCAGAAATTAATTTCCATATTACTTTAGCTGCAAAACAAGTTTAAGAAGGGCTTCGAGTTCTACATTTTTTGTATTATTCAAATGCTATTTTGAAGTGATTGACATCAAATCAATTAAAATGTTTGAAAAATTTTTAAACTTGAAATCCCTTTAAATCTAATTTTGCCTAAAAATTAGTTTTAAAGAAACTCATAGTAATATGTGAGTTAGTTAATTTTAAATTAAATTAATATAAATTACCATATTTTGTATTTTGTTTTATCAATTTAAACTTGATAAATGTTAATAATGCCTGTCGATTCCTAACGCTCGGTTCACCTATGTAATGTAGCGTGAAAGTTTTCATAGATAATCATTTTTTAAGCATCACAATACAATATAAACTTTAATGTCAATACAAATTATTGATCCAAAAACAGCGATATAAAATTTCTTTCCTTCCAAAAAAAAAAACTGTTTAATTTTTGGATTTGTGTTTTAGTGTTCGAGATTTGTATTTTCATTACATTAACATTATTAACAGCGATATAAAATTTCTTTCCTTCCAAAAAAAAAACTGTTTAATTTTTGGATTTGTGTTTTAGTGTTCGAGATTTGTATTTTCATTATTGAACGTATGTTTACTAATTTCTGAATTAGGTTCAAATAAACTCAATTTCGTAGTTTGAAAATCTATTGAAATACAGTTGTATCGAAAAGAAATAGTTTTGTCCAATAAGTGAAAAAACTTGGAAATTTCTTATTTTTATTTTTGGCTATATTACCGGATTATAAATTATCTCTGCATCATACAAAACTTTTCAAAAAATCAGATTGAAGGCAGAATCCTATGTAAAAATTAATTAGACTAAACTAGGTCTAACGGTTTTTTTGAAATAACATCAACTGATATTAACCGGAATTACATCTGTTTAACAACAACAAATACTGTTGAATTTGTAAACACATCAGCTGACAGGAGCACACAACGTCATAATCAATACACCTGAAGTTCGAAGCAGTTTAAAACTCAACACTGGTTTCTGCATTAGCTAAAGTAAATTTTTTCAACTTTTTAAGTAAAAATAAAAGTTATTCCGTCCAAATTTTGCTCCAATTATCTTTGCAAATCTATTTCGAACAATTATTTCAATATTTCTTTTCATTTGATTAAATATATCAGCCGTAAATCAGCATTTAATTTGCACGCCATCTACAATTCAAACATCTTCAACCCAATGTACCTCCACCAACTTCACTTCACTCCGGCTGATAGCGGTCTCCCTTCAGTACAATATGTGATGCGTGTTTTCGTCGTTTGGCGCGCGCTTCGACATTCGCCTACAAAATCGAATCAGCTGCTTGCACCAAAAGTTACTGCTTTTGCATTAAAATTACAAAATTTCACACCCAAATAACTTGGCCATTTCCTAAGCTATTTCCATAAATTTTATCTCAATGAAATCTTGAATTTTTCCTCAATATTTTCATAAAATTTTGACAAAAATTTGATTCCATCTAGTGTGCGAAATTCGTGTGTTAAAAATTGAATGTTCACAATTTTTATTCCTCGCCATTTTGACTTAAACGCGCTGTGTGGTGGGCTCTTGTCGTCTTTTTTTTTTTGGTTTTTCTCTTTAATTTTGATTTTTTCACTTTTTGTAAATTTTAATTTTTGCCCCCTTTATGAATGATTTGTATTAAATTTCAAGATCATTGCTTGGGTCCACATTTCCAAGATTGAATTAGACAGAAATTAATCAAGTGGACTGAAGAATTTTGAGACTTCGTCGGCGGCGGCGGTGGCGGTAAGGTGTTTTTTTTTTATTCATCTACGCTTTCGAAAAGCCTTCTCTGCTCTAAAGAAATTCGGGCGGCACAAATTAAAACCGAGAGTTGGGAAAATTGTTATGGCACATTCGGGGGCAGATGAAGTAAATTATTTTGTCCAAGACGAACATGGTGAGTCGCCGATTCCGAAATCCGATTAAATGAATGAAGGTGCTTGTGCTTGGTGTGATTTTCCTGGCCATTTTTTAGTTTTAAAAAAAATGATTGAACATTGTGCGTCAGCATAAAAATATCTACTGGCCATCCACATAAGCAATTTTTTTTCCTGCTTATGGCGCTTTTTTTCTAATGTTCATATTTATTAATGGAAGGGCATTGGCAAATCACATTTAAGTATTTTCTTATGAGTCCTTTCGAAAGGAAATATCATTTGCTGCAAGCGCTATCATTGCGGGGTGTTTTAAAAAATAAAACCATTTTAAATGCACACCAACAAAATTATTTTAGGAAAATTTCTGAAGATCCTCAAGAATGTGGAAATTAAACAGGAGCATGATTCTATGAGTTCCAGCAGTGCTGTGTACTCGAATCTGGGTTCCAGCATGGGAGGAGGCTACACCCAGCTGGTATGTGTCTTCTTTTCTTTTTTTTCTCTCAAAAAACTATTATTGAGACGAGTTATTTTTCTCTTCTTCGTTTTGTGTTTATTTTTTTGGATGAACATAAAAAAAATAAAACCTAATCAGGTTTTTTGGTGGTGTTATCATTGAGTAATAAAAAAAATCTTTTTCGTTTTCTTAAAGGACGGGTCGAATCAGTCACATTTTGTTAAAATGCATCACAACAACTACACACAACCTGCGGATAGTAAGTTCCTCCTAGCTTCAATGAATTGAAAACCTACCTGCGGAGTTGGTTAAAAATTGATTTATTTTAGATGAATTGACATATACGGTGATAACAGCACAAGGGACTTCCGACCGGCAAACACCAACAATCAAATATGAGACAAATTCTATAATAAAATATGAGGCCCCACATACGGTGAGTTAAAGAAAAAAACTTTACAACCTTTATCGAATACCCACCTACTTAAAGTCATTTGAGAAGATATTGTGCAAGTTTCCAAAAGGTTTAAGCTAGGGGAATAACCTTTGGGATGGTTTTTTTTAGAACTAACTAACAACACGTTATCCTGAATCTGATCCAGAAAGGTTGTATTTTTTTTAGATTTTTGAAGTCGATTGTAGAATTTTGGCATGAGTTATATGCTCTTCAAGAATGTACACATATAGAGCTTTTAAAATTGCGTAGTTAAAAAATACATAGGCGATTCTTCATTGATTGACAGTCCTCAAAGTATTTAAAAAAACGAGTTATCGAGTTCAAATATTATTGCCTTATGAAGTTGCAGATGAATATGTTATTTTATTCAAGAAAATAGTTACTAATTTAGATAACTCTAATGTATGGAAGTTGTGACGGAAGGAAAGAAACGTCCGTCGTTTGAAATACTTACACCTTACAATATTAATATTTCGAGTAAGAAATGTTCGCTTTTCTAAAAACTATTTGTTCAACGTTTTGGATTTCAGGCGATGAACATGCTACAAAAATTAATAATGATTATTTTATTAATCAATTAATTAATTCAAAGCCTAGTTACTTCTAAATATTTAGTCTCCTGGTTGTTTTCTAATATATAAAATATTCCTGTCACAGTGTTAGTTGCCACACTCCTCCGAAACGGCTTAAGCAATTTTATTGAAATTTTGCATATATATTCGGTAGGTCTGAGAATAGAATTGCATCAACATTGTACACAGTGCAACGACCTTACGATAGTATTCAGTGACGCTATGTAAAATGAAGCATTGATTGCTATTGAGGATCTTTGCATTATCATTGCCAACTTACCACTCAGTCATTTCGATATGCATTCAGCAAATCGAAATGCATCTGATTTAATAGACACTGAAATTTAATACAGTACTGTAGAAATGGCAGCGATTGTTGCTCGAAATGTCCCACTAATGAATGAAGAACAAAGAACCATTTATGACCACATCATGCTCGCAAATTTGGCAAGACAAGGTGGATTCTTTTTTTTTATGTACAGGACATTGAAAGATATAAAAAACAACGACAGACTATTTGGCGGCACTCTGTTATTGCTTTCAGGTGATTTGAGACAAACACTTCCCATTATTCTGATGAGATCAACGCGTGCTTAAAATCATCGCAACTGAAAGTAAATATGCGTTTTCAAATGCCTTAAGGTCTATCCGCTGAAACATTCTAAAAACAAATGTTGATAGATATATGCAACGGAAAAGTTACTACAGATGAAACTGGATGCATAAAATTACCGGTCGATTTCTGCACGATTATTGATTCACAAGATGCTCTCATTGACCAGATATTTCCAGATGTACATAGACAATATACAAATCATGAGTGGCCGTCAGAAAGAACAATTTAAGCAGCAAAAAATGTGGATGTTAACGAATTAAATCTCAAGATGCAACATTTGTTACCAGGAGACTTGGGATCATACAAATCTATTGATATAGTTTTGTGATGCTACCGAAGCTGTAAATTATCTAGCTGAGTTTTTGAATTCATTAGATTAACCAGGCATGCCACCCCAAAATTTTCAACTGAAGGTTGGATCTCCGGTAATTTTTTTTCGTCAATTGAACCCACCACAGTTGTGCAACGGCACGCGATTAGTAATTAAAAATGTTATCCAAGCCATAATTCTAAATGGCAAATTCCGAGGTGAAAATATATTATTACCGCGAATCCCTATTATGCCCACAGATGTGCCAATTCAATTCAAACGCCTTAAATTTCCAATTATTGGCATTTGCAATAACTATCAATAAGTCTCAAGGCCAAACGATGATTGTCTGCGGCTTACATTTGAGCACTTCATGTTTTTCACACGGACAATTATAACTACCCTCCCACAATCGATATTGCTTGGTATAAAACTAAAGTGCAAGAGTACATCCCAAATCCGATGAGATGCAAAAATTGCCAGATTTTGGGACATACAGCAAAAAGGTGCACAAATAAAAAAATATGCGAAATTTGCAGTCTCTTAGCTCATGAAAACCTAGAATGCACACAAATCAAGTGTGCCAATTGCAGCAATGACCACGCATCTTCATCCAAAACCTGTCCTAAATACCTTCAAAGTAAAGAGATCCTAACAATAAAAACTAGAAATAAGTGCAGCATGGGAGAAGCCAAGCGCATTTATGGACAGCAAAACTTAATTCAATCAAATTTAAATTCCCAAACCTATGCATCCAGAGCTAGAGAAGCTCAAAATATCCAGGAGAAAAATATCCCTAGCAAAAATCTATCCAACTCAACAAAAAACAAAAACATGGAAAAAGATATTCAAATAACATCCACATCAACAAACAATAGCAAAACAACCCCCATTACAACCAACTCAATCACAAAACCTAAAATAACTTCCGAATCTCAACCCAACTCAGAAAATGCCACAAAGGCAACAACAGACTCTATCATTCCAAAAATTCCACATCGTCCACTTCCTCCTAGACCAGACACTCACAACAAAAACCCACAACATACTTCACACAACCAATCATCTCAACTTTCAACAACCACATATAATTCCCCGATATCAAAAATTACAAATACCGAAATAGAAAACAAAACATACTTCATGTCCACATCTGATAATGATGACAATGAATAAAAACACAAGTAACATTCCTTACACAAGGTCGTGGGTGCCCCTGGAGGGAGAGGGAACGAGGAATTCAGGTGCAGAGCCTCCTTGTCCTCGCTCCAGCCAGAGAAATTCACGGCCGACAACATTTGATCAACAACAAACTTCATCATCAACAAACCAATATCAAATTCATAATAACTCCACAGTAAACAGTAGCAAAAAAATTAATATAAAAATTCTCCAATGGAACATCCAAGGTTACTTCAACAATCTCCCAAGCTTGGATATCCTTGTAAAAAAATACAATCCTGAAATAATCGCTCTACAAGAAACTAAAATTCCCACAGACAAAGCACCCGCAAAATACAAAAATTATACAGCTTATTTTAATAATAAACTCCACGATAGAAACAAAGATGGTACTGCCATTCTAATTAAATCTAATATACCGCATACATACACAAGCTGTCCAAACGGAATACTAACCCAGACTCTAAAAATCCTCTTAACCCAACCACTTACAATTCAAAATATTTACAGGCAATCAGATCATAACTTAACTCAGCAAGACTACTCAGATCTGGCTGTAAATCACTTGTCACATGGAATCCTGCTTGGCGACTTTAATGCCAATAACACAATGTGGGGATCCCCGCATACTAATAGTGCAGGAACAGTGATAGCCGAATGGTTACAAAATTCTAACCTTGTGTTGTTGAACGATGGTTCCCCGACCCATTTTTCAACAAGAAACACCTTCACTGCTATAGATTTGACACTTGTGTCACCGTCAATAGCAGCAAACACCTCATGGAAAACCCAAGATTCCTTGGAAGGAAGTGACCACTTCCCCATAATAATAGAAACAGGCTCAACATATTCCTTAGCCCGCAAATTTGAACCTAGATTTTTGGAAAGAAAAGCCAATTGGCTAAAATTTTCCAGGGACGCAGTTCAAATTTCGACCAACATTCCCATGTCACTTAATGTCAACAAAGAAGCGGCAAATGTAAGAAAAATCATAAGGCGGGCTGCAGCCACCACAATTCCCACTTCTCATCCTCCCTGCAATGTTAACCAACCCATCTGGTTCAACAAAAACATAAAAAATCTAATCCTTGAGAAAAAAAAAGCTTGGTTTAATCTGAAAAGGCATCCCTCTACCACTAACATCATTACCTACAGACGTTTGGCAGCAAAGGTCAAAAGAATCGTTCGAGAAGCAAAAAAAGACACGTGGAAAACATTTTTGGACTCAATCAATCCAACAATGGACTCCAAAACACTTTGGAACAAAGTGAAAACCATAAACGGTAATCACACACGTTGTTCCATCACTGCTATTCGACACAACATGGCTTCCATATCCGATCAAACCGATATTGCACAACTTTTCGCAGCTAAATGGGCTGGGTACAGCGCTGATGCAAACTTTTCGGATCAGATCCTGCAACAAAACAACTCACTTTCATTTTACTCCTCCTTAACATCTTCAAGTGCTGCTTTAATTACTATCCCCGAGTTGAGGAAATCATTAAGTCTCACAAAAGGGTCAAGTCCTGGTCCAGACAAAATAACTTTTACCATGCTTAAAAAATTGCCATTAGAGGTCTTGTGCAGACTAGCCAACCTCTATAACAACATCTTAAAAAATGGAACATTCCCTCATGAGTGGAAAAAAGCCTACTTAATCCCAATACCTAAACCTAATATGGATTCCCAATCGTTAGATAGTTACCGCCCAATCTCTCTGCTCACTGTTCTATCCAAATTATTTGAAAAAATAATTGGAAATAGAATAAAATGGACAATAGAAGAACGCATTAATAGTGGACAACACGGCTTTAGGCCTGGTAGAGGAACGCACACTCTGATGCACATGCTTGATCAAGCAGTACATTCAGAGTTGGCTGCACAAAAACATACAGTACTCCTGTCCATAGATCTGGAAAAGGCATTTGAAAGAGTAACTGTTTCAGGCGTAACAAAACAACTTAATGACTGGGGTCTAGACTCAAACCTATTGAACGTCATCATTTCATTCATGTCGAATCGAATAATAAAAGTAAGAGTCAACGGATACTATTCATCAGATCACAAAATCGATAACGGAGTTCCCCAAGGGTCACCAATTTCAACAATTTTGTACAATGCCTACGTAAATTCGCTATTAAATGAGCTAAATACTAAGGCAAGCCAAATTAAAGCAACCTTAGCTTTTGCTGATAACTTTTTTATTTTAGGCTCTGGTAAACCAGAAGAAGTTAATAACGCTCTCAACCAATGCATACAAAAGGCTCAAACATGGTGTCAAAAATATGGTGCAAAATTACCCATGCAAAAAATGGAAGCCCTACACATATGCAGGAAAAGATCTTGCCCAGGAAGTCCAATAACACTTAATAACTCAACCCTTGCACTTAGCCAAAAAATGAGAGTCCTTGGTCTTGTCTGCACAAAGACATGGAAATGGCAAGCTCACGCCAAGTTCGTAGCTGATAAAATGAATAAATCTCTAAACCTACTCAAAATTATTTGCCAGAAAAACAAAGGTCCTCACATGAATACGGCTGTGAATATAGCACAAGCTCTTATTAGAGGAGCAACACAACACAATATACCCATATATTCACACTGGACAAAAAACAACGACAACCTTATTCAAATAAAAATCAATGCCTTAATAAGAAAAGCTTGTGGAGCCTTGCCATCAACACCAATAGATGCACTATTGGCAGAAACCAACACGCCTTTCTTTTTTAACATGAAAAAAGTTGCACAGTCAAGAATTGTCATTAAAAGCATAACAGACCACAAACATCCTCTGCACGATATTTGCAAAACAGGCTGGGAAACCTCGAACAAATCAAAAATTAAAAGCTCTCTCTTCAACTCCATCCGACACCTTAAATCCATCAATATCCCCCTTCCAAAAACCCCCTATTACGACACAGATGTCACTCCTTGGTTATTTCCAAGAAGCACTATCAACACATCGTTAGCCCAATCACAAAAAGAACAAACCTCACCCGAAATCTATCGACAAAAATTTACTGAAATAATATCGATAGGAAACTTCGACTGCATACTCTACACAGACGCTTCTAGAAAGGATGATAATACTGGTTATAGTGTATATAGACATGACAACAATTGCAAAAAAATACTATTGCAAAAACTCACGACTCCAAACCAAAGCGCCTTTGTTGGAGAAATGATGGCATTGGTAGAAGCGTTTGAGTTTGCTAACAAAACTCACGAAAAAACAGCTATATGCAGTGACTCCTTAAGTGCTATTCGAAGTGTGGCCAACAATAACAACAACAAACCGATCATTCATTTACTACGTTCCATCATCCGGTCCAACTATCCTAGAATACACCTTATATGGTCCCCTGGCCACGTCGGAATCTTGGGTAATGAAAAAGCAGACGCCGCAGCTCGTGAAGCTATCAAAATGCCTTTGGAATTCAGCATACCACCTTTCCCATCATCTATGCTCAATTTAGTCCTAAAGGATATTAATCAAGCAAATGAAACCCAATGGAATAACTCTACTTCGTTTTTGAGAAAGCACAAGACTACATTAGGGCGAGTCACTTATCATGAATCGTTCAACCGAATACAATCCGTACAACTTTCTCGAATGAGGCTCGGACATGCATTGTTCAACAAAATGTATCTATTCAAAAAAGAAAATCCTCCTACTTGCACATTTTGCCAGGAAACTCTTAACATCCAACATGTACTGCAATCCTGCCCTTTAACTAGAAGTCACTTCAATCACAACACTCCACCTTTACAAACTCTACTCGATACAACCAAACCTCCAGACGCATCACATCTTTTCCCACTTTTAAACAAACACAAAATAAACCAAATATAAAATTAAAACAATTCCTAATACTAATTAATACTAATTCCTAAATTACATCAACCATAACCCTATAACATAATAACACTCTATTATACAAGTTCCTATTATTGTAAATTACTTTAAATCAGCCACTTATGGGCTTAGATCCCCGGCTTTATGTGTTCCGGACGATGTAAATTTATTTGCATTGTACCTGTGATAATAAATAAATAAATAAATAAATTATACGTGGCGTGCTCTCAAGTGGGCAAACTATCCAGTTTGTTTGTATTGGCGAAAGATGGGATCACACAAAACATTGTTCACTCTGTTGCATTAAGGGATTGATATTGTTCTTTTGTAGTACAGTCATAATTAGCGATATGTATATATGTATATAATTTTAAAGAATTAATTTCAATAAATTAAAAAAAATTGTTTAGTGATTTTTTATTTTATTATTCCTCTCCCACTTATATACCACATCCTTACATCCTTACATACTTACAATAAGTTATTTATTTCTAGCAAAATATTCTCTAGAAATTATTTATATGACAACACAACGTTTTTGGGGTCAGCTAGTATATTATAAAAGAAAATCGAACTTTTTACAGCGAACATTTCGAAAACGATTTTCTCAGAGCGAAAAAAATGGTTCAATGGGCCATATTTGGATAGTTCTTTTCTTCTACAAAGTTCCTTGAAATACTCAATTCAAATGAGTCATTTAAAATTTATAAAAGATGATTGCAGTTAGTGATCCTTCTGTTTTTACTGTAACGGTTTTAATGATTCAAGGGAGAGCAACATTGCTGCAAGGTTCGTATATGCTGTAAAAGGAAATGTACATACATGCTTTAATCTCATTTAAATACAACATTTTCGAGTTAAATTTGCTGACCCAAGACTCAAATATTGAATCAGGATTGTGGAACTAGTTCTGATTATACAACCCTGTTGATTTGAATCCATAAACGTTAATGGTCTTCAAAAGGCAACAGGCCAGTAAAAATACCCACAAACAACAATATTGTTTGGGACTTTCTCAAATAACAAAAAAGTCAGCATAAATAAACAATATTCTATTGTTTAAAACTCAAACGCATCTTATCCGCAATCATCAATTAATTATTTATATTTCTAAGATTTCTGAGAAATGTTTCAGTCAGCTTGGCATTGAAGAAAAATTCTCCAACCAAAACTCAAATGACCTTTTTATTTCTTTTCTTTCTATTTGAATTGAGAAATCGAATCATAAAAATGTTAGGAGTTTTTACCACAAAAACGGGAAATATGTATAAAATTTGTTTACGTTTCTAAGAATACAGAAATCTGTAAAATATTCAGAATAACTAATAAATATATGTACATAAAAGAGAGTGACGTAATTTACTACACTTATGTACATATAAATCCTGAACTCCAGGACTGACTTCGGTGATTCGCACCGATTCGGCTGGTGTAAGGCCAAACAAGAAGAATATCAAAGACAATTCCCGAAAAACCACCGAAAACGAAAATATTACAAAGTAAATTTATTTTCATATACATTTTGTGTAATGCCATTTTACGACGCCCCATCTTTATGATAGATGACGTTTATGTTTACGTTACGATGTGAACATTTTATTTTGCACCAAATTTCTACGACAATTGTTTTTGTAGAATTCTTTTTGTGACCTTAAAAACGAACGTGATTTCAATGCTGGGAATCGCAAATTTTCCAAATCCAACTATCATCGATTTCTTTTATAATAAGACACATTTCAGAAGCCAGTTATAGCTATTATTAAAATCAATCCAGGAAAATATTTAAATGGATACTTGACAGTATTTTCTTTTGATTAGAAATAGAAAACTATCAAACAAAAAAATACGGTCGACTTGCAAAATGCAATAAAGCCAATTTATTAATTTTAGCCTATTTCACTTGACCTTATTTCAGGGCACTTTATTCATGATAGAGCTGACTAACTTCAAATGGTATTATTGGTATTTTAATGTCTTTCAATAGTTTTTTATTGAAATTTTAAATAGGGAACTGATTTGACCAATATGTACAAATTCCTTGGGTAGAATTTGATGGGAGAAGATATTATTTTGCTCTCTTCTGCCCAAATCTACCAAATTTGTGAAGTGTGGAAAATCATTTGGGCAACAATTCTTGATAGTTAGAAGTTTGTATTCAAGGTTAGGAACAGGCCTACTACGCATTCTGTTGGAAGACATATTTTTTAACCAATTTCATAGGTGTAACATGAAAATTTCTTTATATTCATGTTTATCACGATCGTTTATCAATATTGCCTGCCATGTTATTGAGATATGTATGTAGTCGTAGCTTCTTAAACTCCTTTTATTTATTATGTTTGTACGAAATTGTATCAATATGAATTGCAAAGTTATAAAATCCTCTCCATTTTGTAGCGATGCGTTCGGGTATAAAATATAAATAACTTGCCACTTGAACAGCGTATTATAGAATGAAAAGAAAAACGAAATATTTTGTTTATAAAATGTACATTTGATAGGTATTATAAGATTTTTTGTTTCGCAACTACAGCGTATTAAACAAACCGAACAAAATTTCGAATTCACCTTTGTCAGAAGACTGATGTCTGCGCAAATGGATTCTGTTCCACTTGGATATGCAGTAACTACATATATCCTTTGCATTGAATCCAATGAAATAAATAAAATTTGCATTTAGTTTAACATTTAGACGGGTTTGTCTTTTAGTGTCCCTCTAACTCGAAAGACCTATATAGTAGCATTAAAAGGCTTCTTTTATTTTTTAAAATTCCCTAGACTATCACAACTATCTTTTTTTGTAACTATACCCCCCCCCCCTCAAAATAGGGACTATGAGTTAAATACATAGCTGTCTTCTTGAAAAATCATTTGGTTCCATCCTTAATTCAATGACTTAGCTACTTAAAAAAACATCAAACTGACGAAACATACATAACGTCTGCTTCGAGGTAAAAGTCAGATACGCTCATTAAAAATAGGAAAATGATAAATCATTCAAATTTTCTCATTCTCTGATTTGCATTTATAGCAGTTATAGCAGTTTTTCACTTAGTGACTTTTCATACTTATGGGAAATGATTACATCAACACACAATGACTTTTTCTCGAATTTGGAAAAAATTGCACTTTTACCTCCAAGCAGACGATAAAAAATTGCAGAGTCCACATTACAATACCTAATCTGTCTAATCTATATTAGGTCTGATCATTTAAAAGTTTTTAATTTATAAGCTTAGTAAATTTATCAAAATTGTCATAACCAAGTTTTATTATGAATATTTTCAGCAAACTGTCATTAAAACAGAAAGAAAGGCTCCAAAATACATTGTTAATAGTAGTCAACCCACACATTATAAATCAAAAGCGTAAGTTAATTGATTGAATAAAATCATAGTTAAAATTAATACAATTATGATTATAATACATTATTTTTGTTATTAGTCACACGAGCGCACAGTCAGTACAAAGAAAACGAAAACCAGAAAAAACTGGTAAAGGTTTAAAGCATTTCTCAATGAAGGTTTGTGAAAAGGTCAAAGAGAAAGGTACTACAACTTATAATGAAGTTGCCGACGAACTTGTGGCCGAAGAGGTTCAAAATCAAACCAACGAATCGACAAACTGTGATCAGAAAAACATCCGTCGTCGGGTGTACGATGCCTTAAATGTACTGATGGCAATGGATATTATTGCGAAAGATAAAAAAGAAATACGTTGGATTGGTTTGCCTAAAAATTCCGTTGAGGTTTGTTTTTTTTCTATAAAAATGTGGATAAATATATGGATTAAAATTTAAATTTGGTCTTTATTATTTTGCAGCAATATTCAGCGTTGGAGCAGGAAAACGCAAAAAGGAGAGAACGAATCGAAGCTAAACAGCAACAACTTCGTGAGTTGTTACTGCAACAGGTTTCATTTAAAAGTCTTATGGAACGCAATAAAGAGGCTGAACGGCAAGGTATCATTCCAACACCGAATTCCTCAATTCAATTGCCTTTTATAATTGTAAACACGCACAAATCTACGAAAATCAATTGCAGCGTTACAAATGACAAGTATGTTTTAATTATTTCGACCTATTTTGTTTTGGATTTCCAATAATTTTTTTTTAATTTTACAGATCTGAGTACATATTTAAATTTAATGATAAATTTGAAATGCATGATGACGCAGAGGTTTTAAAACAAATGGGTTTGCTTTTAGGTAAACTTGACTTTAAATTCATATTTGTTCCGGCTTGATGTAATATTTTTAAATAATTCAGGTCTGGACAAAGGTACATGCACGTACGAAGATATTGAAAAGGCTAAAACGTTAGTTCCCCCCAATTTTGGAAAATATATAGAAGGTAGGTAAATTTAAAGTGATTAAAAAATTTAGTGAAAAATTTACACCTTCACATTCATTGATTGAGATTTACTTTTTAAAATATGACGGCGACAAAAAAAGATTGTTGAAACTTTTTCCTCTTTCCATTTGAAGCCATCAAACCTATTGCCATGATTTAAGTATGTCTCTGTTAATAAGATCTAATGCTTACTCTAGGTAAAAGATTTTATCCACCAGCATTAAATTTTTGATTGTCGCTTACGATACAAATATTTGTTTGGTACTTAGGATAATTTGGCAGAAAGAGCGCGATATTTACCATTGTCATCATTATTAAGGGAACATTAAAATGGAATAAAACAAAGACTTTTTTTTTAAATTGACATGAAATTTACTCTATTCGAAAGATAATCTTCAGGAATTAGAATTTGATTATGATTTCTCGCATCTGACCGCAACTATTGTGTCGGACTTATTTAATTCTGGAGTTACAATTTTCGATAACCTTTTTCTAGATTTGAACTTGTATATCGGCAATAACGCGGCGATCTTGAAGATCAATTCACGGTTTCGTAACGTGAAATTTTGCGGCTATCAAACTTTTGCTTCAATAAATCAATTGTTACCCGTTGCGCCGTTTTGTGAAAATCATAGCTCCTGCACTGATTGGTTGTTAAATCGTTAAATGAATGAAATATTCATTAAACATGACTAGCGGTCAGTTTTTGTGGATGCAATGGTGTGTCAACATACACTTGAGGACTATCATCACTTCAAATACGGCAGTTTTGTTTTTTGACGTATCCATTCAACCAAAAGTGACCTTCATCGCTAAACAAAATTCGCTTATACAAAAAAAAAGAAACATAAATTTGCACAAATTGGAAGCGTTGTTTCGGCATTCATAAAGTTAGTGGCTTGGCTACGTTGTCAAAACTCAACTAGCTTTGTAAATGCAAAATTACACTTCAAAGCTAGTCGGAACTGTCATATTAATGACAAATGCAAATAAACAAAAAAGAATGTGAAACGTCAAAATCAGTGTGCACTAACTTTGTAACTGAAAATTTAAGTGACTTAAAAGTGAGGCAAGTTTCTTGTATCTGATTGGCCAGCTGCCTAACTATCAAGTCAAGTCTACTTATGTCAAAATGACAATTGATCATGATTTTTCATTAACTGAAAGCTAAACTTTATTTCTCTACGATTTATTTATTTTCTGTACAATTCCATTTTTTGTGTAAAAGGGTTCCTTGTTAAATTGTAATAAGTAATATTTATTTAAAATACAAAATACAAGTCGAGATGGACTTGTAGCTTGCCTGTTTATGTTTTTGGTAGTTTTCGCACGATCAACTGAGAGTAGAGGTTAGTGAAGTAAAGTTCTGAGTTTGAAGTTTATGACACTTGAACAACTAACTCACTGCATTGGTCAAAATTTACGTTCAAGAAATGCAGTTGACTGCAAATGAAGTCCCTCATATTGCCCAATGTCAAACAAAACTAAATCACTTGACAGCTGAAAAAATGGCAGCCAAATTTAAAGTTCTATATCTCTTAAAAAAAAACAATCGTTAGTATGATTTTAATATCATTTTTCAAAGCATATTTTTATGTCATCAAGGGATTTTGACAGAGTTTAGTTGTTATCTATAAAAGCTACAATACCATCGAGAGTTTCATATTCTTTTGTTGTCCTTTTAAATGGTTTAAATCAATGAAATCATTTTAATATTATGTACTTAAGAACTTTCAAATTAAAGTATTTTTTTTTTTAATTCATTTCCATAGCTTATGGTCGAGGTGAACCTATTGATTGCGATTCCGATGACGAAATGCAATATATCGAACAAGAATATATTACCAGCGATTCTATTGGTCTATCAAGAACCAGAGAACAATCGGCAGATCTCGACGATGACGATCTCATAGAGAGCGACGTTGACTGAATGCGCTATTATGCACATTAATAGGGTGCATTGGGTTGTTGGATGCGAGATTAAGGATCGAACAACGATCGAATAAAAGTGAGAGAAGACGATGACAAACTATCCTCAGTGTTTGCAAACATTGATGTAATATGCGTTCAATTAAACAGTTAAACAAAAAAAGAATAATAAATGTGGAGACAACGCAAATGTTTGCAAATTTATATACATTTAAAATAGTAAAACAAAACAAAATTAAAATAATAATAATCACATTGTTATTGTCATTACATCAACAAAAAACAAAACAAAAAACTTAAATATTTTCCTTAAAAATTTATTTGTTTTCATCCTATACCTAATTGTTTTAATCTTTAAAAATATCATTTTATTTAAACTTTCTTCTTATTTTCTTTTACATCTTTTAACTGTATTCAAAACTTTTAAAGTTGTTATAAACTAGCTCTCAGCATTTGAACAATATTGTTTAATGTTCTATTATGTATTGTTTCTTGAGAAAAATAACAACAGATATTCTTATGGTTCTCTATTTTATTTAAATTGTTAAAAAAATGGAACAAAATTTAAATTACGTACATGCTTGTTGTGTATTTGAAGAATTAAAGAATTTATTTTGGAGTTGTGCATTATATTTTTTTTATTTATTTATTTTGAACAGCTGTTTGATAGCAAAAGAAAAAGAATTTTTTTTTAATCCGATATATACAAAAATATATACGAACAATTTTATATAGAATTTTTATTTGTGTCCTTAAAGGCTATTTTATTTTATTTCCATATTTAAGAATTCGTTAAAATAATAATACAAAATTTGAATTTTTTTTCAGACCATACATATATATTGTAGTTATACAAATTTTATATAAATTAAAAAAAGGTAATAAAATACACAAGACAATTTTTATATACATTCGATGTATTGAAAGAAAAATGTTTGTTTATTATATACAAACAAAAAGTATATATATACATATAGCTGACGAGTATTTATAAAACATAGTTAGAACTAATATACTGTCCTTTACAGTTAATAATATGTAAACACTATCGTTTTTATTTTTCTTTCTTGAGGAACACGTTTTTGTTTGTTAATTTTATTTGTTTCAGTTTTCAACTTGGTTAAATTTTAATAATAAAAAAAAAAAACAAAAAAAAAAAAACAAATTTAAATATTACTGAATAGAAACGAAAATTAACTAATAATTAATTAATTATATATATAGAGAAGACAAAATAATAACACGATATATAGTATGTACATAAAAAAGAATAACAAACTAAAATAAAACAAATAATTGAAGGTAATAATTACGAAAAAAAAACCTTTAGATTGATATTTTAATTAATTATTTTTAAGATACCAAACAAAATGAAAACACAAATACAAATATAAATTAAAAACTAGCAAATAACTTGATTTTTATTCAAACAAATGTTAAGATATCCTTTTTATGGGTATGGAAAATGGGAGAAACAAAATTGGAATCTTTTGATACCATTAGTTATGAGACATTTTTCATAACTTTGCGTAGGAGGGTCTCATTGGATTCAGGATAAAATCGGAAATTATTACGAATCCCGACAACAAAAAAAAAAACAATATTAAATACGTTTAAAGTGGAAAATCTCAAATTTTGCACTACGAACAATTTCGTTTTAAAATTCGAATTTTAATAAAAAAAAAAAATACATTTTGGTATTCTCCTTGAGAGAATACATTTTTTATAATTAAAACACAAGTTTAACTTTTAATAATATTAATTTATTAGAGCTTCAGATCCCTTACCAGTGGTGGGGGAAAATCTTTAGCTATACGAAGTGATTACAATTTAGAACTAACTAACTATACGGTCGATGAAACCCGGGGCCTGATTATGAGGTTCGCGGCGGATCGTTTTCAATTCGACCTTTCAAATTCGTCACGCGTCGTATTCCCTTTTTAACGAATTCGCGACGAAGTGAAAATATTTCTTCCTATATACGAACAGTGAATAATCACCCCTATCACACAATCCCTCGTAGAGAGTCCCCGAACATTTTGTTTTGTTACGCTACGAATACGAATACATTTACATCATAAGCCCCGAACGAAATCAAAAAAGCATTGCCACAGAAATACTAATTTCAGAGTGTCAAAATCAGCTGATTTGTGTCAAAATAAGAAAAATAAATAAAAGCTCGTTTTTCATCTTTCGATTTAGTTCTATTTGTTTTTGTCTTTAAAAATGGATAATATTGCCGTTGCAATCTTTGCAATAAATGAAGAAAATACACGAAGACGACGAACACTAAAAATGCAGCCCAAAATTTCAAGGGATGCTTTTAACCCCTTGGATCTTGATGACAGTGTTGGTAACATATATTAAACATTCCACTGCTTACAAAGAAAATTGATTTGCTATTTAACTCTGTTTTTACTGCTTCCCAAAAGGAATTCACTTCCTCCTTAGGGATTCTCGAAAATCTGGGCAATTTCAGGTTTTTCTTGAAGCATTTCATAAAGCCTTTGGAACTGAATTTTATTTGTGATAACTTTATTTTCCCTTCAAAAAAAATAAAAAATATAGGTAAACACTTTCACATTAAAATAATAGTTAAACTTACATGATTCTTTTCATATATTTTTAATTTTTATTTAATTTATCTTCGCACGCTAAATATTTTTTTTTCGTTTTCAATTGAACTCCGATCAAAATAACTGTTCGTAGAAAAAACTGACAAACTTCCTATTCATTCGGGGCTAGTGATACCACTTTTCACGAACTCCGAATTTCGTAGCAAATTTTTTTAGTACGACACGGGGGTAATGATACTTTTTTTCGCGGTTCGTACTACGAATCTATTACGACGGGGCCTGTGATAAGGCTGAATAATAAACACTCTTTCGCCTGTAAATCCGGCAAAAAAAGGGGTTGGGGTCGAAATACTGTATGGATCAAAATACTGTATTTAAAATACTGTATCTCAAAATACTGTATTTCAAAATACTGTCAGTCTTATTTAATAGAATTCGCTAAACAGATGAATAGTTATACAGTGAATAAGGATTTATGTAGGCTCTATGTAACGTTGCGAAAATTCCTATTTATAAAAAATTCTGCTATAAATTTTAGTTATACAATGCTTATATCAAAAAAAGTACCAAAATGGAACAATCTATTCCATTTATGTCTATAAAATCAGCTTGTTGTCATAACAACTAAAATATAACAAAATAATTCCAATTATTTTTATGATATTCTCTTTCGAAAATCTATATATTTTTTTTAAATTCTTCGTTTCTTCGGCTCACGAGCTAAACTGGAGAGGCATTATTGTTTTTATTTTAATTTCAAAAAGAGAGGAGAGAAATTAAAATGACATTTACGAAATAATAATAACAATAATTTCCTTATGTAGGCTCTATTCAACCTCAAAACGCGTTTAGCTTATTATGGGACTATGCAACCTTGTATAAGTTTTATAAATAGCATTTTTGCGTTTAGAGGCATTATAGAGATTACATAACTTTATGTAGGCTCTATACAGCGTTTTTAAATAAGACTGTGTATGTACAAAATACTGCACGGTCAAAATGCTGTATCTCAAAATTCTGTATATCAAAATTCTGTATTCAAAACGCTGTTAATAAGGCTAAACAATAAAAATCGTTTTGACAATGTAAAAAAGTGCTCACTTTTTTTACATTATCAAAATGATTTTTGTTTTTTAGCCTTATTTACAGCATTTTTGAAATACAGAATTTTGAAAACAAAATACTTTTTTTAAGAAAACATCATTATAATTTTTCATGAGCATAATGTTCTAATATACTCCCTTGAACAATAACATATGTACCTATGATAATTTATAAGTTTGTTCAGTGAGGATTTTTCTAGATCAGAACAGCACAGGACAGCACAGTTTCGTGAGAAACGTCAGATCAAGTTAGAACAGTCAGTTAAACGTCAGTTGTCAAAAAAAAAAACAAATTGCAAATTGTGTGAATTTTTCGTTTATCGCTTATTTTTTTCATTTTTTGTGTTTTTACTGTGAAAAATATTATTAAAAATTATTGAAATGGAAAATCAAGTGATTGCTAAGATAATACTAAATGAAAATGTTAGTGGTTCAGACACCGATAGTGATTTTTCGTCGGATTCCTCTTCAGATGATTGGAATGAAAGTGTGACGAATGTTATTACCTTTTCTTTGATGAAATGTAAAAGATTTATTTATGTAAAATGTAAAAAAATGTATTTTGTAATTATTTTATTAAACAAATTAAACAAATTGGCAAAATAACTTTATTTTAATTTTTTTAAATCACGAGAAAAAAAAACACAAAGCACAACCAAATCAAAACGTAAACAAAAAAAATGACAAATTCGATTTTGACATTTCTCACGATTCTGTTCTAACCTGATCTGACTCAAAAGCAAGAACAGAAAATCCTGTTCTAAACTGTTCTAGGTTTGTCAATGAACAGGAAAGTAGAACAGTTCAGCACAGAAAAAACCTCAATGAACAGCAAAAAGCTGTACTTTTCTGTCTAGAACAGTCCAGAACAGCGTCACTGAACAGACTTTATAAGTCTCTGAAATAATAAAAACAAAAATAGTATAAATCAAAAACACTCTAGTAAAGATATAAATCCTCGGTAGCCATATTGGTTTGCCTACAAGCTAAACCGGAAACGGACCTCATAAAGTATGACTTAGTGTGCGTGTAATTTCTCCTCTAATTCACTACCGGAACTCAGGAATTGTGTCTATGTATGCGTGAAAACACGTCAATTTTTCTCGTTGAATTCGTCCACATTACAAATACAACAATGTAAACAAATGGGTTTTGGAGGGTGATACGTACGAAAGATTTATATCTTCATATAGAGTGTTTTTGGTATAAATGGTATCTTCTTTTTATTTTCTCTTTCTCATTTTCTTCTTCTTATACCCTGGTTACAAGAGGAGATCGAGGAATCGAATCGAATCGAATTGAGATTTCGATCCAGGTATATGGTGGCACTGAATCGAGGAATCGAATTCAAATGGAATCGAAATGACATTTGGGTTTTATTTGTGTGCGTACTACTACGTGAATAACTTTCAAATAAATTTCACATTTTGTAACAATGCTCTCAACACAAAGACGCGCGCCAAATTAAATTCAGCTTAGAACAAACAAGAGGGAAAGAACTTATCGCACGCACACAACCAAAACCTCACACACCAATAACTCGATTCCCCGATTCAGGTTTACAAACAAATTTTCGATTCGATTCACCTCTTTCAGTGGGATTGGATCGAGTAATCCTATTTCGATCCGATCCAGGTCTATACGGCGCTAAATCCTGATTCAATTCGGATTCAATTCTCCTTGTAAACGCGGTATTAGTTATTTGTATCTCTCTTACATTTGTACATGAATTGTTTCTATCATAATCAACAATTGCATAAACAATTGCACCAAACTAATTGATCTGTCAAAACTTCCAGTATTATACAGTATTATGAGATACAGTATTTTGACAATACAGCATTTTGAGACACAGTATTTTAAATGTACAGTATTTTGAAATACAGAATATTAACCATACCATACAGTGTTATGATCATACAGTATCGTACAGTATCATACAGAATTTTGACCATACAGTATTTTAAAATACAGCATTTCGCCCGCTCCCAAAAAAAAAGCTGTAGGATTTCAACTCGCCAAAAAAAATTTGAAATTTCAAATTCGTCTTCGAATTCGTTAGTTGGTCGAATTCAAAACGAAGAAGGCGAAAGCAATAATTGAAAAATGGCAAACTCGCTAGCAAAAAGATTCGCCGCGAGTCCCATAATCAGGCCCTAGTTTTATACTTATAAAATGTTTACTCAGCAAATCCATCTTCGACTGAAGATCGTTTGCTTTCCTTTGTCTTATAAAATTGCTGACACAAGAATTCTATTGAAATTATTTATGATGCTTTGGACACAAAAGTTACTGAATTTATAATGCGATAGAATTCGTGACAGGGCTGATTATGGGTGTTTTCATAAACGTCGAAAATCTGCGTTAGTACACTTTTCTTTCTGCTTGTTGCATTAATGAACACATTTATTCTGCAAAACGTGTGCAGGTCTGTTTGAGTATTATTTTAAATAGTCACAGAATGTTCATAAACGTCAGACAAAAATCAAAAATTTCCACTCAGAGATTTTTTTTTGATAACCAAGATGTCAAAGGCAAACAATGGGCAGGTTCAGACAACATAAGGGACTTCATTTGCAGTCAACTTCATTCTTTGAACGTAAATTTTGACCTAGGCAACAGTTAGTTTTTCAAGTGTCATGAATTTCAAATTCAGAACTTTACTTCACAAACCTCTACTTCAAGTTCATAGTACAAAAACTACCAAAAAATGTATTGTCTACAAAACACCCCTCAGGCAAGCTACAAGTCCATCACGATTTGTATTTTGTATTGTAAAGAAATATATTACTTATTTCTTTTCCAAATTCACAACGAACCCTTTTACAGAAAGTATTAAACGAAGTTGTGCAGAAAATAAATAAATCATGGAGTAATAAAGTTCAGCTTTTGAATAAAAAAAAAATACAGAAGTAGACTTGACTTGATAGTTAGGGAGATTTTTCTTGACTATAGAACTTGACTATTTTACCTTCAGTTGATTGTTTACAAAACACACTTTAGGCAAGCTACAAGTCGATCACGACTTACATTTTGTATTGTAAAGAAATTACTAATTCTTTCTTTGACTAGGGAACCCTTTTACATAACAAACTTAATGGAATTGTGCAGAAAATACATAAATCGCGAGTAATAATAATTCACCTTCCAATTGAACAAAAATTATGATAAGCCATTATTTTGACATAATTGACTTAATAGTTAGGGAGATTTTTCTTCACTAATTTTATTTATTTACGTCTATAAGTATGATAACTCTCTTAGACTAAGTACATATTTCTTAAAAATTACTATAATGAAAAATAGCTTTCCAGTCAACTTTCCATTGAAGTTTCCTTAATTGGAAGGTAATTTTTTGGCAGCTGGCCAATCAGATACTAGAAACTTGCCTAACTTTCAAGTCCCTTATGTTGTCTGAACCTGCCCAATGATAAGCATTATTAATGATAGCTATAACCCACCTGTACAAAAATTCCCAATGATGGGTTTCAATGATTAAAGCTAATTGCTGCGTTCAATCTCGTGGATAGGTGAACTTGTATATATATATGTACCTTATTGAACAAGTTTGATAGCTAAATTGAGATAGCTGGCAAAAAATAAAAACAACTATCAGTTGTCCACAAAAACCAAACATTGGATTCGGATTTCGAGGTTCAAAACTATTGTAAAACAAAATTTTCAACGAACAATTATAATAATTCGCCGGATTTTTAACATAAAAGATACAAATTTGAAAAAAAATCTTCTCGTTCCTTAAAATTAAATCCATACGTTGAATCAGTTGTTTTGTGAGATACCAACGTATACCAAAAATTCTTGGATACCTTTGGATCCCTTTTTTGACATCCCAGCTGTTTTGGACTAGTTGTTCTTTTTAATGGCTGCGTTCAATCTCAGATAGATAGGGTATCCGGATACCTTTTTGTTAGTGTTTTACGTGTAAAATAACAGCTGATCAAAAACAGCTGAGATGTCAAAAAAGGAATGCAAAGGTATCCAAGAATTTCTGGGGTATGTATGTAGGTATCTGACAGAACAGCTGATTCAACACATGGTTGCATTTCAAGAAACTTGAAAACTGATTTCAGCTTTTTGTATTTGTTGGTAAACAAAAAGATACAAAATGTTAGTTGAAGTTGTATTTGAGGATGTTCTGTACATAATAGACGATGAAGAAGCTATTTGCCTCCGAATTTTAGAAGGTAATTATGATTAATTTTTTTAAACTTCAAAGTTGACTTATTTTGTTTTCGTTTTGTAGATGAAAGTTGTTTTTATATTTTGACAGCTATCTCAATACAGCTATCCAACTCGTTCAACAAGGTATCTAAAAATCCACCTATCCAAGATAAGATACCCTATCCAACACTAGATTGAACGCAGCCAATGTAAAACACTGACAAAAAGGTATCTGGTTCTGGATACCCGATCCGACTGAGATTGAAAGCAGACGATAGCGCTTCGATTGGCCTTTTAAGATATGTATACACGTCCATACGTGGTTCTAGTCCGTTTTGCTCCACAACGAAGACGTTTGACGTTTTGGTTCCATTCCAAGGAGTTTTTTACATACAATGTTTTAAAATTTTTAAAATACGATTTGCTTACCTTTGTTTTCAGTCAATATAATATAAAGAAAAAACTCAACTAAATATGGGAAGTGGAAGTTCAGTTTTTTAAGGGATGTGTTGGAAAGGTAAGTATTCCATTGGTTCTAGGTATTGGTAATAAAACAGATGATGATACGCAGTTAGATCTTTTTAAAAGGGGCTGATTCACTATTTATATATTTATATTCTACCACCACCCAGGAGTTCAAATTTTATTTGATGAAATATTCGATCACATTGCATCCCAAAGTTTCTTTTAACATATTAATGATGAAAAGAAAATGGGCAGGTTCAGACAACATAAGGGACTTCATTTGCAGTCAACTTCATTCTTTGAACGTAAATTTTGACCAAGGCAACTAGTTAGTTTTTCAAGTGTCATGAAATTAAAATTCAGAACTTTACTTCACAAACCTCTACTTCAAGTTCATAGTACAAAAATTACCAAAATCATTATTTTCTACAAAACACTCCTCAGGCAAGCTACAAGTCCATCATGATTTGTATTTTGTATTTTAAAGACATATTACTTATTTCTTTTCCAAATTTACAAGGAACCTTTTTACAGAAAGCATATTAAATGAAGTTGTGCAGAAAATAAATACGTCATTGAGTAATAAAGTTCAGCTTTTAGTTGAATTAAAAAACATGATCAATTGTCATTTTGACATAAGTTGACTTGACTTGATAGTAAGGGAGATTTTTCTTGCCTAACTTTCCAGTCAACTTTCCAATGAAGTTGCCTTAGTTGGAAGGCAAATTTTTGGCAGCTGGCCAATCAGATACTAGAAACTTGCCTTACTTTCAAGTCCCTTATGTCGCCTGACTCTGCCCAATGTATGTAACCAAACTCTGTAGCTTACGGGCACACATCAATTTCCTACTCCAAGTCTTAAAAGTTGAACACGATGGTTTTAATTTATTCACACAAATTGCAGCTTAACTTAATAAAAAGACCTGTTTTAATTGTGTTGTATAATTTAACTAGCACTTTATTAAATATTTCGTCAAAGGTTTCATAATAAATAAATTGAGAAAAAAAATTAGCTCAAGCGTGTTTTTTTGTTTTGTTTTGGTTGTTGTTGTTGTTTTGTGTTGAAAATGATATTCATATATTTTGACAGTATTTGAAGATTTATCTGTATCTCAGCTTAAAGATTTTTTTAAAAATTAATAATAAAAAAATGGAAACCAAAAGGTATTTTTTTTATCAAGTCCAGTTAAATTTGCAGGTAAGTTTTGTTAAAATGTTTTTGTTTTGTTTAATTTTCTTTTTTTCATAATTATTTGTATATCACATATTGCATTGAAAACAAGCAGGATCAAGAAAGGTTTTTAAGGCGTTTCTTTTATTTTTTCAAAATTTACTTTTTTGTTTTTTAATTTTGTTTTTTTTTTTTTTATATACATACATTGTCTTTCTATTATATAACCAACATGATCCAAATTGCGTAATCAAATACATTTTTTGATTTTATATGCAACATTTTTTGATGTATTTATTTTTAATTGTTTTATATTTACCTACTTACATTTTAGTTCATTTACTGTTAAGTTTTACATTTTTAAATTTATAACAATCACAATGTTGGAATTTGTTTTTATTTACTGGCTGCTATACAAGTTATATTTTAGTTTTTAATTGAACATGTTATACACGAGGGCTAATTCAAATCAGCCCAAATTTTTAAAACAACTTTTGCTTACAAAATTCATTTATTTAATTTTTTATATTTGCTCAAATCAAAGCCTTTGATTTTATCAAAATCCATAAGAAGCTGATTTATCAGCTTATCAGCTTGAGATTGATGGTATAACCATTGTTGTCTTCCGTACACCTTAAGAACCTTAAGCATCCGCAAAAGTAGGCTAGTTGTTGTGTAGTGCTTTCGTGCAAACTATGGTCTTTGTTTTGCTTGCTTGGAATCTTGGCAAAGTTATATAAAAGGCTTGATTTAATTTTTGTTTGTTCTTTTGTTTTTCCAAAAATTTATCGCGGAAACGTTTTAATTTTTTTTTAATTTTTAGCATAAGCTATGCAAATATTTGTGTATTAACAGTGGTTTTATGCATATAATTATTATTTATACAAGCTTTTAAATTTCCATAATTTCTTCTCTATAACGATGCACATTATGTATTATTGGCCTTAACATTGTTTTTTTATTTTGTCCATACCGCAGGTTTAAGTTATTTATTAATTATTACTTAATTGTTGGTGTTTTATTTTATTTTTGTTTTGTTAATGTTAACTAAACTAAACCTATACTATAAATTACGAATTGAGTTATTTAATAATACTAATCGGTTTTGGTAGACGGTATTATAGCTAGCTCGAGAGCTTCCACTTCTTGTGTGTTATTTTTTGAGATATGCAAGTTTTTCGTCTGATTTTGCAAACATTAGGAAGGTGAGTTTATTTAAGAGAGGACATAAAATTGACTGATGTATCACAGCAAATACTCGATAGTTTTCACCTTGGAAGGGATCAGCAATTGCTGCACACAGCATATGATTTAGATTGACTCCAGTTAGCTGTGAAGTAAATAAAAAAACACTAATTTATTAAAGGTAAATTATAAAGATACTGAATTGTGTATAAAATGTTCATATCCAGTACAAATTCCAATACAATATTGTCATTGAAGTTTTCTTTTTACAGACCATATATCAATAAAATTTATATCGAGATAGAGGTAATCAATTAAAGGGTAAAGTAAAGAATTACAATCATCTGGGTGCTTTGTGAATTTCTTGTTTTTCGAAAAAAATCGAAGATGAAAAAGTAAGCTTAAAAACTTTTATTCAAGAGCTCTAGGAATTTAAACTTATTTTAAATAATACCAAAAGAGTAAGGCTTGTTTCACACTATACGGTTTTGACCGTACGGCAAAAAACCGAACGGCGACATTTTGCTAGAGACCGTGACCGTATAATATGAAAGCGTATATGCTCTTCTTCGCGCCTTTAACAAAATGTCACCGTCCGGTTTTTTTGCCGTACGGTCAAAACCGTATAATGTGAAACAAGCCTAAGGCGAAAACGTATATGCTCTTCTTCGCGCCTCTAACAAAATTTCGCCGTCCGGTTTTTTTGCCGTACGGTCAAAACCGTATAGTGTGAAACAAGCCTAAGTCTACATATACTCTACTTATTTTTTAAATATATTTTAAAAGATTAAAATTATCAGGAGATCTATTGATGTAGTGAACAAAACAATCTTTGTTTCCATAAGTAAAATAATTCTATTTATTTTTGATTTGGATCTAATAAAAAATTAATTTTGTTTTTCTCTTGTATTCTATTGAGCAAATTTGGTGCCAGTTATAGCTATCATTTTCTTATCATTGAAACCAAAATTGGACTCTATTTGGGGCAAGTTTAAGCTATCATTGAAATCAATCCGTAAATTTTTTTGAATGCATATTTGACTGTGTTTGCTTTTGGTCAGAAATGAAAATTTTATACTGATCGATCGAAAATACCTCAAAGAATTTTTTGAGGAAATAAAAAAGTTTAATTGCGCAGTTATTTTTCGCTAAAAATGTATGTTTCTATTTTCCGTACGGAAATTAATTTTCCTGAACAGCTGATACTCTTATGTTCAGAAGTGAAACAAATCGTTCCACTGATTTATGTTCCAATTTCAATGAGAGATTTCTGTCACTAAAAATTTGTCGGTGGATTCCAATTAGAATATTGTGTTCGATGACAGACATTTTTAATGATAGCCAAACAAATATCAATGATGAAAACCAATAATAGCTATAACTGGCCCATCTTGGTTATCAGTAAAATCCATCATAATTTTTTTTTTACATTTTTAAATATTTTAAAGCTTTATTTTTAGCCAAAAGATAAATGCAGTTAGATGAATTCTATTGTCAAGTTTTTTTTTTAAACAATGCATTTAAAGCTAAATTGACTTCGTAAATACATTTTAATAATTTTAATGATGAAATTCAATTTTTGCTAAATAGGTGACTGCAAAATACCAAAAAAAAATCATTTCGTTTTACTGATAGCGTTCCATTTTTTTCACAGTTCCGATAGCATTATTACAAAAATTATTGATGAAAATCAACAGGAAAAAAGAGGTGCGAAGATCCAGGTTTCTTGATACCTACAACTTAATGACTTAAATTTACTGATTGCTATAAATGCTCATCGTTATCAGTAATATATTTCAGATTCCTGCTGTTACAATTTGTACTGATAGCTATAACTGGCTCCTTAGAATAAATCGTTTGAGGTTATAATTGATCATTGAAAGTAAAACTGACAGGTGGAAATATAAAAAAATAGAACGCTTTCAGTGGAACGATTATGTTCCGAAATGTGAAATCAACAATCAACTGTTCATTGGAAATGATTTCGTCATTGAAAATTTCTAAATGGATTAGAAGAAAAATTCTGGGTTAAATAATGTATTTTTTTAGTAGAAAATCTACAACTCATCAGTTTCATTTCGACACCAAACAACAAATTTGACGCTTTAGGTACTCGCTTTTTGCAAAAAAATTTTCAATGATGAAAACCAATGAAACCTGACCTAGAAGAAATTCCTCGGACTAAATCTGGCAAAAAGGGGAAATGTTTTACTCTCTCGCGCGCGATCTCTTTTGTAAGAATTAGCACAACTTTTGAAGTATGGAACGACTTCGGAGCAAAAATGACTAAAACTTTCAGTCTGAAACGGTTTGAAACTAGGTGTGGAACATAGTTAATGGCTGCGTTCAATCTCGTGTTGGATAGGTAGATTTTTAGATAACTTGTTGAACGAGTTGGATAGCTGTATTGAGATAGCTGTCAAAAAATAAAAACAACTTTCAGCTGTTTACAAAAAGTAGAGAAACATTTAAACTTCGAAGTCAAAATTGTTGTAAGATAAAACATTTAATGGATAATTTAACTGATTCGTCGGACGATGATGAATTGATAGGTGTGTTACGAAAAAAGAACTGCTGGCAACGTCTTACGGCAAAACATCAAAACAACACCAGATGGCGTACGAGGAAGAAGAAGAGAAAAGATAGAAGATACTCGATCTTTTTGATTTAGACGCCGAGAAGAAAAAAGATTACAATTTTTGAGTGTAGAAAGATAAATATAAAATTAAAGAATATTTTCCAACACATTGACTTACAATCAAATTAATTCATCCAATTTGTGTTGTTTATATGTATAAGAAAAATAAAAGTAAAACCAATAATCATTAGTATACTACAGAAATTTGTCTTTTTTATTTGAGATACAAAAATTTCCAATATTTCTCAAAAATTTAATAAAAAGGTATGTCTACAACAAATACTACGATGGTGCCGCAAAAATGCCCCATCTGTAAAGAAGTTTATACTGCCAACGACATGGCGGAATGCACGGAATGTAAGAAATGGATACATTACGAGTGCGCCGGAGTTGGAGACGAAGTCGCAAATGACGACGAATGGAAATGTGCAGTTTGCACATTGAAAGCAACTTCGGGGCAAACGAAAGCAGTGTCTGTTACGCCAAGCACATCAAAGTCGGACAAAATACGTGAACGACTTCGTTTATTGGAAGACGAAGAAAAAATTCTGAAGGAGCGACAGCAATTGATGTCGAAGCGCCAGGAACTTCTTGAAGAATTGTCTGAAAACGAATCTGGAAGCCGTTCATCAGTGGTGAAAGAGAACCAAGCTGCCCAACAGGATAAAGTCCAGCAAATCAATTTAGGACAACCGTGTGGTAAGTTTGTTCTTAATAAATACATAGATAATTTGCCACAGCACACATGCCGACAAGTATCTGCAAAACCCATTCCGTTGTACGAGTCTAATGGGGTTGACGATCCTATTGATCTGACTCAGAACCAGATGGCAACCAGACATGCAATCTCAAAGGAGCTGCCAACATTTACTGGTCACCCAGGAGAGTGGCCAGTTTTCATAAGTACCTTTAATCAATCGACTGCAGCATGCGGCTTTACTAAAAGCGAAAACCTTATACGTTTGCAACGTTGCTTAAAGGGAAAAGCCAGAGAAGTTGTTGAAGCGCAATTAACAATACCCAACTGTGTTCCTATTATAATCTCAACACTTCGGAGATATTTTGGGCAACCAGAAGTGATCATGGAACACTATATTGACAAAATTAAAAAAATGAATTCACCGAAGATAGAACGCATAGAATCAGTGGTGGAATATGCAGTGGCGGTTACAAACCTTTGCTCAACGTTAGAGCAGGCAGATCTTCAAAATCATATGCGTGATCCAAGTTTGCTGCGAAGTCTCGTTGAGAAGCTGCCACCCACACTTCAACTGTCTTGGGCAACACATCGGCGGCGCTCAGAAGAAGATTTCAACAACATTTGTGTGTTAGGAGACTGGCTTAACTCTCTTGCGGGAGATATCTGTGATGTCATGCCCACAAAAAAATGGTTTCAGTCCAAAGATGCTCCAAATAAATTAAAGAACAAAAATGAGCAACTTCACGTCCACGACCACCACCACCAAGATGCACCAAGAAATCAAAATCGAGCTGGCCCGTCCAACTTCAGCAAAAAGTGCCAAGTATGTGACGGCCTTTGCAAATCGAACTCAACTTGCTCACGTTTCATGGAATGGGACGTAAATGAACGATGGGAATTTGTCAAGAGAGCAAAAATTTGTCGACAATGTCTCAAAAGACACCCATTCAAATGTTCGGCACCAGTCATATGCTCCCAAGCAAATTGCAATGGCAGACATCACCCTCTATTGCACAACATCCGACACGATCATCCACAAACGACACCAGAAAACGTAAGAAATGAGAACATCTTGAATCATATCGCATCCAATTCAGTTCTGTTCAGAATTTTACCGGTATTGCTCACGAACAATGGAAAGCAGGTCATGACGTATGCGTTTCTGGATGAAGGATCGTCAAGTACGTTGATCAACGAAAAAATAGCCAATGAGTTGAAGCTGGATGGAGAAATAGCACCTTTATGTTTGAAGTGGAGTGGGTCAATCTCTCGTCAGGAGAAGCAATCTAAGAAGGTAACAATAAATATATCTGGCGTTCACAACAATGCACCGAGTTTCACCATAGCAAACGTTAGAACTGTAAAAAGCTTGAATTTGCCGAGTCAATCGTTGGACTATGAACGCATGGCTGAAAGACACTCTCATTTGAGAAATCTGCCGGTTGCATCCTATGAAAATGCTAGCCCAGGTATACTTGTCGGTCTTCGAAACTGGCACGTTGCGGTTCCTCTGAAGATTCGGGAATCAAATGATGAGGATCCAATTGCTGTCAAATGCCGTCTTGGCTGGACTGTATTTTCCACCGGCAATGAAGAAAAAGATGATTCAAACCGAGAGCAACATTTCCATCTTTGTGAGTGCCAACCAGATACCGACAAAGAACTGCACCAAATCGTTAAGGAGTTTTTTTCAGTGGATAACTTGGGAATCTCGGGGCCGAAAGATTCTAAGACAATCAACGAAGAAGAGCGAGCAAGAAATATCCTGAGCGAAACGACAGTTCCTTTGGAGAATCGGTACGAGTCTGGTCTTCTTTGGCGATATGATCATGTGAAGCTACCTGATTCCAAACCAATGACAACCTCCAGAATGAGATGCCTTGAGAAGCGACTGGACCAAGACACGAAACTTAAAGAGAATTTGACTCGGCAGATTAAAGAATATGAACAAAAAGGGTATATTCGTAAACTCACCTCGAAAGAACTTCAAGTGCATCGGGATAAAGTTTGGTATTTACCCATCTTTCCAGTTTGCAACCCGAATAAACCAGATAAGATACGTATCGTGTGGGATGCTGCGGCTATGGTTGACGGTGTATCACTGAACACTTTACTGATGAAGGGTGTCGATTGGAATTCATCTTTATTGGGTGTCCTTTTGCGAAGCAGAGAAAGAAAAGTTGGTTTATCCGCAGATATCAAGGAGATGTATCATCAGATCAAAATACCACCAGAAGATCAACATGTACTTAGATTCTTGTGGCGCAATGATGCAAATTCCAACTTCGATACTTACGTCATGCAAGTGATGACATTTGGTGCAACATGCTCACCTAGTTGCGCCCAATATGTCAAGAACCATAATGCATTAAAATTCAAAGACGAGTTCCCAAGAGCAGTTCAGAGCATAACCAAAAATCATTATGTGGATGATTTGCTCGACAGCGTGGATGAAGAAGATGAAGCCGTACTGCTAGCGCATCAAATATCGAACATACATTCCAAAGCTGGTTTCGAAATAAGGAATTGGAAATCAAACTCATTCAAAGTTATGAACATCTTGAATCCAACGTCATCAAGCGAACCTAAGGACCTAAGCTTGAATCCAGAATCGACAACCGAGAAAATATTGGGTATGTGGTGGTGCCTGAAGACAGATGAGTACACTTTTTCGCTTCGCTATAATAAAGGCAGTAAAAAAGTGTTATGTGGAGAATGCCATCCAACAAAAAGGGAAGTCCTTAGGATTTTAATGTCAATTTACGATCCTTTGGGACTCATTGCGAATTTTTGGTCTATCTTAAAATTCTGCTTCAAGATATTTGGAGAAGCCATTTAGAATGGGATGACCAACTTAATGATGACCAATTCGATGTGTGGATGAAATGGCTGAAGGTACTTCCGCAAGTGGAACAACTCCGAATTCCAAGGTGTTTCTTGAAGCAGTTTCCAGATTGGACAGACGTCGTGGTTCAGCTTCATATCTTTGTGGATGCTGGAGAGCAGGCATGTGCAACCGTAGCATACGTACGGATCAACAAAGAAGACAAAATAGTTTGCTCACTTGTAGGAGCTAAGACTAAGGTAGCTCCAATTAAGCTACGCTCTATTCCACGTTTAGAGCTGGATGCTGCTGTGATGGGATGCAGGTTTGCAAAACAACTCTTGGGTGAAATCTCAATCAAAGTGAGTAAAATATTTTTCTGGTGTGATTCCAAAACCGTCTTAGGTTGGATTAGAAATAATCCTCACCGATATAACAAGTATATTGCGTTCCGAATAGCAGAGATTCAAGATGATCAGAAGGCAATAAGTAGCTGGCGATATGTTCCTTCAAAACAAAATGTTGCTGATGAAGCGACAAAATGGACTAAACCACCAAAACTTGATTTCAATAGCCGATGGTTCCAAGGCCCAGATTTTTTGATGTGCGAAGAAGACAACTGGCCGAAAGATTTTAAGTTCTCAACTGAGATGACTGAAGAATTGCTGAATGTTCATATCATAAGCCAACCAATCATAGACGTGAAAAGATTCTCAAACTACCAGAGAATTCTGAAGACTACAGCTTATGTGATTCGCTATTTAAACATAAAGCTTAAATTCAAACCTGATTTGTCAACCCATGGGATTTTAAACGGCGATGAGCTCAACGAAGCAGAAAAGGTACTATTCAGAATTGCTCAAAGAGAAGTATATGGTGATGAAGTCAACTCACTGATAAAAAAACAACAAGAAAGCAACAGTTCGAATACACTACGGCCGACAGTTCATCGTTCAAGCACAATCAGACGTCTGAGTCCATACCTAGACGACCAACAGCTGTTAAGAGTTAAGGGAAGACTAGACGCAGCTATGTTTATGGATGCAGAACAAAGACAACCAATAATTTTACCGAGAGGACATCATATAACAAACCTTTTGATTCAACAGTGCCATGAAGAGTTCCTGCACGCGAACAACGAAAGTGTAATCAACCAATTACGACAGAGGTTTCTGATTCCCAAATTGAGATGCGCAGTTAAATCAACTATCAAGATGTGTCAATGGTGTAAAGTAAAGAAAGTGAAACCAGTTGCACCAGAAATGGCTCAGCTTCCTATAGCGAGAGTTTCACCGTACTGCAATCCATTTACCTTTACTGGAGTTGACTATTTTGGCCCGATCAACGTAGCTGTGGGAAGACGTCAAGAAAAGAGATGGGGTGTGCTGTTTACGTGCTTAACCACCAGAGCTGTACATATCGAGGTAGCATACAAGCTGGATTCCGACTCATTCATCCTATGCTTCCACGATTTCATACAGCGGCGAGGGCAGCCAAGAGAGATCTACTCCGATAGAGGAACCAATTTTGTAGGAGCAGAACGGCAGTTGAGACAAGATTTAGAAGCTATAGAACCATCACTTATTGCAAGACACTTCGTATCTCCATCACTGAAATGGGTGTTCAATCCACCTGCTTCACCGCATATGGGAGGAGCTTGGGAGCGTTTGGTACGCTCATTCAAATCGGCACTCTACACTTCGTTACCTTTGAGAACTCCAAATGATCCGTTGCTGAGGAGCTGTTTGGTTGCTGCAGAGAACATTATTAACTCCAGACCACTCACCTATATACCATTGGATGATGACTTATCTGAGGCCCTAACTCCAAATCATTTCCTGAGATTGAACTCAGGTGGTGGAAAGCCAACTATTCAACTGGATGACAATGCGAAAATTCTTAAAAATACCTACCAATACAAAGAGCGGTTTGCCAACAAATGTTGGGAACGTTTCATAAAGGAGTATTTGCCAGAACTAACTCTTCGATCAAAATGGTATGATCCAGCACCACCATTGAAAGTAGATGACGTCGTTCTAATAATTGACAAAGATTTACCAAGGAACAACTATCCAAAGGGCCGAATCATAGCAGTGAAGACGTCTCCAGATGGCCAAGTCCGAAGTGCTACAGTACAAACCATGGATGGCCTTTTTGAAAGACCGGCTGTTAAGTTGGCGTTGCTCCAGGTGAGTTCTAGTGGTACGACAACGTCCTAGCTTGGAATTGTTGTACCGGGGGGAACTGTTACGAAAAAAGAACTGCTGGCAACGTCTTACGGCAAAACATCAAAACAACACCAGATGGCGTACGAGGAAGAAGAAGAGAAAAGATAGAAGATACTCGATCTTTTTGATTTAGACGCCGAGAAGAAAAAAGATTACAATTTTTGAGTGTAGAAAGATAAATATAAAATTAAAGAATATTTTTCAACACATTGACTTACAATCAAATTAATTCATCCAATTTGTGTTGTTTATATAAGAAAAATAAAAGTAAAACCAATAATCATTAGTATACTACAGAAATTTGTCTTTTTTATTTGAGATACAAAAATTTCCAATAGGTGCGTAACAATTAAATAAACAAGTCAATTTTGAAATTTAAAAAATAGATCATAATTACCTTCTAAAATTCGGAGGCAAATAGCTTCTTCATCATCTATTATGTACAGAACATCCTCAAATACAACTTCAACTAACATTTTGTATCTTTTTGTTTACCAACAAATACAAAAAGCTGAAATCAATTTTCAAGTTTCCTGAAATTCAACCATGTGTTGAATCAGCTGTTCTGTCAGATCAGCTGTTATCTTACACGTAAAACACTAACAAAAAGGTATCCGGATACCCTATCTGTCTGCGATTGAACGCAGCCAATATATCGAGAGATTTACATCACTCCTCTTTGCAACAACATCAAACAAATTTGTATCCGTCAGTTTGACATATGTTTGTATATATGTGGTTTTTATTTTATTGATTCTGAGAAAAAATTGTTTTTAAATTTGAATTCAGAATCGAAATTATATTCTAAAATGTCAGAATTGACAGTCATTTTGGTACCCTGAAGTAATAATAGGTCAACAAGAATGATTGTTGTTTTTTAAATAGAAAACATTTAAACATAAAATAGTTGCAAGTATACATAGAAAATCACCGAACTTCAAAATGTTTATAAGATAAGAGATACATTTTGGGATCTTGGATTGAAGAGATATTCCAGGCTGTAAAACGAAAACGACATTTGTTGTAAAAAATTATCAACTGCTCGTTTCGGTGAAACAAGTATCGGCTTCAAATCTTTGTAGCTGAGGATGAGGAAAATATATTTCTAAAATAACAAATTTCGTTCTCAGGGTCTTGACAATTAAAACAATTTTTTTTTGTATTTATGAAAATACAGAAATCTCTGATATCTCATAAACTGTCAAAATGAAGGAGAAAGAGAAGAAAATGGGTTGTTTTGACTTATTTTAATTTGTAATTCTTATTTTTGCCAGTGGAAAACGTCACAAGCTTTAAAAAATAAAAACAATTTTTAAAATGTTGCAGATGGATTTGATATTTCGACTTTTTTATGATTTTTATGATAATAGAAATGGGCTACTTATTGCATTCTGTAATTGGTCTGATTTTTTATGTAAACCCCAAATTTATCAGACAAAGTACTAATTTAATCGAACAATTAACTAATCTGTCAACTAAAAGTGACAGCTAGCACTTTGAAAAAGAAATAGTGATTAAAATTAAATGCTTACGTAATATTATTATTGATACAAGTTCTATTTCCCTTTTTTTTTAACTTATTTGTATTAAACAACAATATTTATATGTATACTGAAAATTCTATTAAGGATTATCTTATTTCTGAAATTTCAAAATAATCTGGGTTGTTTGAAAGATGGATTTTATTAAATAAATTTTTTCGAGACAATGTTTGTAAAAAAATGAACAACACAAAATATTTCTTTATGTACCAAAATTAAACAGAATAATTTCTTACCACTGACATCGGAGCCAAAAAATTAAAATGATATAATAAATTTATCGCCATACTTATTGCTGCCCAATTAAAATCCAGCAATTTCTCCGACTTGTAGGCACCTATGAAAAAATATTATGTTTAAAAAATAAAAGTATTGCACTTTTTAATCACTTACCACTTTTTAAAATATATACCGGTATAAAGTACAACAAGGCATGCTGTATCCAGAAAGTACACTTCTGAAACGCATAAGTTCTATTCTCGATTTCAGGAAACAATGAAGCCAGAAATGGCCCATTTAAGAAATTCATTTGAATCCTAAACAAGGTTATTGTTAGTTTACTCGGCTTCGCTGCCAAAAGGTATACCTGCAATAAAATTAAGATATTACATATAAAATGGACAAATAAAATCGATTAATTTCATATTATACTCGTACTTGGACTATCGTTTGCACATGACATGGATTCAAAACGAATATCACAGATTCTCGGGCCAATTTAAATCCAAATTCGACTCCAAATATAAAACTCATAAGGATTAAAAGGAAGAGTCTCATGATTGAATGTGGTTGATGTGGTTTCGAAGGTAATTCGATGCAATCCATACGTCTGTAGGCCCATCGCATAACAATTAGGCATAATATCGTAACGAATATAGACTCAATGATACGACGACGATTTGTCATGTAATTAAGGCATTCTAGACCGGCATTTCGTGGTATCTCCTGGGTTACTCCACGAACAGCCCATGTCCAATCCATAATGGATTTTTATCTGTTTGTCTTCTTTTGGTTTGTGTAAAGTTCTTATAATTTCTATAAATTTTCAACCTACAGCTATGGGAAGTTCACAAATAATGTGGATCTTTCTTGCATCCAGCTTAAATAGATGAGGAGTTGTAACTTTAATGTAAATTGTAGCAACATTTGAGTATACTATGGAAGTTCTGAAAACAAATTATAAGAAAAAGGAAAAGTATTTTATGTAGCTGCGTATCTATCATATTTTTAAAATCAAAGTTTAATGGAATAAGAAATATTATAAACACAATCATTCACCTTCTCTATTTGAGTGAGTCATCAAAATCTACTTACTGATGGGTTTTACCCCAATTTGCATGCTTATTACTTACTTTATGCAAATATAGGCTTTAAGGTTTTAAGTCCTGCTGACCAAAAACCGCCTTCTGTCAATGTGACTGAATGGTGGTCAATAAAATGCACGAAAGGATTTCCTATTTTATTTTTCTATGGCAAACATCATTATTTCACCTTGCGTGTCAAAGGAGTTGTATTTGTATAAGTACATAGCTTACCTAACCTAAATTTGTTTTCATCTAATGCCTAGTTGCAGTGCTAAGTGCAATTTATGTGGTTATTTGCGGTAATTTAGTTTTATCGATTGAAGCTATTTTGCTGTTCTGGGACATACGAGAAAGATTGTTAACCTTTTATTATCAAAATTAGAGTGGAAGAAAACATTTTAGTTTAATAAAGAGTTGTTACTCTTTTTCAATAATAAACCGTTTATCTGTTTATTTTTACAACAATCAACAGATTTGGTTGATTTTAAAGCAATTAGAACTCACGCCTAAATTATAAACGCTATTAAAAAATTGAACGAAACATTAAATTGTTTTTGGGAGTCGAACGTGAAAAAACTTTTTGAGCAAAACAAATAATTTAGGTATATTTATTTTTCGAAAAGTTAACTTCTCACTTCTTCTACCCTGAACGTCGAACTTGTCGAGTTGTAGAAGCTGAGTAGGGTCAATGATTCTCGAGAATTTTCTCCAGATGAGTCCTGAAACTAAAGGACGTTCTTATCCCTCTACCTTTCCCAGAATCATCATCCATTCCCACATAAACAAGGCATACCAGCCTACGTTTATGTCACCAACTCCCATCTCACCTCCCACGTTGTAATGGCGAAAAAGCTAGACAGCGCTCCTATCTCCTATACTCCTTCCCACTCTAGGTAAATTAGCTGTATTGCTGTTACCGAATCCCAATCTTTTCCTCCCGTATCAGAATGATGAATTGACATCAACTGATTCCTCACCCTATCTCTTCCTTCCCTACCACCTCTTATCTTTATTGGGCTGGATCTAAGGTGTTAAACGACCCGTGCCGATGATCAGCCTGGCTGGGGGCCCAATTCAAAAATAGCCCAGTCTCTAACGGAGTATCCGGATACCTGGCGACCTCCGGATTAACTAGCCTTATCTGTACATGCGAATCTCTGTGCAGACGGACCTCTTTTCTTCGCAACTCGTGGGATTAAGATGGAAAAAACAAAAAACAAAAACAAAAACTTAAAGGATGATGAGACCGGTATCTCTTCAGGACCGGGCGGCAACTTGTTGTCAAAGCCTGTTGCCGTATCTCTTGCGGCCAGCACAGAGAAGGGAGTAGTGGCTAACCATGGACCCTCCTCTGCAGCTGGCAGCAACGAGGATAGGAAGGTAGTGATACCTAATTTCAGTAGTGGCAGGGTTGTGAAAAATGGCCCTACCACTACTAATGAGAGTAAGGGGAAACTCTCGAAAAGCCAATATAGGCAAAGGCGGCAAGCGGCGAAAATCCTGAAGGCCTCTGGTGCATCATCGGGGGCTGAAAGGACACCGCAGCAAACCGCTGACGTCGAATGGGCTAAAAGCATATTTGCTACAGCTAAGACCAGTAAGGACTCTACGTCCAAACGAGAAAGGTCTCTCGAGGGGGCCGTACCGACACCAAAACGGCCTCGGGTGCACAACACCAGCACTCCCCTCAATCCCATCAAGAAAGCCAGTTTCAGTGACGTCACGAAGGGCAAAGTCGTGGTTGCGGTCATTGACAGGAGTGATGATGATGGAACAATATCGGCTGATCGTTGGCAGTTGGTCAAGGTTAAGCTCTCGGGTGGCTTTTTAAGCATTTTGAGGGAGCTTCCAGGACCACTTCCTTCCATAAGCGATGGGGGTTGGCATCAAGGCCACGTAAAACTCATGGTTTGTGGCGATCAGAGGTCTTGTGACTTGTATAAGCTCGCTGTCAGCCGGTTAGGTGAAGTTTGGCCAGGTGCGAAGCTCGAGGTTGTCGCTAAGGAAGACATTCCTAGCAGACCGAGAGCCCGCATTTGGATCCCAATGGAACCTGCCGGTATCGATGAAATTCACGAGATGGTCAGAGTTTGTAACCCGTCCCTTCCGACTCACAACTGGAAGATAGCCAAGCTAGAGGAGGTAAAGAATCTTTATAGGAGCGCCATTTTGGTACTCAATAAGGAATCTTTGGCTCCTCTAGCCTTAAACGAGGGCTCGATAAACTATGGCTTCGAAACCATTAAAATTCGAGTCTATAAAAAAGATGAGGTTAACGCGGAAAGCGGGCCTCCAAAAACAACCGAGGTTAACGCGGAAAGCGGGCCTCCAAAAACAACCGAAGGTGGACTAGCGGTTGGTGAGCCTGGGACATCGTCTTCTCTCTTAACCGAGGGTGACGATGCACCCATGCCCTCTCCAATAGCTACCCAACCCTCTACAAAAGTCGTAGACAGTCCATCCTTAATGGAGACTGAGGACGACCTCAACATGATCCTTTTGAGCGAGGACAAACTCTTGGCTTCATCCTCAGACTCAGAGGATCAGAACAAAACCGTGGTGGAGGTTGATCTGCCTAATTGTAGCCAAAATGCTGCAGTTAGTACAGATTAATCTCCAGCACTCCGTAAAGGCCTCGGCCTCACTTCTTCTCCGGCTGGCAAGAAACGGGGAGGACATTGTCCTGATCCAAGAGCCATGGATTGTGAGATCCGTTGTTCGTGGACTCAGGACTCCTGGTTACTACACACTGTGTGTGACAGATAAAGGTGAACCTAGATCTTGCATACTAGTGAAACGTAGCATTAATGTATTTTTACTCCATCATTTCAGTGACAAAGATACCACCGCAGCTAGGCTGGAAACATCCAAGGGAAGTTTCTGGATAGTGTCGGCGTATCTTGGCCATGACCACCTTGGCCCTCTCCCTGGAAAAACCCTGGAGAAGATCGTCGCTGAAGCGGAAAGGCAAAGGATCCGCCTAATTATTGGGAGCGATGTCAACGCTCATCATACGGTATGGGGATGGGGAAGTACCAATATCAACGACAGAGGTGAGTCTCTTTTTGATTATATTCTTGGTACTAACCTCCTTGTAAGTAATGTTGGAAATGAACCAACCTTCATAACTAAAACTCGACAAGAAGTCCTAGACATAACTCTTGTCTCAGATACTGTACACCATATGATCTTGGACTGGAAAGTATCCAAAGAACACTCGTTCTCTGATCATAGATATATCCAGTTCAATATCAATGTGGATGATAACTCGAGTCCATTGACTTTTCGAAATTATCGGAAAACTGATTGGGCCTCATACAGGAACTCATTACAGAGTTTACTAAAACCTGGACTATCTTGTCCTTCCTCTAACGCTAATGAACTTGACAACAAAGTCAATGACCTTACCTCAGCTATGAACAGATCGCTAGAAATTGCTTGCCCACTTATACACATAAGAGGAAAGAGGAAACCACAATGGTGGGCCTCAGAGCTTAACTCGCTCAGGAAAGAATGCAGGAAACTGTTCAACCGAGCCAAAGCCGCAAGACTAGCCTCACACTGGGATTCTTACAAAGAATCCTTAAGAATTTACAAGAAGGCACTAAGGAAATCTAAACGATCTTCTTGGCGATCCTTCTGTGG